>OY856401.1:6810402-6930402 GCA_963693495.1 Malacosoma neustria
TACATTTAAATTGTTTCAACAGTTTACCCCTTAGGGTTTATAATATTATTTCATGAGTTATAACATAAAACTCATTAACTGTAATTATCTAAAACATCAAGTTATACATGAATTAATTATGAAAATACCAAACAGAATACATTTTAAGTGTAAATAATAAATTACAAGCATAATGTCTTTGTTAGAATTGTTATAATATCACAATTACTTCTTACAATTTGTCATTCAAATAGTCACTTATCTTGTAATATGACTTCTCAATTAACAACTTCTTGAGACAATATTTAAAAATATTATTTGATTATAGGTCTAGATTCTAGAAGTTCACCAGGTAGATGATTATAAATTCGTGGAGCCCTACATAATATACTTTTATTTATATGTAGAATGTAAATATAATTTTCAGTATAAAACCTCTGAACTATATTAGAGAACTTCACAATAAGCAAATTGATTGCTTTAAACCTGAAAATCCTCACGTACCGATTTTTCATCGTGACATACTGACTTTAATTAAGTCGCAATTCGAATAGATCTAGCGCTGTGGGTTAGAGTGCGAGAGGAGGAGCCTGCCTACCGCTGCCGTGTGCGTGAGAGAAAGAGAAGCCAGACGGGCGCCGTAACGCGTTACGTAACGAAACGGTTTATCCTCCCATAAGAAGTTATCACTTGAAAAAGATGAAATATTGATAAAATATCGATATATCAGCCTATTTTTTTTAATGCTGTAGGACAGCAGACAGGCTGACGGCCCGCTTAGAATTTAGCAGTTACCGTCGCCTATGGGTGTTTGCAACGCCAGTGGCACCGCGAACACGCTGCTGTCCCATAAGGGTACAGGAACTTGGGTCACTAATGCCGGAACACAACACAAGGTTATTATGGCGGCTTATACTTAAGACCAAAGGTGGTCGCCACCCAGACCGGCTTGAGGTCCTACCACGTAGCTAGGGTGGGTTGTTTTGTCGCCTTTTACGACAGGCCGACCCCGGCCACAGAGGTTAGTATTCTTTCTCCGCCCCTGCATGGATAAAATACCTAAATACCTAAAGTCCGTTACCCCTAAAGTATTTTTACATAAGATGAGAAAACTGTCAAAGTGATGAATGCCATAACAATGTCTAGGATGGGTCTCGATCATTTGGCTGCCAAGTTTTACTCCGTGCGGAGGGGAGTACAAATACTGACCCCCACTTCTTTTGTGGTCTCAATGAAAAACCCTCTCTTGATGGGCTCCCACGGCCCAGTCGGACCGAGGGATGTGTGGGACTCCGGGAAAGATGTTTGGCCATCCGACTAACCACTAAAAAACCCCGCTGTTCTCCTAGGGCCCACCGGATATGTGGCCCGGGCCGGAAGAATACGGGCGGCAACCACCCTGGTCTACACGCCGCCGTAATGACCTTGTGTTCGCGCCGCAAACATCCATAGGCGACTGGAACTGCTTACCATTGAGGGCAGTGTTAGCCTGTCAGCAACAAAATAAATTTCTTACACTTTTTTTATCATTTTGTAACTAATAATTAGCATTGTGTCTGAAATAAATACATACCAGAGTCCGACCGCAACATAGCTCTGACAACAAGCGCCATATCCATATTTACAGATAGCTGGGGCTCCAACGGCGCCGCGGCCAACGTGCTCGCTTCAGAAATACCCCTCTCGGACACCGACGATACCGGGAGCGCCGATAAAGACGGCGGGGGTGGAGGGTACGCTTCTCTCAAGGCTTGAGTATGCGCTACCCATGCACCTGAAATGAATTTCATCAAAATTAACACAATCATTGATTTTCTTACATTTTTCTTAGGAAACGTTTACAACTAATATTTACTTTTCTTTTGCCAATTATTAATTATTCTGGATGGGAATCGAACGCGAGACCAGACCTAAGGAATGTAATAAAAATAAAATATACTTCATGCCACTTAAAAATTATTTACATTAAAATATATATTATGCTGTATTATATCCATGCAGGGGCGGAGAAAGAATACTAACCTCTGTGGCCGGGGTCGGCCTGTCGTTAGGGCTTCAAGCCCGTCTGGATGGCGACCACCTTTGGTCTTAAGTATGCCGCTATAATAACCTTGTGTAACCGTGTTAAGTTCCGACATTAGTGACCAAAGTTCCTGTACTCTTATGGGACAGCAGCGTTTTCGCGATGCCACTGGCATTGCAAACACTCATAGTCGACGGTAACTGCTAAATTCTAAGCGGGCTGTCAGCCTGTCTGCTGTCCTACAGCAATAAAAAAAAATACTAAAAATACACTTCTCATCAAAAAAAAAAATGTAAACACCCCTGAAGTTTGGTTTTGAAAGAGTTTATTTTTTTTTACATAACCAAAAATATAAATATTGCCTGTTAATTGTGGATATTATATCATTTAAGGAATATCAACGTTTCAAATTAAACTCAAAATGCTGTATTTTGTTCAACAGGTATGTTTTTACCCTTTAAGAAGAAATTGTTAGATGTTAGAAACAAAGATGTAAAATAGAAAAATGTTAAAAAGAGTTTATTCTTTATCTCTTATTATCACTGCTTCCATAGGGTTCCTCGTGGAACGGATAAGCTTCACAATCTTGTGTTGTGGTATGTTATCTCACTCTTCTTGTATAGCTGTTTTAAGCTGGCCAAGCGTCTCTGGAGCAAGATCTCTAGCTCTGACTTGTCTCTTCAACTCATTCCATAGGTTTTCTATGGCATTCATATCCGAGCTTCTTGCTGGTCAACCTATAACTGCCATGAGATACAGCCGGCCATATATCTGTGGGCCCAGACATAGGCGATAGGAGGACAGCGGGGTTTTTCAGTAGGTAGTCGGTGGCCGAACATCTTGCCGGAGCCCCACACATCCCTCGGTCCCCTCGGGCCGGGGAAACCTGTTGAAAGGGGTTTTTCCTGGAGACAAAAAAAATATACGCTTACCTGGATCAATAGGTCTGACAGGCTCTGTGCGTGGTATAGTGAAGTATCCCTTCGGATTTGGATCCCAGCACTTAGCCACCACAAGCTTAATTGGCCCTGGCTTCTGCACCACTTCACGTAACACACGCACTGCCTCATCATTGGTCATATCTTCAAAGTTTACATCATTCACCTGAAATTGCACAATCCATACTAAATGTGAAAGTAACTCTGTTATAGTTTTAATATCAAATCCATTGAACCAATTCTGAGTAATTACCGTTCATTACCGTTTTTAACATTCTACCTTGGAGAAGGACATGGGATACTTTTTTTATATAGCAGAACAACATTTCATACTTACGTAGCTAAAATTAGATTAATAACCTAACCCATTCAGGACGGGAGGTCTTCAAAATACCAAGATTGGTCACAGGGAGCAGAGGGTAGAGCTTAGATTTTTGTCACTCGGTCAATATCCAATCAAATCAAAATCATTTATGTAAATTTAAGATTTTACAGATTACTTATTGAATGTCTAAAATATACTACAGTTTCCAATACAAAACGCTAGCTAGAGACGGTGAAGCAAACTCCCCAGCGAATGCGATAAATGATTGAAAACAGTATGAATCACTAAAATCCGGACGCGGAGCAGGAAGAATTTCGTACGTTAACCTGTTATTACCTATCTCTGTCACCCCTGCATAAATATAATGAGTCCTCGCTCGCACAGAGCAATGACCGCCGTCCTCCGGGATTGTAAACAATTGTAAAGCAATTTTGAAAACCGTCACTTTAGAGTAGAATAAATGTTATAATAACTGGTTTGAGCGAATGGAAAAGTGTATTAAGCTATGTGGTGAATACTTTGAAAAACAATAAAAAGTACTATAAGGTTTTAGTTGTTTTGTTCTTCAAACGACAAAACTTAAAAGGCATGCCCATAGTAATTGTAACTCGGTTTTTATAACTGTTATAATATAAAATCTAAATAAATAATTTATTATAATAACAATAATTTATTTTTTGGTAAATTTTTAATAATAATTAATTTATTTTTAGTAAATTTTTTTCTCCTTCAACATTTTATGTAAACCGCACTTAATACAAAAATGTTTGTGACCACTGTCAGCAGGTAAAGAGGTCATTGTACGAAATTCTTTCTGCTCTGCGTCCCGACTTTACATGAAAACTAGAGGGTTTTCTCATATATTACGGATGGCTACCAAGGGGAGGGAGGAGTGTAAAATTTTACAAAAATAGGTCATGTGGTAAGGGTAGGTTTTTAATATTTTCGAATACAGCCATGAGTATGAAAATTGTTTGTTAAACAATCAAAAACTATTTAAATCCAGTGTGATACTTAAAAGAATTAATAATAATGTCTTCACCTCACGCCTAACTTGGTCAAACACTTGTGAAATGTCCAAAAATACAGCATAACAATATTTCTTAATTTCGAAGGCTTTATGGATTTCTTCCACTAGTCTGTGTACCTGTTCTATAGTGCTATGCTTTTTTCCTATTCTATAAAATAAAGAAACTACTTTCAACAAATTATTACATATTTTTAAAATATATCTTGCAGACAGATTTTTTTTTATATTGCTGTAGGACAGCAGACAGGCTGATGGCCCGCTTAGAATTTAGCAGTTACCGTCGCCTTTGGGTATTTGCAACGCCAGTGACATCACGAACACGCTGCTGTCCCATAAGGGTACAGGAACTCGGGTCACTAATGCCGGAACACAACACAAAGTTATTATGGCGGTATACTTAAGACCAAAGGTGGTTGTGGTTGGTGGCTAGGGTGGGTTGTTTTGTCGCCTTTTACGATAGGCCGACTCCAGCTGCAGAGGTTAGTATTCTTTCTCTGCCCCTGTACGGATAAAGAAAAAAGGTATAAAACAAGGAGAAGAGACAACCAGACTCCATAGGATCCATGCCGGAGTTCCTCAAGGGAGCATGCTTGGCCCTACTTTATATCTGTTTTTCCCCTCAGACCACCTTGAGACAAAGGGCGGGCCGGGGCCGACCCGGGCCGCGAGATCGGCAGGGAACATATCCGTAGGCCCGAGCGTAGGCGATAGAAGAACAGCGGGGTTTTTAGTGGGTATTCGGATGGCCAAACATCTTTTCCGGAGTCCCACATATCCCTCGGTACCCCCAGGCCGGGGAACCGGTCAAGAGAGGGTTTTTCCCTGAGACAAAAAAAGGAGACAATGCTTACCCGCTTTGAAGGATAAAAAAAAACAAAATTTGAAAATGACAATATACAAATTTAATAATTTTGTCCCATAGTTTCAGGATCCCCATCAGGATTAATTGCTTTTTTTCCTCCTGCTGAAACACCATCTGGTATTTAATTAATAAAACTGGCAGAAGATGGTGTCAAATTAATAAAAACATCTAGGGATTAGGAATTAACAATAGGGGATAATTAGAAATGATTATCTTTGGAGTAGACCTTTGTCCAGCAGTGGGCGTCTTCTGGCTGAGATGATCATGATTAGGGGAATTTTGAAAGTAGCACCAGTGATTGAGAAGGTGAAAAGTAATAAAGAGAAGAATGCCATATAACAAGGAATATGCTAGAATTAAGAATGAATGGATGCAATAAGAGAGGTAGACCATAGATTGATGGATTGTGTAAATGATGATATGGCAAAAAAAGGAGTGGAAGAAGAGGACATGTGCTGACCCCACATCGCTGGAAGGCAGGATATCTAAGACCTCGTGACTTGTGACTCAAGTGTGTTATTACTCAGGTATATATATAGAGGTCATATTATAACATATTACAAAAAAAACAATTAGATGTTTCTGCCTATATTTGTTTGAATACTATTGTATTATAATCACTGCCTAAATATGTCCCATTGCTGATGGTCTCAGAAAGAGAGAACAGGCACAGTATCAAGGTCTTCCCAATATTATGCGGTAATGTTTTTAACATGCTTTTATTAGTTTCATAGATATGTTGGTATGTAATGGAAATTTTGAACAAGGTTTTTGTCCCCCTGCAAAACATCGGATTAACTCGAAATTTGGCATACTTATCAAGGACCAATGACAATACAATCATTTGTATCATTATCCTTACCAGAATCCTCAGGATTAATGAATTTTTGGACCAGTTCTTGTCCGATCACCAAAGTTGAGCAGTGTTGGGCGCGGTCCGTACTTGGATGGGTGACCACCTGGGAATGCCGTGACGTTGGCTTTTTGCTCTTTTTACATGCTTTATATTTATACACTTTGAACAAGTGAAAAAATTCAAAATTCTGCTGAAACACCCCATCTGATGTTTGATTAATAACTGTTGGAAAAATGTAAACAACGCCTACATCATTAAAAGTATTTTTAATCGAATTTAATTTAATCGAATCCAGCTCGGATGGGCAGCGTTCGGGAAGCTCCGTAAAATCTTTTCATCCCAAATACCGCAGTGTATCAAGACGAAGGTTTTTAACCAATGTGTGTTGCCAGTGATGACATACGGAACGCAGACGTGGTCGCTAACTATGGGCCTTATGAGAAAGCTCATGGTCGCTCAGAGGGCAATGGAGAGGGCTATGCTCGGAGTTTCCCTGCGAGATCGAATCAGAAATGAGGAGATTCGCAGGAGAACCAAAGTAACCGACATAGCCCGGATGATTGCAAAACTGAAGTGGCAGTGGGCTGGGCACATAGCTCGAAGGACTGATGGCCGTTGGGGCAGAAAAGTCCTCGAATGGCGACCGCGTACCGGAAGACGCAATGTTGGTAGGCCCCCCACAAGATGGACCGATGATCTGGTCAAGATCGCCGGAATAGGTTGCATGAGGGCAGCGCAGGACCGATCATCGTGGAGATCTTTGGGGGAGGCCTTTGTCCAACAGTGGGCGTCTTCCGGCTGAAATGATGATGATGATGTTTCAGCTGTTAATATTGTAGTACGTTTATCATAGTCTACATTAAAAAAATTCAGGGCTATAGCACTTTAAATTACAATATTATTATGAATGATAGAGTAAAAATATCAAGAATCCCGAATCTTTAAACACATTTTCCCAAACATTTGTGTTTTCGAAATAGGCCTTTACATTACTACTAAGGGAGCTGTATGTAGTATATTGTTGTCTAGTACCCGTGATACAAGTGCTATGCAACTTAGTTTGGGACTAGATGGGCGTTGTGTGATATGTTTTAAAATATTTAAAAAAATAATTACAATTAGATCATTTTTTTTTATTGCGTAGGACAGCAGACAGGCTGACAGCCCGCTTAGAATTTAGCAGTTACCGTCGCCTATAGGTGTTTGCAACACCATTGGCATCGCGAACACGCTGCTGTCCCATAAGGGTACAGGAACTTGGGTCACTAATGCCGGAACACAACACAAGGTTATTATGACGGCATACTTAAGACCAAAGGTGGTCGCCATCCAGACGGGCTTGAGGCCCTACCACGTAGCTAGGGTGGGTTGTTTTGTCGCCTTTTACGACAGGCTGACCCCGGCCGCAGAGGTTAGTATTCTTTCTCCGCCCGTGCACGGTTTAGGTATGTTACCTTACCTGTAATATCATATCACCAGGCTCTATCCTTCCATCCAGGGCAACAGCACCACCTTTCATGATACTCCCAACATATATCCCACCATCTCCTCCCTTATTTGACTGTCCCACTATCGATATACCAAGGAAATTAACTGTATCCATGTTCAAAGTCACAGTTATGATGTGCATTGACATCGTCGAGTCCGTTATTGAAGAATATGATGATGTGCGAGACATCACCTGCGGCCTTTTGCGTCTTCTCTGCGGCCGCTTTCTATTGCTAACTTGTAAATGAGATACGCTGCTACATTCTGTCAGGGCGCGGTCCACGGAGGCGTTGGTGTGCCTTCCTGTGGTCGTAGTTATTTCAGACTGACTGTCGAATAAACTCGTCGAATCCAAATCAGAACTTAAGACCGATGCTGCTTCGTATTCCAACCCATGATTACCGTATTTTGAATGACCGTTTATCCTCAAACCCCGGTATTTATACTTGTCGCAGGACGCCCTGTGACCCGGTCGGGAGCTTACGGTGCTATCGGTGTCTGTACAAGTGTCCCTCGTCAACGGAGCCGTCGGGGCACCGTGATTTTGTTTTCCCTTTCCAGCATTGCTGTCTGTACACTGCGAAGCGCCGTCCGACGGGTTCGAACCCTCGGCCGACACCAACCAAGACACAACCCGACCGTTAAAACACGGTAAATGAGCACTATCATCAACAATTTCTTCTTTCACTACACCAAAATCATCGTCCATCGACTTGAAAAAAAACTTATAATTCGGCCTGTTCAATTGATTTTTAAAGTCCAATAAAGTCACTTTCTCCGGGGATATTGGTATCTTAACCAAATACGGCGTCTCCTCATCGTCTATATAATAAATAACTTTTGTTTCCTCCATTTTAATGCATTTAGTTATGAATAACAACACCCTGCGATCTATAAATATCAGCCGCCATTACAAAAATGGCGATTGACGATTAGATTTAATTTAGTTTCATGCCACCGAGGGCGCTGGCGAGATATCTAAAAAAATATTTTCAAATACACACCTTGTTTTCCAATTAAAGAGCATAGTGCGACTCAGTGGCGCACAATGCCGAATTATGTCTAAGGTAAGGTTAATGGAACATGAATTAGTTTTCAAATACACCAGCAGAGTGCACCATCCTTAAGTACTTATATTTATTTTTGACAGTTTGAATTAATTTTGATTATTTCCAAAAACTACGACGAAACGAAAGCTTTAATAATTTTTTCAAATATATACAATTTACTAACGATAATATATTTATTTATAAATAAAATTTCAATCAATGCCAAATTAAAGTGTACGATTACACGCATCACTTTTGAGAGTGCTCGATTGTGTGAACTTGTGAAGCGTTGTGCTATAGTTGAAACTTCAACGTTGAGCATTAGGTCGCATTATACGCTCATGTACTGACATTTATCAATTAATCGTTATCAACTCAATCCGAGAATCAGTGTATGGGTCGCCTTATTTTAAAAATATTTGTCTGGATAAAAAAGGAACTTCATTTTGACATTACTTTGTTTACTAATTTTGAATATAATTTTTCCGTTGTACACTAAAGTCTAAAGGTACATATCGAAGTTATTTCTGAATAATTACAATTAAAATGGGCCAAGAAGCTAAAGACAATTCATATTCTTGTTTAACACAAGAGATTGAAGCGTTATTTAAACATTTAGATGGTAAAAAAATATCACATACCTACTATATGTTATTAATTTTAGACTAAATTACAATATCAATTTACATATTATTTTCAGAGCAAATAGAGAAAGAACAACAAGAGGTAAAAGCCTGTAAGAAGAAGAACGAATTAGAAACAAAATTTGCGCAAGAAATTAAACTAAATGTAAGTGGTCTATTCAATTTGTAAATAACTAACGAGTGAAGTTAGAAATTACGTATTATTTAATTAATTTTTCAGAAAGAACTAAATCAAAGATTAAAAGAGTTAAATAAGCGACACGATGATTTGGATAGGGTATGTGCCGCGTTCGAGTCCCGTCTGACCATCGCTGACAGTGATAAAAATAGGCTGGAAAATGCACAGTAAGTTAAAAGAATTACATTACGTACTTTTTTATTATTTTTTATTGCTGTAAGACAGTATACAGGCTGATGGCCCGCTTAGAATTTAGCAGTTACCGTTTGCTACGCCAGTGGCATTGCGAACACGCTGCTGTCGCATAAGGGTACAGGTACTTGAGTCACTAATGCCGGAACACAAGGTTATTACGGCGGCATACTCAAGACCAAAGGTGGTCGCCATACAGACGGGCTTGGTGCCCTACCACGTAGCTAGGGTGTGTTGTTTTGCCGTCTTTAACGACAGGCTGACCCCCGGCCGCAGAGGTCGGCATTTTTTCGCCACCCCTGCACGGATTATGACAACCTGCTACATAAGGCGACAAAACTAGATAGCATCTGATCTCCAAATATATGCACCACAATAACCTTGTGTTGTGTTTTGACATTAGTGACCCAGGTTAGTTCTCATATGTGGACACCGGCAAATATCCACAGGTGATGGTAACTGCCTACTAATTAAGCGGGCCGTCAGCCTGTCAACCATTTTTATCCATACACGGGCGGGGAAAGAATACTGACCTCTGCGGCCGGTGTTGGCCTATTGTAATAGGCACCAAAACAAACCACCCTAGCTACGTGGTAGGGCCTCAAGCCCGTCTGGATGGCGACCACCTTTGGTCTTAAGTATGCCCCCATAATAACCTTGTGTTGTGTTCCGCCATTAGTCACCCAGGTTCCTGCAACGGTAACTGCTAAATTCCAAGTGGGCCGTCAGCCTGTCTGCTGTCCTACAACAATAAAACCTTTTTATGATAGTTTTAGATATTTGTCATTGTCCACTGCTGAACAAAGGCCAAGTTTCCCTCTTATGCCTTTCTCATCTAGTTTCAAACCTTATACGAGTCCAATATTTTGTATTGAAATTGTTTTCAGAGAAGCGTACCAGCTCGCCAAAGAGCTGACTGGTGTCCGTCTGGAGTTTGATGCTCCACCCAATGTCGCTAAGGGATGTATCCTTTTATCATAATATTTATTAATAACTAGCCGGTTACTCCCGCTCCGCTGGGCGATTAACAGGCATTGTGGAGACGAGCAGAACTGGATAAGGCACACCGGTATGAGCTGGAGGAAGCCTTTGCTGATATGCACTCTGAAATTGGAGATGTCATCTAAGAATGTTACGAAAGACCTGTAACTCCACAGATCTCACACCTGTACTCATATGCGGACAACACGATCGATCGCACGGACTAGGTGAAATACCGGGGATCTGTATTTCATACGTCTGGTGACATTGATTGCGACATCAAGGTACGCATTGCTGCTGCATGGGCCAAATGGCGTGAAATTACCGGTGCCATTTGTAATCCCAAGGTGCCGGTAAAGTTGAAGGGACAGGTCTATAAGACCATCATTAGGCCTGTCCTTTTATACGGCTGTGAAGCATGGCTGGTGTTAGAGTGACAAGCAAGTATTGCGTGGCACGGAGATGAATATGCTGCGGTGGATGTGTGAAGTAACGCGAAAGAACCGCGCTAGGAATTCCCGCATTCGCGGAAGTTTTCATGTCCGTGACTTACATGGGAAACGGCCATGCTGCCTCCGCCGGGCCTCGGCAGGAAGGGTAGACCCAAAAAGTGCTGGCTTGACGTCGTAAAGGGTGATATGCGTGCCAATGGGCTCACTACCAGGGATGCTGAAGACCGTACGAAGTGGAGTAGAATAAGTCGGAAAGCGGACCCCGAGCACACCGAAACGGATTGTCCATCAGTACTAAGTCTTCATAAATTTTATTTTTCTAATAATTAATTATTATTTATTACATTATTAATATCATTTTTTAATAATAATAGCCTTTGTGCAGGTTAAGTTTACATTAAGTTCAAGTTTATGATCTCTCTGGTAAAGGCAGTGCAACCTTCATTCTTCTTCCAATCTTGCTTTGTGGGACCATAGGTTTCCTGCAATTCACATTTCTGGCCACCTGCTTTTCTTTTGCTAGGTCTTGGGTACCTGTGGGTGATTTATGATTCCCAACCCATATTATTATAACAATAGAACTAATGACAGAAATTAAACAACGGAATTTCTAAAAGGTGCATTTTATTTACAATAGTTACAATATTACAAAGGATTAGAAAGTATGTCACAATACGATAAAACTAACGGCCTTTGCGATTGTCGGTTATATCGCGGGCGCGCGGCCGGTTATGGGGCGAGTCAAGCCTTCTGTCTTGGCGCGCGGTGGACGACTGACTGATAAACGATTTCCAATGATCGCCCTCAGACAGCAGAGGGTGGCGTCGGCGCCTAACCGCATTTTCCCGCTCAAACATGATGGCGAGTGGTGTGAACCGATGCGTGCCACATACCATTCTGTAACGGTCTGACTCCATTACCCTGGTCCCCTAATAAAATGGTAGAATATAATTTATACACTATTGCATCACAGACGACATTGTATGTTTGACTTGTTTTCAAAGATAGCCTCATTTATGGTACTTGCCACGTGACCTTGAATTTTCCTGAACCATATACAGATGTAAAAAATGAGTCCCGCAAGCTCCTACAAGCCTTCGAACTGGACATGACTTCTGGAGCAGACAGTGGAGCCCTATGGGATATCATCAAGCAGACAGCAGCCCCCGGCTGGCAATGGCCCGTATCCAATGAAAATACTCCCAACAATTTTAATAAATAACATATATTTGTAATTAAAACTTGTTTTATTTTGAAGTGAAACTTCTTTAGCACGCCTGTGATTTGAAAATTCTATGAAACGAAAAAGCGACACTAAAAAGGGACGAACATATTCTCACAAATAGGATTCAGCTTGCGTGAGAATGAGATAGAAATCTTCGTCTCTTTGTTCGGGCTTTCGTGACTTTTATATATTATTATAAGAAACTAATTCCCGCCCGTTTCTTTGGTCGAATAACAGAAAAAAGTAAATCGAAAAAATATGAGAAGTTTTTGTAGGCATGCGCGTTACACCGCTTTCCCCGCGCGGTAAGTAAACATGTTTCATAAAACTTAACAACTTTATATTAAACTAGCTGTGCCCGCGACTCCGTCCGCATGGAATAGTGACTGGACACTTGGACAGAATTTTTTGGATATATCTTACGGTTTATTTTGGATTACAAACCCTAAAATATAAATGAAATATGCAAACAGTCAATGTTATCGAATGCAACGGTTACGCCATGCGCCTCCAGAATACGTACGTTCGAAACTCCAGCCTTAGCTAAACCCTATTTCATATGATTGATGATATAAATCTGAGGTCAACTTAAATTAGAAATGAAACCTACAATGTCCAGCCTAAGCTGAACCCTATTTCATATGATTGATGATATAAATCTGAGGTCAAGTTAAATTGGTACATAAAATTTCCGAAACATCATTTTTAACAAATCCAAATTTTATTTCTAAAATAAAAATAGCCTAAGTTACTCCTTGATACATCAGCTATCTGCCAGTGAAAGTGGTTGTGTTTTTTTATTCAAACGACAAAACTTAAAAGGTATTCCATTTGATTTGGCAAGTGTTGGCTATTACGTGAGTAACTGTGGACTGACACCCCCCCCCCCCCCCCGAAGGGAAATCCGTCGTCAGCGCCTCGTTCATTGTTCAGCAGGGTGCGCTGGCTTAGACCCCGAAGGTTTTAGTTGAGCCTCTTACACCCCTCACATGATCAGGAAGGTTTTTCTCAAGGTGGAAAGAATGACTTTCCCGCCCCTTGACCTGGACCTTTGACGGACGCTAATCGCTATTATCCGCTATATCACTGATCGGACGCTCCTCCACTCTCTCGGGTCTTAATAAAGCTGGGGCTGATGATAACACAGCTAAATATCTTTATTCTAGCCTTTACAAAACATATAAATAACTAATAAAATTAGTGAGGAGAAAATTAACGTCACTGTTCTAAAAACGTGGGGTGCTCGATATCAATCGTTATAATTTTTTACTACTTTCATTCCTAAATGTTAGTTTAAAAATATCATACATCGCACCCCACGCTTTTAGAACAGTGACTTGTAATTCTCTCATAATTAATTAGTAAGTAACTAGCTGACCCGGCGAACTTCGTACCGCCATATTTTATTTCTCTAATCTCTAATCGCAACTGAGGAAATAAAATCCTTCCGGTAAAATCGAACAGCGCCATCTATTGGGTGTATTTGCAACCTAGATGTCAAACAATATTGAAGAATTTTATCGATGAATCAACGTACACCGCCATCTCTGAAAACTTCATAAAACTAAACAGTAAATAAACACTAGCTTAGGAAACAATTAATTGATAATTTTTATTCGTTTACATTCACGACATAAGCGAATAATTGAGATGATAACTATTTTATCCAGTAAGTTAGACCAAAATACGGGTACATGTGAAATTTGATTGAAATCGGTTCAGTAGTTTTGGAGTTTATTGGCAACATATATCGTGACACAAGATTTTTATATATAGAAGATTTAAAGAGTTATTTTTTGCCTTTTAGTTTGATTAATAATTATAAGCATGCTTTTTTAAACTATAATTTATGTGCTTGAAATTCCCATTGAATGAATGAAAATTGAGTGACAGGATAAGAAATAGTGAGTTATGGAAACGTTGTGGTCTGAAAGATGTAGTGACAAAAATTGAGAAAGGTATGCTGAGATGGTTTGGCCATGTCGAGAGAATGAATGAAGAATGAAACTATTGACGACAAAAGTGTATAAGGCGAGTGTGAATGTAAGTGTTGGAAGGGGTAGACCTAGGCGGACGTTTCGAGACCAGATCAGGGACGTCTTGAAAAAAGGCCAGGTCAAGAGTACCCTAAACCGAAGGGCATGTATGAAGGGAATAATGAAAGTGGACGAAGCGAAACAAGTGTGTAAGGATCGTAGCAAGTGGAAAGAAGTGGTCTCTGCCTACCCCTACGGGAAAGAGGCATAATTATATGTATGTAAATTCCCAATCGGTTGATGTTTTTAATAATTTAACGCCATCTTCCGGCAGAATAACAAGAAAGCGTTAATTCTGATGTTCTTGATGAGGACTATAGGACAAAATTATTAAATTTGCGTATTGCAGGTCTTGACAAATGTGCAAAATATTGAATTTTTGATCGTTCAAAGTGGTTAAAAATTGAGTCCAAAAATTTCGTTACATACTGTTCGATCCTTGCATAAAGAGTATTTGAAATCCCGCCTCCTGATTTTTGTTACCTACCCTCACTCTCGGTGAGGCAAATGGTAAAAGCGAGGGTGGGACGAAAATAACATAAGTATCGCGCGAGCTCCTAAACGTGCGGCACGGTCGACGTTCCACCATTCTCTGTGCCGTTCGCAATTGGCTTCAGTTACTCCTAACACTCATTGGCCATGTCATAAGATTGTGTTCAGTGTGCGTGACATTTAGCTGGTGGCGTGCAACAGTTCCTCCGCGAGTGGACCTGAACCGAACCGGGAAGGGGTGAAATCAAGGTCAGTGCGAATTTCATTGCCCACTGCAAGATATCGCGTCTCTCTAACCACCGCTCTTCTCCCCTCCTCTCTCATACAGTCCACTGCTCTCGAGTTAGGGGGCGTCCATAAATTACGTGAGGTGTTTTTTTTTAATTTTCTCTCCCTCCCCCCCCCCCCCTGGTGAGATGTCGTGAGATTTTATTCAACCCCCTCCCCCATCCCCCAATCTCACGTGAGATTTTTCAAAATGTGGGTTTCTTACGTAAACGCGTTGGATTGTTATAGTAAAAAGAAAAAAAAATTTGCTTCGTGCTTTTATTTACGACTAGTTAAGACTAGTAATCAATATTGCTGAGGGTTTAATTATAAGTGTAATAAAAAATTTCTTTAGAACGAATTAGTGAATGATCTTAATCGTATTACACTCAAGATTAAATCTTAAGCATGTACAATCTGGATTTTTTTTTTGTTTCAATCTCTCTCCAACGTAAGATTAGATGAGATTTGACTCGACCCCCTCCCCCCCTTAAACACCTCACGTAATTTATGGACGCCCCCTTATCCTTCTCATTCTTGTACGGTACAATTCTCAGTCCGTGACCGGCATCGTACATACAGTTCAAGTTATTAAAAGCGTGGTAAAAATATTCTTCTGGCAATATTAAGTCCGGCGGATCAAGGTTTCCCTCCTCGATTCCATAGTGAAGTCTGTTTTGCTCTTCGGCTGCGAGACTTGGAAGGAGACAAAGGGTCTGACGAGCAAGCTACAAGTGTTCGTCAACAAATGCCTGAGGTCCATCCTGCGCATATTTTGGTCGAACACTATCAGCAACGAGGATCTATGGAAGCGATGCCACCACATTCCGATAAAGCAGGAAATCGCGCAACGGAAATGGAAGCGGATAGGGCACACCCTCCGAAGACCAGAGGACAATACAGCCAGAGTCGCGTTCGCGTGGAGGCCGCATGGGAGCAGGCGACGGGACCGGCCGGCGCACACGTGGCAGCGCACCGTGGACGCCGAACTGCGGGCGGCCGGGTTGAGTTGGAAGGACGTGGAGCTACAGGCGCAGGACAGGAGCGGATGGCGACGTCTCACGAAGGCCCTCTGTACCACTGGGGTACCATAGGACAACAACAATATTAAGTCCAAAAGTATGAGTGACCCTTGACTGACTAGGTATTGACCTCTAATTTGAGTAAAATGGTAAAAAAAAACAATACATATCAAGTGAAAATATATTTAAAAAAATAATATGGAATACATGTAATTAAATTATATCTTAAATATAATATTTCGCTTAAAGGAACTTAATTCTAAAAGTATTATTTAATAAAATCGACCAAATTTTAGCATTTTTCCTTTACATTTATCTTGAATACTAGCTTATATGAGGGGACGCACTCACACTGTTAGGCATTACGTCACGAAGGTCATCATTAATCGAACATTGTACAAAAATACCAAAATTCGGTCAAGTAAAAAAATACAGAAAATTATATTTAATAATAAAATAAAATATATTAATATTGTAAAATAATGTGCGATTTTTATCAGTAATAAAAATATTTAACTAGTGTGTCGTTAAAGGGGTAAAATTTCCACACACCTTCCATTTCTCCGAAAGGAGTGTGGAGATTCCGTGCGCACTAGTGGCTAGGGGACGCACGTCGCTGGTATCCTAAATCCACACCGACATTTCTTAGTACGGGATCGCGGGACGTGACGTACATTTTACCGCGGGACGTGACGTACATTTTACCGCGGGAAGTGACGTAAGTAAGACCGCGGCCTCTTTTTCTTCTTTATCAGCCTGTCTAGTAAATTAATAGCCATAAATCCAGTAGCAGTTTCACAAATACATCAAAACAAATCGTACTTATGACCTTTTTGTATAACAAATTTACACACACACACGAACCCGTATACCACACGCACTCTTCTAGCGTCGCAAACAATATGAACCTGGTCACTAATGCCGGAACATAACAAGGTTATTATGGCGGCATACTTATACACCAAGGGTGGTTGCAGACGGGCTTGGGGCCCTAGGAGACATACATTAATTACGTGAGCTCAGAAGGGGGGGGGGGAGGAGTCCAATGAAATCTCACCAAATCTCATTTAAACCGAGGGGGGGATAATCGAAAATCTCACCTTACTTTCAAAAAATATAAAATATTACAGATAATAAAAAATATGTTTTTATCTGTTTTTTTAACTTTGAATTTTATTTAATTTAAATAAATTAACTATTATAGTATACCTGAACGGTTTATTATGTTCCCGAATAGTAAAAATAAATTTAGTTTAAAATATTTTTAGCGCCAATCTCACGTAAGGGGTCCAGGCAAATCTCACTAAATCTCACCTATGGGGCGGGGGGGGGGGGGGGAGGAGTCTAAACTAATCGAAAAATAGCTCACATAATTAATGGATGTCCCCCTACCATGTAGGATTGTTTTGTCGCCTTTCACGACAAGCCAACCGCGGCCGCAGGGCTCTCTTTCAACTTCACTCCCATATGAGATGATTCTACCTCTTATGTCCTACCCTTATCTTAAACTATGTGGGTTGGGCACAACATGTTCTCTCCTTCCATTCTCCTCTGTTAGCCGTCATCTATCATTTATTTGGTCTACCTCTGCTCTTGTATCCATTCTTCCCTTACTTTTAAGTTTTTCAAAACCACTTTCATACTTCCTCTTATAAATTCATTTCTAATTTTATCCATTTTCGTTACTCCACACATCCATCTCAGCATTCCGATCCATACAATACGACAGCCTCTACTTTCCATAATTCACGTGCTACTGGATTATTACACCAGACTGTACATCAGCTAGAATACAATTGATTCAAAAATTTGCTAGTATTCGATTTTACAATACCTTTTATATAATAATACTAAAAATAATACTTAATACTAAAATAATAGTTCGATTCGTCGTCTCTCTCGCTCATCACTTTTTGAAAGTATCTGAAACAAAAAACAAATACATTAGTATTGCCCTTTTCTTTAAGAATATAAGTGCTTCTACACACGTACTACAACCACACCACGTCGCCGGGTGTATATTTCGTATTGAAAATGAATAGGACTATTCACACGTACCTACATTTTGCAGTCGTTATCGACCGTGTGTGTGATACCGACCACATCGCAAATACAACGTTGCGTCGACGCAACGACAGTGCGCGCACCCCGCCCGCACTCTTCCCCTCCCCCGGTTCATTCGTATCATTCATACAACGCAATCACATCGACATTTTGTCGGTACCACAACGCAACTACAAAAAGCTGCAGCGACACTATTCACACGTAACCACTGCTTGACAGCATTTTGTCGTTGCGACGTGGTGTGGTTGTAGTACGTGTGAAGAATTCCTTAGCTACAGGGGCGACGTAAGAATACCGACTCCTGCAGTACTACTGACCCCGGGGACAGCCTGTCGTAAAAGGCGACAAAACGACCCTAGCTAACTAACAAGGTTCCAAGCTCGTCTGGATGGCAACCACCCCTGGTGTATAATAACCCTGTGTTCCGGCATTAGTGACCCAGGTTCCTGAACCCTTATGGGACAGCAGCGATCGCTGTACCACTAGCGTCGCACACACCTGTAGGCGACGGTAACTGTTAAGTGGGCTGTCAGTCTGTCGGCTGCTCCTCAGCAAAAACAAATAAAATAAAAGATATGGATGATGATTTGACTTGAAAAAAATGTGTGAATCATTTGTGACGACTAATTGAGGATATAAGCCACTAAATTGGTAATGCGTTGGAACCTTGTCAAATTAACGCCCTTGTGACATCATCAGCAAAGAAAAAGTACAGTTAACAAAACGTAAATTCTCATTTATTAATAAAAGTTTATAAAGGAAATTTGATGCGTTTTATTAATTAAAACTAAATGTTTGAATAATGTTTAACTTTTAATCAACATCATCATTCATCACATTTTTGAAAATCTTAACTCTCCAACTCCACTCATATAATCTACATCAGACTCAGAATCGGTATCCGAGTCTGATGTCTCGTCAGAATCAGTATCATTTCCCGTGTTAATAATAAATAACTTGTCGACCAATCTATCTTTTCGCTAGTATTCTTCTTCCAGTCTCTTCACATGATCTACCTCCTTTTTCCAATCTTCAGGAGTGATTAATTGCAAAGCCTCTAAAGTTAAAGATTCGATCTTACTCTCCAATTGTTCAACACTATTGTCTGAAACTCTTTGTTTTACGAGGTTCCAAATATATTCTATGGGGTTGAGGTCACAGTTGTATGTACGGTGGCAGTCTAACAACTTCGTGACCATGATCAGCCAATAATTTATCAATAATGTATTTCTTCGCCGTTTGGTGATGTTTTATTATTAAATATAATTCCGGTGTTGTGAAATATTCCGGGAACTCAATGTTATGTGCTTGGAGCAACTCAACCATCACTTATTTTTTTGAGCTCATGGTGGGAGTTCTTTCTTCATCTTTACTATGGTAAGAGGCGTTGTCCATTACAACAATACTGTTCGATGGTATATTGGGTATAAGCTTTTCTTGTAACCATTTCCTGAAATTTTAAGAATTCATCCGGTTATGATAATCGCCTGTTTTTGTATCCGCTTTAAATATTAAAAGAGCGTTATTGACAAATCCTAACTCACTCCCACCAAAAACTATAACCCAGCGGCGACCAGGGCTATCATTTTTTTTTCACTCCAACATCCATGTCGGACTGCCAACACTGTTTGACTGTGTAATGGAATGACTGTGTAAGTCATTTTGTCTTATGCGATGTAAATATTTAGCCCTCCAGGCTTAAATGTTGGGCCTTTCATTTAAATGCAATCGACCTTGGTAACATTTTTAATACGGTACGGTTTTTTTTTTGTCTCGGGGAAAAACCTCTCTTGACGGTCCCCGGGAGGACCGAGGGATATGTGGGACTCCGGGAAAGATGATTGGCCATCCGACTACCCACTAAAAAACCCCGCTGTTCTCCTATCGCCTACGCCCGGGCCCACGGATATATGGTCTGCCGATCTCGTGGCCCGGGCCGGCGCCGGCCCGCCCTTTGTCTTGAGGCGGGCCCCTTCTAAAGTGTTGGCGCCAGGGGGTCAGGGTTTCGTCCCCCCCGGCGCTCTGCTAACAACTCTAGGAGTTGAGTCGTTACTGGCCCTCCGGCGCCGCCGGCGTGGCCTGCGTTGGCGGGAGGGGAGTGTGGTGGTCGACTCCCGCTCCCGCTCCGCCGCCTCCTTTGCGGACATGACTGCCTCGCAGAAGGAGGCGACGGCCGTCCATCCAGGATCGCCCCCGACCATGGACAGAACCAGGGCCGGGAGCGACAGGTCCACGCCGATTTGGGCGACGAGGGCGCGGCGCTCCTCGCGCCACGCAGGGCACACGGCGACAGTGTGGTTCACCGTGTCCTCCTCGTCGCCCGCGCCACAGTGGTGGCACCCTGACGTCCTCTCCCGCCCTATGCGACACAGGTACCTCCCGAAGCAACCGTGCCCCGAGAGGACCTGCGTCAGGCGGAAGGTCAGGGCGCCGTGGTGCCTTTCCACCCATTCGGCCAGGACGGGCCTCACCACTTCGATGGTGGCGAGGCCCGCGCTAGGGTGCGCGAGGCGCTCCTTCCACTCCACCATGAGTACCTCATCGCGCAGCTCCACCCGCTTTACCTCCACTGCGCGAGGCGCGGGGCGAGAGCCACGCTCGGCCGCATCCCGGCGCCACTGGTACAATAGCGCCAGGACTCGAGCCTAGAGGTCCCATGGTGGGGATCCGGCCAGCAGGGAGGCCGCTTCGAAGGACACCGTGCGGTATCCCCTTATCGCCCTGACGGCCAGGACGCGCTGCGGCCTGCGAAGCAGTGCCGTCGTTTTGGCCGTCAGGCGATCCGCCCATATCGGGGCCCCGTAAAGGGCCATCAATCAAAGGGCAATCAAATCGGTACCCTAGTTTTACCTTTATTATCCCACGTAATGTGTTCACACTTCCTTTATAATTTAAGTCCTTTTTTGCAGCAGCCATAATTTTACGCATAGTGGGTATCAGGGATGTTATGGATATGATATTTCGGATCTGGATACGGATATGGATATAGGAATAAAATTATATCGGTTTCGGATAAGGTTACGGATATGCAATTATTTCGGATTATCCGTTAGTTTCGGATAGTTTCGGTTACGGATATTAGATTGAAGTAAAATATAAATACAAAATGACACAAATACATATATCGAAACATGTTGTTTTATTTAGACTCCGCCCTTATACGAAACTATCCGAAACTTGTGAAACGGATACGGATATAATTTTATTTCGGATTCGGATATCCGATAGTTTCGGTTACGGTTACGGAGCTCCATAACATCTCTGGTGGGTATGTCTTTGCGAACTGTGTACATTGTACTAATAATATTTGTTAACGCTGTCGTCGTCAAAAAACTCTTTTAAACCCCTCTTTTTTTTTAATCGTCGCTGTTATTTTACTGTCACTAGCAGTAGCAGTTTCTTTTTCGCGCCATACCTTTGCCATTGTATTTTTGACAACTCCTGTAGCACGCCTAACTACACGCTGTGTGACCTTGGTTGCATTTTGTAAGTGGTCTAAACTTTCTATTACAGTTTGCTTTGACATCATTACGTCCTCAATAGAGTCTGATGTATTTTTCATGATTCGAGTTACATTCCGAAGTAGTAGTAACTTAGTGTCCTCCTTCTCTTTTTCAAAGTAATCATCCACTTTAATAATGATTTCACGAGCTCGATTGTGAATTATTTTTCAAAAGAGTCCCCAATGACAGCTCCGCATGTTTTTTTTTTTAAATTTCTATTTAACTTTTTTATCCGTGCAGGGGCGGAGAAAGAATACTAACCTCTGCGGCCGGGGTCGGCCTGTCGTAAAAGCCGACAAAACAACCCACCCTAGCTACGTGGTAGGGCCTCAAGCCCGTCTGGATGGCGACCACCTTCGGTCTTAAGTATGCCGCCATAATAACCTTGTGTTGTGTTTCGGCATTAGTGACCCAAGTTCCTGTACCCTTATGGGACAGCAGCGTGTTCGCGATGCCACTGGCGTTGCAGGCACCCATAGGCGACGGTAACTGCTAAATTCTAAGCGGGCCGTCAGCCTGTCTGCTGTTCTACAGCAATAAAAAAAAAAAATAACAGACAGGCTGACGGCCCCCTTAGCAATTAATGTCGCCTATTTCAATTTGTTATCAGCTCGTATCAGTATTAATTGTGGAACAGTATTTCCTGTATAATTATGTTTTTATGCGTTTATATATTTATTCGTAATAAATTCAGAACGAAGTACATACTTTTATGCGGCTTACAGTAGAGTAGGCTGGCAGAAATCGTCACGTAACGAAAAAGCGTAAAACCCCGTCCAAGCGACCATTCCTTGTTTTCTTTCTTAAGGTGGCGGTTCGCGCCGCGACAGAGACGAGCGACCGAGACAGGAGACCGCGACCGAAGACCGCGACAAGTGTCTCAGTCTCTTCGCGCCCGATACGTCAGTCAGTATCGGAGAGTCTGTCGATGTAGTCAGTTGATTTCAGCTATGCTCTTCCAAATATTATTTTTCAAATTTTCGTCTCTGTAGGAGTCTAGTTGTGCATCATATATTGGAGGGTGCTGTCTGATCAGTTCAATCAGTGTATCACAGTCTTCATCAGAAAAAGTATTCATTTTAATGACTAAACACATGCATGTATAAGCGACAGTTCGCGAGCGAGACAGAGACAGGAGACAGAGACGCGAGACAGGAGACAGCGAGACGGTCGCCGCCTCGGACCAGTAGTGTCTCGTGTCGCGCTCAAAAAGCATATGTGTTTAGTCATTAAAATGAATACTTTTTCTGATGAAGACTGTGATACACTGATTGAACTGATCAGACAGCACCCTCCAATATATGATGCACAACTAGACTCCTACAGAGACGAAAATTTGAAAAATAATATTTGGAAGAGCATAGCCGATACTGACTGACGTATCGGGCGCGAAGAGACTGAGACACTTGTCGCGGTCTTCGGTCGCGGTCTCCTGTCTCGGTCGCTCGTCTCTGTCGCGGCGCGAACCGCCACCTTTACTGTCTCTATTGTCTATATTTCTGTGTGTGTGTGTGTGTGTGTGTGTGTGTGTGTGTGAGAGAGAGAGAGAGAGAGAGAGAGAGAGAGTATGTGAGGCGAGACTTGACAATAGGCATTGTGTATGGTGAACAATATAATCTGGGAATTATTTTATATATAAGTTATAATTCGCTATTTTATATTTAATTTTGAACAAATTACTATTTTTCCAAATATCATATTCAATGAAATTTATTAATTTAAATCTTTACTTATTTTTATTTTATTTAAAAAGTGAGAAAAATAACAAAGTATACGAATTAGAGAGAGAGAGAGCGTTGAACAAAGGTGGAATGCACTTTTTGGTGTCATAAAAATACAATAATGAAATTAATAAAAATCTACATTTAAAAATATGTTTTGAGTTAAAAAAAATATCGCGAAGAACTTCATTCCTGACAACAGAATGGACAAAAAGAATTTTAAAAATTATAAACATCCAAGCGTTTAATCCTAATTGCATTCAAATTACATTAAACCAACACTTGTGTATACAGGAAGTTTTCATGTCGAAACACGAGCGGAGGAGTCAAATTCAATTCCCGTACCGAGTCTTGGTATTTATGTGTAATATGTATTTATATACAAAAGTATATGAGTTGTCTAGTATCCATGACACAAGCGCTTTGCTTACTTTGGTATTAAGCTGGTGCTGTAGTCAATTATCACAGAATATTTATCTTGTCCTCGACTTGCGTAAGCGCTGATTCAGTTGTAACACCTAGAATACAATTTTTTTTATATATACAAATAAATAAAATTGGAGTGTCTGTTTGTAATATTAAAATAACCGCTTTTTACTATGTGCATTTGGATGTATACACGGTACATATACCAAAACAACATTTTTTACAATTTTTGCCTGTCTGTCTGTTTGTTCCGGCTAATCTCTGAAACGGCTGGACCGATTTTGACGGGATTTTCACTGGCAGATAGCTGATGTAACAAGGAGTAACTTAGGCTACTTTCATTTAAAAAAAATGATTTCAGTTATTAGTGATCAGTTTCGGATTTTTTTAATCCAATTTAAGATGACCTCAGCTTTATAACATCAATCATATAAAATAGGGTTCAGCTTAGGCTGGACTTTTTAGGTCCGAACGCAGTTTGTATATTTCATCTATTTATATTTTAAGGTTTTTATAGGGTTTGTAATCCAAAAATATTTATCCAAAAAATGCTGCCCAGTCATTATTCCACGCGGACGGAGTCGCGGGCATAGCTAGTTCAAAATAAGTTCCTATCTAGAATTTTTTGAGTCAAAATATCAATTGCAAAATAAATTACCACCGCTTCACAACGTGTTTGGCTGTTACAAGGAGAAGAAGCGGCGACAAACACCCCAGCTACACGACTACTTTTAACACATACCTAGATAATATTTTATTTCATGTTAATTTTAAATCTCATCATCATCAAAATCAATTCGCGTTGCGTGACTCATGAGTGACGTCATCATGACCTCAAACAGGTCACGGGGGGTAAGGTCTATCGAATCAATCACGTTTCACTCGAGGCCAATCAAAATATACAACCTTGACTACCTATATTCAAAACAATAGGTCTGTTTTTTATTGTTGAGCAGAAAATGCTGATGGCCTATTTAATAAGCAGTTATCGTTGCCTGTGGGTGTTTGCAACTTCGTAGCATCGCGAACACGCTGCTGTCCCATAAGGGTACAGCAACTTGGATCACTGATGCCGGAACACAACACAAAGTTATTATAGCGGCATACATAAGACTTAAAGGTGGGTTGTTTTGTCGCCTTTATAGTATTCTCTCTACGCCCCTGCACGGATAAAAACACAAGCAACCATCCGAACCGAGACACTCATGCTGGAACAAGACACAAGGTTGTGGCGGCATATTTAGAGGCAAGAGATGGTTGCATTCAGACCCGCTCCCCCCCCCCCCCGACCGCTGGGTGCATTTTCACACCACCCCTGCACGAAGCAGTATTAATAAACAGACAAAGACGAAGACGAAGATAAAGCCTTTATCATAGACACAGCTGTATCGAAAATCCATAATATAAAAAAAATATTACAAGAACGACATTCGCAGAAAACAATTAGAAATTGTGGCATGGCTTAGTGATCACTCGACCTAGGTCAGTGTCTCTCTGTTTATCTATGGGCCCAGGAAGTAGGCGTGGAAGGACAGCGAGGTTTTTTTTAATGCATAGATAGATGCTATATGCATATTAGGTGAGAATAATTTCATCCGTGCAGGGGCGGAGAAAGAATACTAACCTCTGCGGCCGAGATCGGCCTGTCGTAAAAGGCGACAAAACAACCCACCCTAGCTACGTGGTAGGGCTCCAAACCCGTCTGGATGGCGACCACCTTTGTTCTTAAGTATGCCGCCATAATAACCTTGTGTTCCGGCATTAGTGACCCAAGTTCCTGTACCCTTATGGGACAGCAGCGTGTTCGCGATTCCACTGGCGTTGCAAACACATATAGGCGATAGTAACTGCTAAATTGTAAGCGTGCTGTTAGCCTTTCTGCTGTCCCACAGCAATAAAAAAAAATAACTGCCTGAACGTTCCCTAACCGTGGGATTTGAACTCATCACTTCTAGATTAGTCCCCAAATCTAATACTGCTGAGCTACCAGGTACGTAGTATTTATTTATACATAACATTTTCCTATAACATGAAGCTTCAACCTTGTGCACTCTTTAAATATTTACATCTGCCGTTCGTTGGTGCACAAAATATAAACAGAACAGAATTCAAACTTTCGATTGATACCTACAAGCGCGCTCATTTATATTATTAAGCGAAATTTAACGCTAAGGTGACGGTTTATAGACATGTTGTATTTATAATTTTAACACGACTATGAATATTGACGACCTCTTGGCGTAACGGCTAACGCACGTTAGTACGCTTGCGGAGGTCACGGGTCCAATTCCCGTCCAGCGTCTGTGTGTTTATATATATGTATATATTTACAAAAATAACAAATATATATGTAGTATATCAGTTGTCTAGTACCCATAATACAAGTGCAACTTAGTTTAGGAATAGATGGCGTTGTGTGAATTGTCACAAAATATTTATATTTATTTATAATAAATAATATTTATTCACAAAACGCGAATATTATCTCTTTGCAGGGGCGAAGTAAGATACTAAACCCTGCTGCCGGGGTTGACCTGTTGTGAAAGGCGACAAAACAACCCTAGCTACATGGTAGGGCCCCGAGCCCGTTTGGATGGCGACCACCTTTGGTCTTAAGTATGTCGCTATAGTAACCTTGTGTTGTGTTCCGGCATCAGTGACCCAAGTTCCTGTACCCTTATGGAACAGTAGCGTGTTCGCGATGCCACTGGCGATGCAAACACCCATAAGTAACGATGACAGTTAAATTCTAAGCGGGCCTTCAGCCTGTCTGCTGTCCTACAGCAATTAAAAAAAAATAGTAACCAAGGTTCCGATACCCCTATGGGATTAACTGCTTACTATTAAGTGGGTCGTCAGCTTGTCTGCTGTACCTCAGCAATAAAAAAAAATACGGGACAGTCTTTGGGGACTGCCGATAGAAGTGAAAACTAAAAACTAAATAACTTGTGAATTGTATCGTCGAGCTATTAGATTATCATTTAAAAGTTACATTATAAAATAAACCTTAAGACATTATTAATAAGATTGGTACTACTCGAGCAAAACTCCGTCTTACGAATCTTACGAATTTTCGATAAGGACACGTGACCTGACGCGAGTTTAACATTTTTTACCCATCACAAAAAAGTGCACAACACCGCTAAAGAAGTTTTCACTTCAAAAAGAATTTTTATTCACGAAAGTTTGTAATGCAACAATATTTGTACTTTAATATTTTGTGACGGTAGTTTATTATTTTGCAATAAAACAGATCGCTGTTGTTTATGAGCATAATTCTGGGCAACATGGCGCCGACGTTCGTGCGAAAGCGAGATAGCATGTGTCAAATAAAAGAGATAGAGTATTTATGAATGTTCATTTCGAATGCATTTTGCATCTCCAGTTCTAAGAACTTTTTTATTGCTGTAGAACAGCAGACAGGCTGACGGCCCGTTTAGAATTTAGTAGTTACCGTCACCTATAGGTGTTTGCAACGCCAGTGGCATCGCGAACACGCTGCTGTCCCATAAGGGTACAGGAACTTTGGTCACCAATGCCGGAACACAACACAAGGTTATTATGGCGGCATACTTAAGACCAAAGGTGGTCGCCATCCAGACGGGCTTGAGGCCCTACCGCGTAGCTAGGGTGGGTTGTTTTGTCGCCTTTTACGACAGGCCGACCCCGGTCACAGAGGTTAGTATTCTTTCTCCGCCCCTGCACGGATAATTGATGTCAGCAGACAGGCTGACGGCTAACTTAACAGTCAGCAGTTGCCTATGAATGTTAGCGATATATGTATAGGTCCCCACCTAGAACCTGGATCACATATATGTGGGAACACAGCACAAGGTTCTTCTTCTTCCTGCCCTTATCCCACATTATAATGGAGTCAGCACAACATGTTATCTCCTTCCACTTTCCTTTAGTTAGTCGTTACTTTAACATTCACACCTTTTGACCACATCATCATCAAGCAGGGATTGCCATACGCTATGGTGATGATGATGACCACGTCATCTCTTGTATCCATCCACTCTCATCTGGTGAACGCAATACAAGGTTATTATGGCATATTAGTGGCTAGGAGTGGTTGCCATGACGGGCTTCAACCTAGTGGTTTACTTCGAACAGGTTTTATTCTGGCAACATCATGACTAAATTTGTATGAATTAATTTGTCCCGGTCTTCTCGCTGGAAACAGCTTGCATATTCTTAAACAGTCTTTATAGTCGGAAGACCAGGTCTTCATTAACGGTAATGCTTAGTCGTGACGGTGTTAATTAAACACGATTTAAAAATAATAATCCAGTAATAGTAATTCATAAAACCATATAATCATACTTAATCTATACAAATAAATAAAATTGAAGTGTTTGTTTGTAATATTAAAATAACTGCTTTTTACTAAGTGCATTCGGACGTATACACGGTACATATACCAAAACAAGATTTTTTACAATTTTTGTCTGTCTGTCTGTTTGTTCCGGCTAATCTCTGAAATGACTGCACCGAATTTGACGGGATTTTCACTGGCAGATAGCTGATGTAACAAGTAGTAACTTATGCTATTTTTATTAGAGAAAAAAAAAATATTTTTTGTTAAAAAAGATAAGTTTCGGAAATTTAATATTCCAATTTAAATTGACCTCAGATTTATATCATCAATCATATGAAATAGGGTTCAGCTTATGCTGGACTTTGTAGGTTCGAACGCACGTATTCCGGAGGCGTTTGCATATTCCATTTAATTATATTTTAGGGTTTATAATCTAAAATAAACCAAAAGATATATCCAAAAAATGCTGCTCAAAGTCACTATTGCACGCGGACGTAGTCGCGGGCACAGCTAGTATTATTATATATAAATGTGAAAGTAAGTTTGTTTGTTACGCTTTCACGCGAAAACTACTTTTAGATCATCATGAAACTATGTACACATATTCTTGCAAGTATTACATAGGATACTTTTATTGAAATTTTTTTTTAAGAAGATTTTTCCTTTTCTCATTTCTTTTTGATTTAATTTTGCCTGTTAATCGCCCAATGGAGCAGGCGTGATCGGCTACTATAATTATAAATATGAAAGTAACTGTATATTACGTTTTCACGCCTAAACCGCTCAACTAATTTTGATGAATTTCGGTATAGAGATAGATTGGATCTTAGAGAAGAACATAGGATACTTTTTTTATATATGGCAGAACAACGTATGTCGGGTTAGTTAGTGATTTATAATTACTTTATCCGTGCAGGGGCGGAGAAAGAATACAGACCTCTGCGGCCGGGGTCGGCCTGTCGTAAAAGGCGACAAAACAACCCACCTCTCGTTTTAAGTATGCCGCACTAATAACCTTGTGTTGTGTTCCTGCGTGATTAGTGACCCAAGTTCGTGCGTGTTGGCAATGCCACTGGCGTTGCAAACACCCATAGGCCAATTGCTAAATTCTAAGCGGGCCATCAGCCTGTCTGCTGTCCTACAGTTATAAAAAAAGTAATAAAAAAAACACGCTGCTGTCCCATAAGGCTACACAGGAACTTGGGTCACTAATACCGGAACACAACACACGTATATACCTATATAGTATTATGGCGACATACATAAGACTAAAGATGGTCGCCATCCAGACGGGCTTGGGGCGCTACCACGTAGCTAGGGTGGGTTGTTTTGTCGCCTTTTACGACAGGCCGACTTCAGCCGTAGAGGTTAGTATTCTTTTTCCGCCCCTGCACAGATAAAAACCTTGTGCTGTGTTCCGACATTAAGTGACCCAGATTCCAATTCCCCTAAGCCAGTGGTCGGCAACCTAGTCATCCAAAAGAGCCAGATTCAGATAAAACAATTGAAATTTATTCAGAGCCATTTTTTAACATAAGCTTAACTTAAGTACAGAGACATAATTACGAAAAAAAATTACAGATAATAAGTAATGCCTGGACTAAACATTTCGTGGAAGAGCCGCATGTGGCTCGCGAATCGCGGGTTGCCGACCACTGCCCTACGCGGGCTACAGCGTGTTATAGTGCCCTTGGTGTCGCCATTAATAGGTAAAGGTAGCTGCTTAGTATTAAACGGGCCCTCAGCCACACGATCCACACGTAATAACAGGAAATGTGTCAATCGTTGATTATAATGAGATATGGGACACCGACAAAAGGATTTTAAATTAATGCTATTAACATATGAAATAAATATGATATGATAAGATAACATTGTTTTACAATGAAATACAATAAAAATTTAATCTTTTATTTTTATTGTATTTTTATGTTGGACATAAAATTCTGATTGTTTCAATTGCCATCCAAACAAACCATTCATTTCATCCGTGCAGGGACGGAGAAAGAATACTAACCTCTGCGGCCGGGGTCGGCCTGTCGTATAGGCGACAAAACAACCCACCCTAGCTACGTGGTAGGGCCTCAAAACCCGTCTGGATGGCGACCACCTTTGATCTTACGTATGTCGCATAGTAACCTTGTGTTGTGTTCCGGCATCAGTGACCCAAGTTCCTATACCCTTATGGGACAGCAGCGTGTTCGTGATGCCACTGGCGTTGCAAACACCCATAAGCGAGGGTAACTGCTAGATTCTAAGTGGGCCGTCAGCCTGTCTGCTGTCCTACAGCAATAAAAAAACAACCTGACCTCGGACACATAGGGCCACTCGTCGCCAGAGATTGGCGACCGATCACCGTAGTGATTGGTCACAGACCTGGCTCCTGGGCAAGAACACAGCTCGCACACACATAGCTGAAAGGGAGGCGAAAGAAAAAAGATGCTGGGGCCCATCACCTCCTCAGATTTGAAGAGACTAAACTATTTGGGCTCACGGTCTGGCACACGTCACGTTCCGTGTTCTTGATGGCGAACGAAGGATCACTAGGGTAGTTTTATTGGGAGTCAGCTAGTAAGCTAACCCGGCAAACGTTGTTCTGCCATATAAATTTTAAAAAGTATACATTTTAGACAGGATTCCCATAAGACCCGTTATTAGTGAGCGTCTAAATTGCAAAATGAGTAAATATGCTAAATTTCAAGTCAGTCGTGTGTATAGTTTTAGAGATCTGATGATGATGAGAGGTATTTATATAAACAACAGTGACATGCATCTTCTAGCAGAGACAGAGGCTCAGGGGCGTTTTACACGGGGATTCCCAAACTACACCGCTATACATTTTATTTAAATTCGAACACTCCATAAATTCGATATATACGTGCTGAGAACCAAACCTAACACATTAATCAGTCTAAGGAAAAGAGCAAATAAATTTCCTTGTTCACGAATATTTAAAAGATAAAAACCATTCACCGGAAGCGACCGACTAACCCACGGCCGTTAACATTTGAAAACACATGTTTCGAACATCAGAATCTGTTAATAGACATTTGCAACGTAATTTATTTGCACAAATGTTTCAAAATTACACTAATTTACTTGTAATTAACGCGTAATCAACAAAGAAGTTTATTCGTTTCATTTTATTACCTGGCTGCAAAACTTTAAAGACAAATTATAATAAAATATATTTTTTTTTATTAAATATTCCTTCCTTCCGTTAATAAGTACTAGTAATGTTTTAAAAATAAAAAAGTACTAAAAGAGAAGTACATAAGTAAATAAACACATATTTGTGCAATTTTTATCAGTGCAGGGACGGGAAATGACCTGTGGGGCCGGGGTCGGCCTATTATAAAAGGCGACAAAACAACCCACCCTGGCTTCGTGATAGGGCCCCAAGCCCGTCTGGATGGCGACCACCTTTGGTCTTAAGTATGCCGCCATAATAACTTCGTTGTGTTCCTGCATTAGTGACCCAAGCTCCTGTACCCTTATGGGACAGCAGCATGTTCACAATACCACTGGCGTTGCAAAGACCCATAGGCGTCTGCTGTTCTACAGCAATAAAAAAGTTGCATGTGTTGGAATTTTTGGGTCTACCCACTATAGTTACTCCTCCTATCGCATTGGAAATGTGGGTCTTTGACAATGCCGAGGCCTAAGGTGGTGCCAGCCCATCCCTTGTATCGATGAGGGTCTTTCATGTACCTTCCAGGCGGAATTGAACCCCCTAGTGTTATCACTATTAATCTGGGATTGAATGAGGCGCATACGAACGTGTCTACCGCGGCCGGAGGTGGTTAGTTGCAGTCTGACACCATGGTCGGATTCTGTATTGAGTGAGAAGCTGGGTAGTCAGCTCTCCTGTTTTGCGAATATACGAGGAGACGATGGCGTTACATCCTATATTACTTCCAACCATGATCAGTTACTAGGCCAGAAGCGAGAAGTCAAATCAAACGTAGGCCCAAATGCAGGGGGCGGGTAAGAATATTGTGACCGGGGACAGCCTGTTGGAAAAAGTGACAAAACAACCCTAGTTAGTAGGATGTTAGACTGCAGTATGTTAGCAGTGCTCCTAGCATCAAACATCCATAGGCGACGGTAACTGCTTATTACTAAGGGTTGTCATTCTATATGGCTCCATAATAATAATCCATACTAATATTATAAATGCGAAAGTAACTCTGTCTGTCTGTCTGTCTGTTCCTCTTTCACGCCTAAACGGCTGAACGGATTTTGATGAAATTTGGTATGGTGATAGATGATAACCTAGAAATGGTCATAGGCTATAAATAATCACGCCATCGTTCTTAGGGGGTGTGCAGTAGGCAGATAACTAAATTGAGTTAGTGATTTTTTGTGCTTATCCGGTATCTATGAGAATCGGCCAACATCTATTTTTCATCCCCCTAAATGTTAGGGGTAGTCCACCCCTAAATTTTATTTTTTATTTTTTGACATTTTATTATTTTTATGGCAGAACAACGTTTGCCGGGTCAGCTAGTAAAAAATATCTTAAACTTCACTTCCAAACAACAAAGGCTATGATATCAATAAAAAACCAATATCACTCTGAAACTGGGATGCAGGTAGGATTAAAAGTTTACTTTTTTATTACTGTAGGACAGCAGACAGGCTGAAGGCCCACTTAGAATTTAGCAGTTACCGTTACCTATGGGTGTTTGCAACGCCAGTGGCATTGTGAACACGCTGCTATCACATAAAGGTACAGGAACTTAGGTCACTAAAGCCGGAACACAACACAAAGTTATTATGGAGGCATACTTAAGACCAAAAGTGGTCGCCATCCAGACGGGTTGGGGCCTTACCACGCCCCAGGCAGCAGAGGTCAGTCATTATTCTTTTTCCGCCAACATACTGCTTTCAATACAAGCATGAAAAATTGTCAATGGATTTCCCCTAACAATATAATGCCAGTTAAATAATTAATTGCAGTTTTATATGCAAGCATAATGTACAAGTGAACATAAAATATTTTTATGATTGTTTAAATTTCTAATTAGTTTACAAAGCCTACTGATAGGATTTATTTTGTGTCCCACAGAGCTGGGATGAATGCAACCACGACCCTGTCAAATAAGGCAATAAGACAACCTTCGCATAGATAGGGGCTGTTGAGCGTAGATGTTGGCCCATCTAGACCACCACAAGTCTCTAGTTATGCCAGCATAACTTTATGTTGTTTTCCAGCATAGTTAATCCAGTTTCCCTACACAGTAGCATGTTAACAATGCTCCTGGCATTGCAAACATATATAAGTGACGGTAACTACTTAAGTGATCTAGAATATTCCTGAAAATTATTATATCTATAGTAATAAGCTTATGACTAAAAAAAACACTTAGATAAAGCAAAAAAAACTTACTTATACTAGGGCATGGTCTGGCTGCCTTGTGCTCTGATGCTGCCAGATCTCGCCAACCTCTTCCCAATCGTTTGCACATGGAAACCGATATTCTGGAGTGCTTCATGATCAAGTATTTTGCGTCCATCAAATATATAAGCTGGCTTCATCATGACTTCATAGATCTTTTTAAAATCAAGCTCTTTAAATTCGTCCCACTCTGTGCACAGTACGATAGCGTGAGCTCCTGTGACTGCGGAATAAGCTGTATTATGGATTTCTATGTTCTTTTTTACTCTTTCTGGCTCTGATGTTACGTACGGATGTGCCAGCTCATAATATATTTGATCATATTCTACTTTTGGGTCATATATATGTAATTTTGCACCTTCATCCAATAATGTGCTAGATACATATATGGCAGGGGATTCTCTAGTGTCACCAGTATTTTTCTTAAACGAGAAACCTAGTATGGCAATCTTCTTATCTGATACAGTGTTGAATAAAGACTCAATGACTTTACGAGTGAAACGAGTTTTTTGGTAGTCATTTAAACTTACTACCTGTTGCCAGTATGCTGCTACTTCTGGAAGATTCAGACACTCACACAGATAGATAAGGTTTAGAATGTCCTTCTGGAAACAGCTTCCGCCAAATCCGATTGAGGCTTCAAGGAATTTTGGCCCAATCCTCGAGTCTCGTCCAACAGCTCTAGCTACTTCTGATACATCAGCACCAGTAGCTTCACAAACAGCTGATAAAGAGTTAATGCTGGAGATACGCTGAGCTAAAAACGCGTTAGCAGCTAGTTTAGACAATTCTGAACTCCATGTGTTGGTGGTAAGGATGTTTTTAGCTGGTATCCAATGTTCGTACACCCAGCACAGTTCTTGAATAGCTTTCTGGCCCGCTGGTGTATCTTCTCCACCTATTAGTACCCTTTCGGCTTCAACTAAGTCTACGATAGCAGTTCCTTCAGCTAAGAACTCTGGATTCGATAAAATCTGGTACTCCACACCAGGCTTAGTATTCGCTCTGAGGATTTTCATTATGATTTCAGCAGCTTTAACAGGCACGGTGCTCTTTTCAACAACAATCTTATTGCTCGTAGCTAAATCTGCGATCATTCGGGCAGCACTTTCTATATATTTCAAGTCAGCAGCCCTGCCTTTACCATTACCAAATGTTTTAGTTGGCGTATTAACACTGATAAATATCAAATCAGCCTCTTGTATGCTTTTTGCTATATCTGTAGAGAAGAACAAGTTTTTACCTCGACACTGGCGTACAACATCATCTAAACCAGGCTCGTAGATCGGTAGTTTCTCGGAATTCCACTGGTTTATTCTCTCCACGCTCTTGTCGCACACAGTTACTTTGATATTTGGACATTTTAGCGCAATCACACTGCAAGTAGGGCCGCCGACGTAGCCAGCACCGAGACAGCAAATTTTCTCAATAACCATTTTTAAAGTACGTACACAACTTATTTACAACACGTACAAACCCGATGTGGCAGACCAGACGTCTGAATTCGCACTGTATACTAAAAATTCGTATTCGTAATGAGTTTATTTATCAATTTTAATTAATAGCTTGTGTATTTTTTATCGCTTAGATTAAATCTTAATACGTTTGCCGTGTAGTATTGATGACTGATTGGCCGGAATATGCGGCGTGGACAACTCGAGGGCCTAATTAACGGTGAATGTCGAGTTTGTCGAGTGTCGAGAAGGAAAAATTGCATGGGGATCTTGCATTACCGACCACCCGTCCCGCGACCGCTACGAGTCAATGACATTTGATTCATAGTGATGGGAAAAAAGTAGTCACAGTTTCTTGAACCCATTATCTTAAATGATACAAGTTAATTAATTGTTTTTATTGGTTTAATCAGATAGTTCTCAGTACTGATATTTTAAATCGCGTTCAATTTTTTTTTATTAAATGACAAATTACCTTTTTAGAACTTAGGCCGACTTGCACAACTAATCACTAAACGTATTTAGCGCTAAACTTATTTAAATCGTCATTCTGTCCCTGTCACATTGACAACATTTGACAGAGGCAGAATGACGATTTAAATAAGTTTAGCGCTAAATACGTTTAGTGATTGGTTGTGCAAGTCGGCCTTAGTCTGGTAGGCTTACGAAATATGGTGGTTCCAGTTCAACAGGATGTGATTTATTTTATCAGAATAATTCTTATATTGCTAAATAATAAATGAAGTAAATCAATTGTTTCAAATGATTAAAAACCATTCTTTCAGTGTTTTATTGTAAAATATTACAAAGCTAATTCAGATCCTACCTGTTATTCCATGAAACTTCTCATTTATTATTTTTAGTCTATAATTATCTTAAATATGTAAGCAATAAAAGTGCGTCACTATTTCTTCAATTAAAGTATTTATTTGTCTTTGTTTTATCATAAAGAGAATTTGTTCATTGATATTAATAGAAAAACAGACTAATCTGTAGATCACTTAAACATATAATGTTTTTATTTCTGCGTGCAGGGATGGAGTAAGAATACTAATCCCTTTGGACAGGATCAGCCTGTTGTAAAATGCGACAAAACAACCCACCCTACCTACGTGGTAGGGTCCCAAGCCCGTCTGAATGGCAACCACCCTTGGTCTTATATACCGTCATAATAATCTTGTGTTGTATTCCCGCATTAGTGACAGAGGTTCCTCTTATGTGACAGCAGCGTATTCGCAGTGCTTTAGCATCGCAAATATCCAAAGGCGACAGGATATCTTAATAATCAAGAAATTATAAATATAGGGTTTTATTTGTAGTTTCACCAATGCATAAAATTCATTTGCATAATAGAAATAAATATTGGTAAATGGTATTCTCTGTATATAAATAAAGTTGTAAATAAAACTATTTTTTAAATCCCAGTATTATTATTTTTTCAAAGATAATTTCAAAGTAATTTATTGATATTAAGGATAAACCAATATAAATTATATATTTGGAGGTCGTTTATAATAGCGTTACGTCTCAAATAGCACATCACTACTTTCAGTGTTGCAGTTCAGAATCTTTTCTTTGAATCTATATAGGTATAAATATATACATAAGATGATGGGGTTCCTTTGACGCCCCATCGCCTAAAAACTACTGCACATATCATAGATATAGAATACAATAGTATTCTATATCTATGGCACATATCGAGATGGGACTACTACCATTCGACGTAGATGGTTATAGGCTATTTATTTTTTGGATTTTTTTTATTTTATGGACCCTTTCTCACTTTTTTCGATTTACTTTTGCTTGTTATTCGCCCAGCGGAGCGGGCGTGATCGGCTAGTAAATAAATACGTAAAATCACAAGTTGTGACATGCTATCTTTTAAAAGAAGACGTAAATATTCATACGTTGTCTAATGATTTGGAATTATAATTAATAGGAAATTAACAAATACAAGAGGACGCAGTTTGGGATAGGTTAGTAAGAATAGAAAATATAAATTATAAACAAGTGCATTTCAAACAGAATCGTGTTAGTAACACTGGCACACAAAAATTAAGTGGTTTGTACATTTGACACCATCTACCTACCGACATGTATTTCGACCCGCTGAATCGGAATTTGAAGTTTGTTTTTGTTTGGACCACCAGCCGTTTCAAATATAAGTTTAATTAGAAAAAAATCCTTGAGAATTAGCAAAAAAAAAAGGACTGCCGATATAAGTGAAATCTAAGTAACTTCTGAATTGTATCGTCAAGGTATTAGATTAGTATTTTCGGTTTATAAAGAAGTGTTTATGATCAAGGATTAAAGTTTAAATTGGTCATTAACACTTCTTTACAAACCAAAAATTGCTCAACGCGCCTAAAGAAGTTTTCCCTTCAAAAACTCAACTGTATTTCATTGTAATAAATTCGCAATTCGAATAGATATGTATAAGTAATGCAATGCAATCATTTAAAAGTTACATTATAAAATAAAGCTTGTCATTATTAATAAGGTTGGTATTACTCGAGCAAAGCTCCGTCTTACGAATTTTCGATCAGAAAATGTGACCTGACGCGAGTTTATCATTTTTTTACCCATCACAAAAAAGTGTATAACGTCGCTAAAGTTTTCACTTCAAAATTACAAAACAGTATTATATTAGTTGACTAAGAGTCACCAAAATATAACAGTATTAGACACCGCACGTGTAGGACTACGTTCTAAAAATTGCATTAAATGCCACCGGAAAAACCACTTCGAAAATGATGTTGATGATGCGGAAATATTTTTCTCGTTTCATATAGTTTTCAATTTATTATCTGGCAACATTAAATTTGACAATTATAAGCTTTTCGAAGATTGTTACACAGAAAAATTTGCATGTCTATTATCGATAGAAAAAAATATTCATGCGCAGATAAGAAAACTAAAGTACAGTCAAAAATCACTTTATTTCGCAATAGACACTATGGTTCTTCGACGACAGAACCGAGCACTGCCCCACTGTACGCCAAATCCCAGTAATGTTCAACACCGTGCTTCTGGAAATGTTCGCGGGCTTGCTTTTCCGTGGGCATCACCTAAAGACAACAAATAGTATTTCTTTAAATTATGATAAAACTTGTTTATGATTACATATATAACATAAAAGATATTGCTAATAACAAACTTCTAAAAACTGTGTTTTATTCAAATGAATTTAATAGTACTGTTTAGGCCGTTAACCTTAATATATACCTAGTCAGGTCATAAATTCTGTCACATGTTTAATGTAAAATAATTGTAACAAGTTTATTAATTATGTAACCATTCATATACCAAAATGAACTTAACAAAACATAGATTCTTATGACATTAAATTTTATTCAAAATGACCTCCGTGATTTTGAATACAAGCCTTCAATCTGCGCGGCCAGTTGTCTATCGCAGCACGAACGAGGTCCATGTCAATATCGGCGGCTGCCTTAATCAAGGATGTCTTGAGTGACTCCAAATTGGGATGAGGCTTTGAGCACGCCTTTTCCTCCAAGTGTTGCCATATCTTGTAATCTAACGGATTCAAATCTGGACTGGAGGAGGTCCAGTCTTCGTGCCGGATGAAGTCGATTTCACGCGCCGCCAGCCAGTCTTGTGTGCTCTTCGCTCTATGAGCTGGCGCCGAATCTTGTTGGAATACCCAGTGCCTGTTATTGAACATGGTATGAGAAACAGGTTCCACAAGGTTCGTTAGGACTGTATTTTGATACATAACAGCATTCGTTTTTACACCTTTCTCACAAAAATGTACCTCTGTTAAGCCCCAATAAGAAACTCCCGACCATACCATGAGCGAGGATGGAAAATGACCTCGTTGGACACGCGGAATACGGTTGCTCGCTTCTTCACTACTGTGTGCGTACACCTTATCATTTTGTTTGTTGTAGCTCTCTTCTACGGTAAACATTTTTTCATCCGAAAAAAGAATTTCCCGATATTTTTTTCCCGCGTACCGCTTCAACAAAGCGCGGCATCTCTTCAGTCTCAGGTCCATTAGACGAGCATTCAAACGATGTCCTGTTTTTCTTCGATATGCCCGAAGCCCTAAGTCTTCATTTAACACCCTTTTCACCGTGGTTCTGCTTAACCCCATCTGAAAGGGCCAACAGTTTCTGCTTACGTTTGGGATTTCTTTGAATTCGTGCCTTCACAGCTTTTATCACTGCTGGAGTCCTAACAGACTGAGGGCGACCACTTCTTGACCTGTCATCTATACTAGAGTCTTCATTGTATCGTTTGATGGTACGATAAACGAATCTTTTGGTAATATTCAAATTTTTCAGTATGTTAAAAATTTGAATTGGCGCGTAACCGCAACGATGCAACGCAATAACTGCAACACGGTCTTCTTTAAGCGTCCACTCCATATTTAAAAATGAGTAAAATTCTAAAGGTTATACATTTTTATTTTCATGAACAATTCGAAATTCGAATTCAATAAACTTTTTTATGGCCAGCATTCTAAAAGAAAAGTTTTTACTGTGTGACAATACTTATGACCTGACTAGGTATAAATTACTTGTCACGTTGTTTGTCCGCTATGGACTCCTAAACTACTGAACCAATTTTAATAAAATTTTGCACATTGTGTGCAGTTAACTTGATAGATAGGATAGTTCGTATCTCAATTTATATTCGCAGTAAATATTATGTTATTGCGAATTATCCTATATCTTTAAACAAGTAATTCTTGTATATATATACTTATATAATTGGAATCTCGGAATCGGCTCCAACAATTTTCATGAAATTTAGTATACGGGGGGTTTCGGGGGCGATAAATCGATCTAGCTAGGAATCATTTCTAGAAAATGGCATTTTATTCGCTTTTTTTTATTGGAAGAAAATAACAAAAATGTGACTTTCTGACATCTATCGGCGAATAATTTAAACTGAAAAATGACTCTTCCTGACATCTATCGGCGAATAATAATACTATTTTTTTTAAATTGCTATAACGACACAACACTAAAGCTATTCCAGCAGATGGCGTTGTTAAGTAACACGAAGTCAATAAGTGTTTGCTTTGAGGTTAGACTAAGAAAATCAATTGTTAATTTTCAAAACACACAATTTATAAAAAAAATACCGAGCAAAGCTCGGTCATCCGGATATTTTGTTTATTAACTGACAAAGAGTCATAATTGTCTGTTAGTTCGATAAGATTGTAACAGACGGCGGTATAAGGTAATTAGTTGACTGGATTGAATAAGTATCCAATAGATGGCGGTATATTAAAAGTACAAACGTTTAATATAACATAAACCTTAGCCACAGCAACGCGTGGCCGGGTCTGCTAGTACTATTAAAAACTTCGTTATACTCGTAATAAGAAGTCGTGCGAGAACGTTATATGTGCCGTCTCTCGCACACCTGTACGTCCTATGACACTATCCTGATACCCATTTCTCACCAAGAGATGGCGTGCTGACGTGACGTATGAGCGAGTGTATGTAAAATCGTCGAAAGGTTATTGTCGACATTGCCCCTATGCATGCGCGTCTTTTATAAATAATTTATTTTATTTTATTTATTTTTAAAATTAGTTTCTTGTGTTGATTACTGTAAAAACGACATTGCTGTAATTGTGTACTACACGCTAGTGATTTAAAGATATAAAGGTGGACAACGGCAGTACGAGAAAGAAGACCCCTTGAGTTCGTTGAGTCCCGTCCTCTATCAATAGGGTTTTCGCATGACGACAAGAGTTCCATAACAATTTACTCGAATCAGCGCCTTTAGAAAATTGAAACAGCGCCATCTAATGCAAAAGTATGCAACTGAGCGCTTGTGTTATGGGTACTATAAATAACTTTTCTTTTGTAATTTTTACTAATAACAATCTTCATAAACTCCGTATAATTTCCAACTAAATGGGGCGCAAGAGTTCCATCCAGACCTTCGTATTCCAAGTATACCTTCCAGTTTACGCACGTCACTAAAATGTTTTCAGGATTGAGGGGATCTGTTTAGACACTACGCTACAATAATTTACCTTAAACTTGATCTCCCCGAATGACCTCTGCTTGGTGATGCCCTCCCATACCAGGTGACACGTGTTCGGCACTTCATTACCGTCCGAGTCCTTCACCGTGTCCTCTTCCCACTTTATACGGTGTAACATTAACCTTGAACAATATGGTTGATTTATTGAAAACACGACTCGGAGGTATGTGAGTTATGCCGGTTGGGTGGGCAGTGTCATGTGTGTCAATCAGGTGTGTGCCATGTGTCACTTGTGTCGTGTGTGTCCTGTGTGATCACAAGTGTGTCATGTGTGTCGTGTACGATCACGTGTGTGTCAATATGTGATGACGTGTGAGTCGCGTGTGATCACAAGTGTGTCATGTGTGTCGTGTACGATCACGTGTGCGTCATGTGTGATGACGTGTGAGTCGCGTGTGATCACAAGTGTGTCGTGTGAGTCGCGTGTGATCACAAGTGTGTCATGTGTGTCGTGTACGATCACGTGTGCGTCATGTGTGATGACGTGTGAGTCGCGTGTGATCACAAGTGTGTCATGTGTGTCGTGTGCGTTCACGTGTGTGTCATGTGTGATCACAACTGTTGTGGGGTTCTCTCAATGACTAGTGCCACTGGACGCTGGCTTGATAAAGAGTGGACTGTATATTTTCTCTTGTATAGGTCCCCCCACACTAGATAAGGCACAAACTCCGCCAACCTTGCGACCTCCTCGGTCTGGATCCGCTCAGGTGCAGCTCACAATGTATCACGCACGGCGTCTCTCTTCCAAATTGTTATTTGAGTACACTGCACTCGATGTTGTAAAAGGTTGACGATTGGCACGGCCAATACTATACGGAGTCTTATAAAGGGCTTCTTATTCGCACACGGTGCAAATAGCGGTAATCCTTTTGTCAAACGTTGACATAAGGGCGAGCTATTTTTATGAACTACCCTCGCTTCAAAACAGACATGAAGGTAGTTGGCGAAAATTGGCAGAGCAATGATTCAGTACCTAAATCTAGGCAAGGACCGAACAAGTGTGTCGTGTGTGATCAGTTGTGCGTCTTGTGTGATCATGTTTATGATCACATGTGTCGTGTACGATAACGTGGGTGTCACCGCCTGTATAGCTCACCTCTTATATTTGGCGTGTTGTTTCGGACCGCCCTCTACGACGACCACGCAACACCCTCTGTGCAGCAGGACCGTTCCGGTCATGTGCAACTGAGTTGCATTCACCTCCACTTTGAATTTCGCCGAGGCACACTCGAAGAGATCTTTCACTCTATAAAAATTAAAAATTTATACAGGGTGACTTTGACAACACCGTCCAAATTCACAGAAGAATCTTTAGTAAAAGTTATGAGAAACGTGTATTTTAGTTTAGTATCACATAGTACAAAAATGTTGAGTAATCAGCATCACAAAGTTATCCAAAGAACTTGCAATTTACATAATACGGCGCGCAAGTGTCAATGACCTCTTCACCGGTACCGCAAAAAACTGGTACAATGACCTAGTACGAGGCCGAGGACGGCGGTCATTGCATCTGTGCGAGCGAATACTACGCAATAATAATATAATTTACACGGGAGTGACAGAAACAGGTAATAACAGGTTAACGTAAGAAATTTTCACCATATGACTATTTGGTACGATTGAATTAGTGACCATATTTTCCTTGGAATGAAATATTTTATGGTGAAAATTTGACATACATTTTTTTTTTGCAAAAATGGGTTCCTTATATGACGTTTAGTGCGTAAAAAAAATTTGGATGTTTTTGTCAAAGTCACCTGTATAATACAATCACATCGTATATCAAATATACAAAAAAGGGCATGCTTTTGGTAGATACCAGCAAAGCCAGATTAGACATATAGGTAGAATAATACTGTCTACGGGAACAAAACAACCCTAGTTTAATTGTAGGGCTCCAAATCCGTCTGGATGGCAACCAACCCCGGTTTCAAAATACGCCACCATAATATTAACCTTGTGTTATTCCATAAGTGATCCAGTTCCCAGTACACGGATGGCAGCGTGTTAGCGGTGCCCCTGGCGTCGCAAACGTCCACAGGCGACGGCGACTGCTTGCTTATATGTGAGCCGTCAGCCTGTCTCTAAAACTAATTCATTACTTAACCAGGTATATACAAAATAAGGGGCATTTAAGGGCAGAATATTCAAAGATTTTCAAACGGCAGTCGCCTTAAATCCTTTTCACTCGGAACGTCTGTGCAATTCCCTAAAGTTATCTAGTACCCGTTACACAAGCGTTCTGCACACTATGAGACTAGGTGGCGTTGTCAAATGTCACAGTATATTTAAAAAAATATATCAAACCCACCTATACACGGCAACATGTACGCCTATGCTTGTGTCTTCCCGTATTTTTCTGTCCACCTGAAATAAAAAAAATCATAGACGAATTATAATTATTTACAACATACATTTGTTTGCCTTTAAAAAAAAAAACAATATTTCCAAATTTTATTTATATGTCGTGAAACGACTCGTTTCCGGTGTCCCACCTATCACATAGCTACTAGGGTGGGTTGTTTTGTCACCCCTGACGATAGGCCAACCCCGGCCGTAGAGGTCAGTATTCTTTCTCCACCCCTGCACGGATAAAAGTTAGTGACGCAGCCGCCATAGACTGTTGTGGTTTCATTTCTCTGTCGGCGAGCGGCGCGTGCGGTCGTCACTGAAACACCTCGCGTCTTATCTAATATATGTGTCTATAAGCTGTGTAATACTGTTTAGAATTATAGTGTGACCTTGTATATAACATTGTTTTCTTCATCCGACACTACCATCAATGAAGTCCACAGAATATTCGAGATGTCTGCGAACGACAACGCTGGTAACCGATATACTGTGGGTGACTTTGACAAAACCGTCCAAATTTTTTTTACTCACTAACTAAACATCATTTAAGGAACCCATTTTTGCAAAAAAATTATATGTAAAATTTCCACCATAAAATATTTCATTCGAAGGAAAATATGGCCACTAATTCAATCGTACAAAATAGTCATATGGTGCAAACTTCGTACGTTAACCTGTTATTACCTGTCTCTGTCACTCCCGCGTAAATTATATTAGTATTGCGTACATTGCGTAGTATTCGCTCGCACAGATGCAATGACCGCCGTCCTCGGCCTCGTACTAGGTCATTGTACCAGTTTTTTGCGGTACCGGTGGAGAGGTCATTGACACTTGCGCGTTGTATTATGTAAATTGCGAGTTCTTTGGATAACTTTGTGATGCTGATTACTCAACATTTTTGTACTATGTGATACTAAACTAAAATACATGTTTCTCATAACTTTTACTAAAGATTCTTCTGTGTGAATTTGGACGGTGTTGTCAAAGTCAAGCTGTATATATCGCACGCTTAATCATAAACTGACCGATTACGATTTAGGTCTAAAGTGAGATAATATAACGGACAGCATTGTATCGACGCCCTCTATCGGCCAAACTAAGATTTATTTCGATATCTCTTTCCCACACTGAGTTACCGCTATTTAGTTGTAAGTCAATATATGGGATGAGTCGTAAATGACAAAACGTTTTTTGCGATTTCCCAAAAAGATATGTTTTTGAGTTAGGTCAGTTTATGATTAAGCGTGCGATATATATTATATAACTTCAATTTGAACTCTTTTTTTATTTATTTATTTAACTGAGTGTCGTGTATCGACGTAGATGACCCAAAGTCCCGGTTCCCTACGCGGACGGCACCGTGTTAATTGCCCCTGGCGTCGCAATCCACAGACTATATCCAATGGATGTTTAGGGGCACATTACACAAGGTTATTATGGCGGTACACAGTCCAGAGGTGGTTGCCATCCAGACTTAGGGCCCTACCACATAGCTAGGGTGGGTTATTTTGTCGCCTTACTCCGCCCCTGCACAGAAAATTAAATAAGATTTTCTTTTTGTCTTCAAATCGCTTTTTAAGGACGCTAAATATTTTTGCCCCGCAGCGAAAAAAGTTTAAGAACCAATGCCCTAAGTGAAGTTGTAAAACGGACAGCGAACATACCTTCTCCCTCTTCTGCTCCTTGGTCAACGCTCTCGCTTTGTTCGCTTCCAAATGGGTCTTCTGTCGCTTCGCAATTTGCTCCCGCACTTTGGCCTCTATGGCCGTAGGGTCTTGCACCGCTTCCGTACCCAGTGCACGCATTAGGTTCGATATTCTATAAACGATAAATCCGCACTCAGACTAGGAAAAATAGCATAATAAACTTACGACATATCATCATATCACGCTTATTTAGTACTATCCGATCACGCCCGCTCCACTAGGCAATTAACAGGAAAAATGAAATCGAAAAAAAAAATTGATTTTTTTTCAATAATAAGTATCCTATGTTACTTCTAATACCTCAAAGAATATGTGTACAAAGTTTCATGAGGATCGGTTAAGTAGTTTTCGCGTGAAAGCATAATAAACAAACTTACTTTCACATTTATAGTATTACTAACTGTGCCCGCGACTCCGTCCGCGTGGAATAGTGACTTTGGGCAAAATTTTTTGGATAAATCTTATGGTTTATTTTGGATTACAAACCCTATAAACTCTAAAATATAAATAAATGAAATATGCAGTCAGTGTTATTGATCAATGCAACTGTTACGCCATGTGCCTGCGGAATACGTTCGAACCTACAAAGTCCAGCCTAAGCTAAACCCTATTTCATATGATTGATGAAATAAATCTGAGGTCAACTTAAATTGGATTTAAAAAAACAGACACTCCAATTTTATTTATATAGATAAGTATGATAGTTTGCAGTATTTATTGTAAACCTGTGTCACTAGAGGCCGTGGGCGGCCCCTTGGGGGAAGATATGCCACCCGCCTCGTTACCACGAAGGTGAGGACACGCGTGCTGTTTCTTGTCCTCCCCTCAATTTTGGAATGATGTGGGAGAGCGCAAGGAGACATCGCCATCATAGCGTATGGCAATCCCCGCTTGGATCAAATGCCTCCGGGAAAACAGCGAAGTGCTCCACAGTCGCAATTCGGTGACTCCCTTAGACCCCATTCGTGAAGGTGGTGATTTGTTCTCCCGTGGTTGTTTCTGAACCGATTTAACCGAGTCCACGCGGGTCACGGGTCATTGACTAGACCTGTGTTTGTACCCTCGAATAAGTCCCATTCCGATTGCCACGCCTCAATTACGGAGCTCTTGGGTTTGGTGCATTCATCAGTCCAAATGGGGACCTTGATCGCAATCGATCAGGAGGCAAACCATCCAAATGTTTCTAATGGGCATGACGCCGGAACGGTTTTGCTGAGAGACGAAACTTTCGACTCTCGGCGTGAACCGATGAAGAGTGAGCGATAGGAGATATAGGGGCTCGTCAATCGGAGTTTTCCCCGATGGGTTTTGAACCCGGAACCTCTAGATTGGTTTCCAAGTGTAATTTTTATTTTCGTTGTGACGTCACTCCGTGGGCCTGACGGAAGATCAGCGCTGGCTTTTTCCTAAGCCAGCAATATGCTGAGTTAGGTCCAATTTAGGATATTACTTGTAAATTATTAAAAAATATTTGTAACACTGTACCTATATTTAAAGTCCTAAATAAAGTTTCCTTTCTTTCTTTCTTTCTTAATACAACTGAACTACCGGGTACCTTAATAACACATTTGCATCATACACGCTATTGGAATCGATCCAATGACCTCCACGTTACGCCCCACGGAGATCATTATAAACATACCTTAATTTGGGTTCGGGAGGTGCTTCCAATCCGAGCCGCACCTTCTCCTGTTCCTCTTTCCACGCTTCTCTTCTGCTCTGACGGCGGAGCTTCTTCCTCTCCTTCTTGGTCAGGAACACTGGCATATACGTCGGTTTGAGGGGCTCCGCTGTGGGCAAAGACAATTTCATCACGACCAATTCCAAGACTTTATAGTGAAACAACGGTTATGGGCCAGGCTGCGTTCTATATTATCCGCGGAGAAAGAATACTAACCTCTGCGGCCGGGGTCGGCCTGTCGTAAAAGGCGACAAAACAACCCACCCTAGCTACGTGGTAGGGCCTCAAGCCCGTCTGGATGGCGACCACCTTTGGTCTTAAGTATGCCGCCATAATAACCTTATGTTGTGTTCCGGCATTAGTGACCCAAGTTCTTGTACTTTTATGGGACAACAGCGTGTTCACTACGCCACTGGCGTTGCTACCCATAGGCGACAATAACTGCTAAATTCTAAGCAGGCCGTCAGCCTGTCTGCTGTTCCTCAGCAATAAAAAAAATATATCGCTCCTTTAGTAATATATGGGCACAACTCAAAATTTTGAGGTATTGACTTTTTGCGTTATATGGGCTCAATATCAACTGTTCTACCACTTGGCTTCCACAAAAACAGAAAAAAGCTAATTTTTTTAATGAATACTGTAATTGTGTCCCTTTGACACCACCCTCTCGCGCGCCCGCCTTTTCCTCCTAGAGAGGCTAAACTGTTAAGGCGCCAGTGCGTATTTGAATCAATTTTTTTTTGTAATCTTTCAGCTGTTAATACTGTAGTACGTTTATCATAGTCTACATAAAAAAAATTCAGGGCCGTAAAACGTGGCCATACCAGCGAAGGCGACACTCGTGAAATTTAACCGCAATGTCGCGGACATGAAGGCGAATGCGAGTTCCTAACGGGGTCCTTCCACGTTACTCCACACATCCACCGCAGCATATTCATCTCCGTGACCCGCAGTCGACTCTCGTTAATTCGAAACTCGAAGGACTCTTAAAATACTACGAATTATCGAGTGTTTGAAATATCAAATGGTTGGAAATTTTTGAGAGAAAACAAATAAAACTTGGAATTATTGAATGTTGTTAATCAATTATGATAAAAAAAATTATTAACCACTATTCTTTATAAATAACAAAAAATTAAAAAAATTAAGAGTATATTATAAGAGTAAAAGTAACTGAAACCTAACTAAATAAACTAATAATTATAATTTAAATATTACATGTAGTAGATGATTCGTATATTAATTATAATTGTATTACCACGTCTCCAAAATACAGGCCATGCCTAGTTTGGAGGCGCTAAGTCATCTTTATCCTTGCAGGGGCGGAGAAAAAATACTAACCTCCGTGGCCGGGGTCGGCATGTCGTAAAAGGCGACAAAACAACCCACCCTAACTACGTGGTAGGGTCTCAAGCCCGTTTGGATGGCGATTACCTTTGGTCTTAAGTATACCGCCATAATGACCTTGTGTTGTGTTCCGGCAATAGTGACCCAAGTTCCTGTACTCTTCTGGGACAGCAGCGTGTTCGTGATGCCACTGGCGTTGCAATCACCCATAGGCGACGGTAACTGCTAAAATCTAAGCGGACCGTCAGCCTGTCTGCTGTCTGACAGAAATAAAAAAAAAACATAATTTACAAAACGGTGCAATGAAGTTGATATCGAATGAGTTAGTTAGAGTTTAATGAGATATCGAAATTTCTAGCACTCGACCTGCGTGCGTCGCTTAATAATTCCTGGTAAAGATGGATATAGAAAAAGGTCGTAAATATGCGATATATTTGTGAAACTGAATACAACGAATGACTCACAAGTAATTTTAATACGAAGAATTTTAGTAATAAATATATACAATCAAATTTCGTAGAATACAGAATTGCCATCGGTGTACGGTTTTCCTCTATTTTATTCGCGGACTATCGGAAGTAACGTATGTAGGTACCTAATTAATTGTTCATCAATCATTATTGATTGCACGCGACATAATCCGTAATAAATTATAGGACACAAACAATCCGTGCAGGGGCGGAGAAAGAATACCTTACCTCTGCGGCCCGCGTCGGCCTGTCGTAAAAGGCGACAAAACAACCCACCAGGGCCTCAAGCCCGTCAGGATGGCAACCGCCTTTGGTCTTAAGTATGCCGCCATAATGACCTTATGTTGTGTTCCGGCAATAGTGACCCAAGTTTCTGTACTCTTATGGGTAAGCAGCGTGTTCGTGATGCCACTGGCGTTGCAAACATGCATAGGCGACGGTAACTGCTAAAATCTAAGCGGGCCGTCAGCCTGTCTGCTGTCCTATAGCAATAAAAAAAATACTAAAAAGTGAAAAATATACACATCAAAAAAGTCTAAGCAACATGCATGATATTACAAATTTACCATTTACACTAGTTAATTTCTAAGTCTTTACTCACTCAAAGTGCGTAGGTATGTAAACTTTTTTATTATTGACGACATACTGGCTGGTTGTAAAAAAAAATTCGATTATGTTTTGTTTTTTTTTTTCATAAAATTAAATGAAAGGGAATTTGTTTGAATTTAAGCGCGTTTTTATTGCTATGTTTAGTCTTGATTTTATAATTTTACCAACCATTTAAATAAAGTTAGCGACAAAATTGAATTGTTAGATATTCTAATATTCTTTACGTCATAGAGCGACGTCATTTGACGGCAAATGAAATGCAAAGAGCTGTAGGGATGTTGCAAGTGGGAAGTAATGAATTTCAGGTATCTCGGCATTTTGGCATTCATGGAAGTGTTATTTGTCGTCTTTGGTAGCGCTACAATAATACAAGGGAGCCCGCTGAACAGCATCCAGGCCGTAAAAGGAGTACAATCACTCGGTTAGACCGGCACATACAACTGACTGCAAGACGCCAGCCGATGTTAACCGCACGAGAGATAAGTTTGAGGCTACAAAATTCAAGTGGTGTTGATGTAAGGCTCCAAACTGTGCGAAATCTACTGCACAAGTACGGCCTACGAGCTCGACGCCCAATTAGGTGCCCACCGATACGTCGCGGGAATCGCGCTCGTCGAAATGAATGGTGTAGAGAACGCAGAACATGGACCCAGGAACAATGGGATAAAATTATGTTTTCCGATGAGTCGCGATTCGGGTTTAGGCCCGATACAAGAAGGGTGCGAATGTACCGTCGGCCCGGAAATACTGTAAGGCTCAGGTGCATTCAGGAAGTTCGTCCATACAGCGGCTCATCCACCATCCTAAAATTTAAATTAGTGCATGTTGCTTAGACTTTTTTGATGTGTGTAATTCTTAATATAGGAATAAAATAATGAACGAGAAATATTACTATTATTGAGAACAAAGCGTGGGGTGCTCGATAAATCAGTTTGCGAAAATATTCCATCGGTACGATTATTCCAAAAAAAGGTATACACAATATATGATACAATAAGCCCTACGCTTTTTCCACAATAATACTAATATTTTTCGTTCATTATTATTAATATCCGGATGACCGAGTTTTGCTCGGTATTTTTTTTTTATAAATTGTGTTTTTTTGGAAATTAACAATTGATTTTCTTAGTCTAACCTCAAAGCAAAACTCCTTGACTTCGTGTTACTCAACAACGCCATCTGCTGGAATAGCTTTAGCGTTGTTGTGTCGTTAAAGCAATAAAAAAAATACTATTATTATTCGCCGATAGATGTCAGGAAGTCATTTTTCAGTTTAAATTGGGACTACTCAAATGCCACCTTTTGACATTTTCTAGAAATGATTCCTAGCTAGATCGATTTATCGCCCCCGAAACCTCCTGTATACTAAATTTCATGAAAATTGTTGGAGCCGATTCCGAGATTCCAATTATATATATATATATATATATATATATATATATATATATATATATATATATATATATATATATATATATATATATATATATATATATATATATATATATATATATATATATATATATATATATATATATATATATATATAAATTGCTCGTTTAAAGATATAAGATCATTTTTTATTTCTGTAGGACAGCAGACAGGCTGACGGCCCGCTTAGAATTTAGCAGTTACCGTCGCCTATGGGTGTTTGCAACACCAGTGGTATCACGAACACGCTGCTGTCTCATAAGGGTGCAGGAACTTGGGTCACTAATGCCGGAACACAACACAAGATCATTATGGTGGCATACTTAAGACCAAAAGTGGTCGCTATTCTGACGGGCTTGAGCAACTACCGCGTAGCTAGGGTGGGTTGTTTTGTCGCCTTTTACGACAGGCCGACCCCGGCCGCAGAGGTTAGTATTCTTTCCCCGCCCCTGCGCGGACATTTTATTCCTGTATTAAGAATTATTTTTCTTTTTTAGTTCGATTTATCATTAAAGTGTTTTAAATTCAACAAACAAACAGAAACACCCACGATCGCTATATATACATACAAACTTTAACCTTTTAATCAACGGTGACGTAATTAATATAAATTTATACATAAACATTATTTTAATTACTTTAATATCAGTGCGCAGAATAATTTCATAAGTGAAACGACGTAGTTATTTTTTAAATACCCAAAGGTGTATTCATTAACTTCGGATTATAAGTTTATAAGTGTCATCGTTCGTGAATAAAACAGTGTCATTATAAAGGAGTTCCATATTGGCAAGCATTCTTCGAGCAGCAACATGTACAAAAATTCTCCCCACCAAAGAACACTTTAATAGAAAAACATATAATAGCAGACTCTCTTCAAAATTGAAATAAAGCAGTCTCTTCGACATAAAAAGTGAGTAGTTATTCGAAATTCAAAAAAGGAAGAATCTCTCCAACTTTCGAAAGAAAGCGATGATCTTCGAAATTTAAAAACAGCAAATGTTTTAGAAATTAAAAGAAACAGCGATATTCTTCGAAATTCAATATAATCTTGACATATAATGAGTTTCACTACTCAATAATACAATCAAATGAGCGGTCTATTGAAGACTACTGTGACTGAAACTGATTATGATTTATTGATAACAGCCGAAGTATCTTCAAATTGGAAAGTGACTCGAGAACATTCGAGAAATAATTCGAAATTGGAGTGGCAACAATCTGGATTTTTCTAGATACGATCTCTACAAAGAATAATTAAGCAAGCAAACAATTAAGTCTCTTCAAAATTCAAGGTATAATAACTTTAAGAGCATTGAAGAGATGAATATTAAACTTCTTCGAAGTGAAAACTCGATTATCCAATAATCAACGACGAGATATAGGCGTCTGAGTCAAGTCATTTAAACAAATTTCGATAGACAAGTTTAAAAATATATATCAATAAGATTCAATTCCGCCCAGCAAAATGATATCAACCATCGTCCTCACTATAGGCCTATTGAACATATTGGCGAAATATCATAACTACAACATACCGTCGGACAATCCTAATTTAAAAAATATACGAGTACGTAGAAATTCGAATTTCGAATATGATCCAAATAACAGTTATTCATACAACATTCCTATTAACCAATACGACGCAACGAAAAATAATGTTGAAAGCGTTTACACTAGAAACACACGTTCTTATAATGATTTATCACGTTACGCTTATAATACAGTTAATAACAGCGTTGTTAACGGTAACACGAACAATGTTTACCCATATTACGGACAAACATACAATTTACCGAGATATAACTATAGTAAAACAGCATATAACACGAATTATTCATATAGTTCAAATATCCCATTAAACAAACAATATAATAACAATTATCAAACGTATAATAATAATAATTATAAAACATATAATAACATGTATAATAACGCAAATACGAAAAACGACGCCATAAATAATAACGCAAACTCACAAAACTATGGAACCGATAATAATCGAAACGAACCTTATTATTATGATTATACAGACACACCTAATAATAACAAATATTTTAATCCATATAAAACAAACAATACCGGTTATTACGAAAGTTTCAAACCGTTATTAGCGACTTATAACGTAACCGACGTTAATAACACAACGGAAGCTAACTCGTTAACTATGGATAACACGGCAAATAACGGCACCATTACAACGACAACGGAGCCGATTGTAGTGGTATCTTGCATTATATGTAACGTGCCGTGTCCGGCGTTTTTCAAACGATTCGGCATATATTGCCTACCTATTAAACGACGTGACTAGATAGTTTATTCATTACTCTATCTTTAGCATCTATTCACATAACATATTAGCAAATGTATACAGCGCATTTTTAGTAATAAATTATGGAATCATGGAAACGTATTTTATTGGACCTCCGAAGAAGTCTGCCTCAACAACAAACCTTTGGAGGCCAGGCCTCCACCTCCAAACTCTCCATGACCGAAACATAACAAAAGGCTGTTATGGCGACATTTTTAGAAATCAAGGGTGGTTTCCATCCAGACGGACTCAGAGTACAAATATCTCTAGGGTTGAATTGACGCGTTTTACGACAGAACGCCCCCGACCGCAGGGGTCTGTATTTTAACTCAGCCCCTGTACGGAGAGGTCATCAAATGAAATAAACTCCAGTAAATAACTTCCTCCACTGCAGACCGGGCGCTCATCCGTAAGTAGCCAGCCCCCCCCCTGTCCCCACTTCGGAAGCGATTATTGTTGGTTGTTTAATTTTAGTCAATAAGATAATATTAAATTGCAATTGAATTTTGAATGAAAAAAATGTTTTATAAACACCACAACACAAATTAGTAGCTAAAAACGACTCACTCGGCGGCCTCAGCTGCTGCGGATGCTCGATCAGGTTCGTGATGGCGTCCGAATTGAGGTTGTCAACTATGTCGTCATCGCCCACGTTGCACGCGTCCACGCGTTGCGTGTCCGACCGGACATCGGCGGTGTTCTCGGTGGCGCGACGCCGTTTCGCCTCGCGCTCTTCCGGGGTCATCAGGATAACGCTGTCCCACCTGTTAAAGAAGAGGTAGACAGATGTAATGTAATGGATCTAAATGGTGAGAATAGGAAAAGCCTAAAACGTGCTAAGTATACTAACCCAAGGCCAAGGTCGGCATGTAAAAGGCGACAAAACAACCCTGACGGATGGCGACCACTCCTGGTCTATAAGTATACCGCCCATGTTCCTGTACCCTTATGGTATACCCAAACACACCAATAGGCGACGGAAACTGCTAAATTCTAAGAGGGCTGTCAGCCTGTCTGCTGTCTTACAAGAATGAAAAAAGGGAACCGGACCCAAAAGGAAGAGCAGCGTTGGTAGCTTCCAGCAGCACTTTTTAGGGCAATTGTTGGAACGAAGTTCCTTATCGCGCTTTGTGAAAGGGGGCTAGACGGAAAAAATTCTCACGAAAAGTTGTAACGACACTTTTTGCTATAGTAAGCTATTGTAAGCTGTGCGGCGTGCGTATGTTTCTCTGTCTCTCTCTCTCTCTCTTATAGAAAGCAAGCCAGATATTTTCATTTCTATTTCGCATTGAACAGTGTGGTGTCGCGACGATTATTTTTGTTGAGTGTATACAGGTTTTTTTGTACATAATAAATAATAAAAAATAATAATAATGAATCCTGACAGTGTTTCTGCACAAGTTCCGGATATTGCTGATGGAGTTAGGTTAGTTACTGATTAAGTTTATATTACATTATATTTGTTAATAATAAAAAAAATATTATTATAACTTAAAAAAAATAAAATTTTATTACAATTCCTTCACTAATTAATCGAAAGGAACTTCGTTCCATCCGGGTGTCCCTTGACCCCTCTCAAGTTTTTTTTTAAAATGGGTGTTTTGCTCGCGTGCCTAAGTTAGAATAGTTTTTATCTAGTATTTTTTTTATTAATTAATTGTAAAATCGACTATTTCTATATTCCATATACTACAACGTATTGTATGCGTCCATATATTATAAATATGAAAGTAACTCTAGTCTGTCTGTTACGTTTTCACTCCTAAACCGCTGAGACAATTTTGATGAATTTCGGTATTAGAGATAGATTGGACCTCGGAGAAGGCTACTTTATTTCTTTTTTAAATTTATACTGAAGAACAACGTTTGCTGACTCACCTAGTATGTCTGTATTCATAAAAGTATATAAGTAGTACTGCTTACTAGACTAGATGGCGGTGTGTGGAAAAAAAACCCATACCACTCGATATCCGGCACTCGGTCCGAGTCCGGGGCGTCCGCCGACAGCAGTGCCAGCTTCGTGGCCGAGGATATGCCGGTCTTGCGCGCGATCTGCGATATCTCGTTCTGCAGCTTCTCTAACTGGGCCTAAAAAAATTATATAAATATATTCTATAACTAATCTGATAACCGTGACTTCGTCCGAGACTTCCCTCTCCTACGCATGCGCGCTACACCGCTTGTCCCACTACTACGCGCCAAGAAAACACTAGTTTCTTAAAACTTTATATTAAATGAAGATGTTCGATCCTTGTGGCGGCTAGCGACAGCTGCAAGTCAGCACAAATTGTAATACGCATTTATTCGCCGTACTGTCGCCAGTCGCCTTCCGTCCGTTCCATGAGTTGGTTCTCGATTTACACAACGTTCTCTATAGTTGTGTTACGGTAATTAAAGAACGGCCCGGGCCACGAGATCGGCAGGCCATATATCCGTAGGCCCGGGCGTAGGCGATAGGAGAACAGCGGGGTTTTTTAGTGGGTAGTCGGATGTTCGAACATCTTTCCCGGAGTCCCACATATCCCTCGGTCCCAAAAAAAAATACGGTAATTAAAGAAACGTTTGACACTGAAGTTTGATATTTCATTTATCCCCATCTGCCCGACACGTTTACCGAATTGGAGTCAGACATATATAAGGGTAACACACATAATTACCTAAACATAAAGGGTATTAAGAAGCCACACGATGGAAAGGACCAATGGGGAAAAGGAGTGTTGGTCGACAATTAACACGGTGGGCTGATGACATAACACACGTCGCAGGAAATGACTGCATAAAGTCAGGCAAGGACAGGGAGTTATGGAAAATGATGGAGGAGGCCTTTACCCAAACAGGGGTCCAAATCTCATATAAATAATACTAACATTAATTATAAGTAACCTTCTTAAATTTAAATAACTTACTAACAAATAAAACTAAAAGAATACTTACTGTCTGAAACATATGATGATTTTAATAATTAATATCTTATATACATAACTTTAATTTCTGGTTATATATGTAATTATATATATTTTAGTGCGTGTGTGTGTTTATACATTATTATATTTACATTATTATTATATATTATATTTAAATTTGATTTTATAGTTTCGTCAGAGTTTATGTGCACAACCCTGCCTCTTTATTCTTTCCAATCTCCAACATTAGGTTTGCTGGAAGAAAACTCTTAGGGTTAAGCGCGCCTATGTACATGTCTCATATCTTAAATTTTATGTGTGTAATCAATGTTGTGTACAAAGAATAAATAAATAAATATTGTAATATAGGAATAAGCATCTAAAGAGAGATTTGGAATAAATGGCTTTATTATTATTAAAGGGTATTTGAAATCCCGCCTCCTGATTTTTGTTACCAACCCTCACTCTCGGTGAGGTAAATGTTAAAAGCGAGGGTACGACGAAAATAAGTAGCATCGCGTGAGCTATGAATAAGAGAATGGTTACTGCATCGTGCGCAACTGGCTTCAGTTACTCCAAACTCTCATTTAGCTGGTGCCGTGCAACAGTTCCTCCGCAACTTGAACCGAACCAGGAAGAATCAAGGTCAGTGCGAATATCTGTACCGCATCTCTCTGGCCACCGCTCCTCTCTCCCTGCTCTCTCATACAGTCCACTGCTCTCGAGCTATCCTTCTCATACCTCTACAGGGAAGGGCCAAGTGTCTAAGAAATAAAACTTAGAAAATTTAATTGAAATCTATACAGTAGTTTTGCCGTGATGCGCGCAAAACTGCAGACCTCTATCATTTTATTTATATAGATGGCAATATAATCTTTATCCGTGCAGGGGCAGAGAAAGAATACTAACGTAACGTAAAAGGCAACAAAACAACCCACCCTAGCTACGTGGTAGGGCCTCAAGCCAGTCTGGATGGCGACCACCTTTGGTCTTAAGTATGCCCAAGTTCTTGTACCCTTATGGGACAGCAGCTTGTTCGCGACGCCACTGGCGTTGCAAACACCCATAGGCGACGGTAACTGCTAAATTCTAATAGGGCCGTCAAGCCTGTCTGCTGTCCTAAAGCAATAAAAAAAAAAAAGTTTTTCTCGCCTAACTTGCATATCTAGGATATTAAATTAAAATTTCTAAGAATTATTTCTTGGCCCTTATATGAAATGGAAATTATTGCGATATCTTCATCTACACAAATAAATAAAATTGGAGGGTTTGTTTGTAATATTAAAATAACCGCTTTTTACTAAGTGCATTCGGACGTATACACGGTACATATACCAAAACAACATTTTTTACAATTTTTGTCTGTCTGTCTGTCTGTCGGTCTGTTTGTTCCGGCTAATCTCTGAAATGGCTGCACCGATTTTGACAGGACTTTCACTGGCAGATAGCTGATGTATCAAGGAGTAACTTAGCCTATTTTTATTTTAGAAAAAAAAAATAGTTTTTGTTAAAAATGATAAGTTTCGGAAATTTTATATTCCAATTTAAGTTGCCCTCAGATTTATATCATCAATCATATGAAATAGGGTTCAGCTTAGGCTGGACTTAGTAGGTTGATTTTCCAATTTATGTTGACCTCATATATCCAAAAAATGCTGCCCTAAGTCACTATTCCACGCGGACGGAGTCGCGGGCACAGCTAGTTTATAACATAAAGTTATTAAAGTTTTAAGAAACATGTGTTTTCTTGGCGAGGAGAAGTGGGGCAAGCGGAGTAGCGCGCATGCGTGCGAAAACTTTGTTAATATATCAAGCAATGCGGACCAAGTAGCGGGTGTCTGTTTGTACCGGCCATGTACCGATGGTAAAAGAAAACATCACGACGAAACTTGCACACCAAGAACACCTCCGTTCCGTATAGGGGAAGGCCAGAAGCACAGCCGTGGGACGCCAAGGGCTGCTGTTACAATATAATTCCAAGGGAATACTGCCACGTGATTTGGGGGATGCTTGGAATGAACGGATGGATACGAAAAGTGGGTTGGATGTGGTCTTTTGTGTTCCTTTGATAGTTACACGCTTCTTTCTTTCCACGCAGGGGCGGAGTAAGAATAGTGACCCCTGCAGCTGGGGGTGGGTGGAGGTTGATGGTTTCGCTTGGCGGGCTCCGAGCCCGTCTGGATGGCTTGACCCTTGGTCTGTAAGCGTGCCGCCATAATAACCTCGTGTTGTGTTCTGGGCATTAGTGACCCAGGTTCCTGTAGTCCTATGGGACAGCAGCGTGTTCGCGGTGCCCCTATCGTCTCAAACATTCATAGGCGACGGTAACTGCTTACTATTAAGCGGGCCCTTAGCCTGTCTGCTGTTCTTCAATCAAATAATAAAATCTTGGGAGCTTTAACAAGTAATAATGGAGGTCAATAATACTGTCGAAATTCCACTGTGTTTGTGTGCGCACTATGAGGCGTAAATGTACTCCCTCTCTCTCTCTCTCTGTATATGTGTGTGCGTGAATGTATGTGTAAATATATCTCTGTGTGTAATATTTTAAGAGAGAGAATTGTATACCTTCATTCGCAGCCTTTCAGCCAACTGCCTGAACTTGCCGGGCTCGTGGAACCGCAGCGCCCTCTTTACCCTGACAGGCGGCTTCGCGGTTATCCGTCCGTCTACCCACGAAGCCTCGCCCACAGTCTCCACCGGCGTTTGTCCGGACAGCTGCGCCCTGAATTCCTCGCGACGCTTCGCACGAATGTTCGCCTGAATTGGGAAGCCGAGGTGTTATTTAGAAAAAATATGTGTGTGCAACACATGGCAGAAGCGAAAATTCGGAAAAGTAGCCTACGAGAGAATGAGATTAGAGTATCAGCAGTTCTCCGTTCAGGAGAGGAGAAAGAACACTAACCTCTACGGCCGGGGTCAGCCTGTCGTAAAAGGCGACAAAACTGTAATGTAACTGTGGGTAGCTGCAATTTTTTCCGCCATTAGAAGAGTATGCAACTAGACTTGTTTTATTTAAATAGTAGCCTCAAGTAGCAAGTCCTATATCTTTCAAAAACAACTCATCCTACGTGGTAGAGCCCAAGCCTGTATGGATGGCGACCACCTTCGGTCTCTAAGCCGCCATAATAACTTTGTTGTGTTCCGGCATTAGTGACCCAAGTTCCTGTACCCCTATGAGACAGCAGCATCTCTTTGCGTTTCCTACCGTCTGTATAACGGTGAGTGTTCTGAGGAATTGTTTCAAATGACACCTTGTTTTCTTTTTACCACCGAACCGCTCGCCTACGGCTGAGCGTTCATCATTACCTGGAGGAGCCTCTACTGTCGTGCACGCATAGGTTCTCCAGGACGTTTATTTTGCGCACAGTGATGATGTGGAGTGAGCTTCCGGCTGAAGTTTTTCCACCGCACTACGACATGGGGTATTTCAAAAAGAGCGTCATAAAGTTTCACCGCGGACAGCAGCGTGTTGGCGGTGCTACTGGCGTCGCACACATCAATAGGCGACGGTATCTATCCGTGCCGGGGCGGAGAAAGAATACTAACCTCTGCGGCCGGGGTCGGCCTGTCGTAAAAGGCGACAAAACAACACACCCTAGCTACGTGGTAGGGCCTCAAGCCCGTCTGGATGGCGACCACCTTTGGTCTTAAGTATGCCGCCATAATAACCTTGTGTTGTGTTCCGGCATTGGTGACCCAAGTTCCTGTACCCTTATGGGACAGCAGCGTGTTTGCGATACCATTAGCGTTGCAAACCCCCATAGGCGACGGTAACTGCTAAATTATAAGCGGGCCGTCTGCCTGTCTGCTGGCTTACAGCAATAAAAAAAAACTCAAAAATTATTTTATATTTTAATGAAACATATTATGTACTTTTAATATATTAGTGTATAAAAGCTACGAAAGCACGAATAAAGAGGAGACGAATATAGAAACACTGTACACATGTATTCTATCTCATTCCCTCGCAGGCTAAATCTTATTTATGAATACATTTGTCTCTTTTTAGTGTCACTTTTTCTTTTCACCGAATTTTCATATTACAAGGGCGCTAAAAAAGTTTCACTTATAAATTATAATCTAACAAATAACATAAAAAAAATTAATCAGATCCGACCTTTAATGTTGGTGCGACGTGCGTGAGTTGGACCCTTTTCCCCGACGTGTCTATGGTCCGACCGTCTCTGTCTAATATAAGAGGGGCCGGACCCGAAGGTCCCGCACTGACTAACGCGCCACCTATAGACAAATAAATATATATGTCGGTGATAATAATGGTTTCCGAACGTACGTCATTTATTTAGTAGTAGCAACACGGTAAATGTCAATATTAATATGAAGTTGTCAATGTCAGTTGTGTTCGCAGTCATTATTGTGTTTATTCGAGGTGTGGCATTATTTCAATATTGTTTATCACTTTTATCAGTACCTCTTAAGACTGCTCATGCTCATGTGCGCACTGATAGGTAAAGCAACAACATGGCGCACTCAGATCTCGAGCATGTGGAAATTAATCCAGCTGAATCTCCATATTTCGTCACCACGCTTTTTAGAACAGTGACATTAATTTTTTCCTCAGTAATTTTATTCTTATGTTTTTTTTTATTGTTGTAGGACAGCAGACACGCTGACGGCCCGCTTAAAATTTAGCAGTTACCGTCGCTTATGGGTGTTTGCAATGCTAATGGCATCGCAAACACGCTGCTGTCCCATAAGGGTACAGGAGCTTGGGTTACTAATGCTGAAATACAACACAAGGTTATTATGGCGGCATACTTAAGACCAAAAGTGGTCGCCATCCAGACGGGCTTGAGGCCCTACCACGTAAAAAATTAATTATAAAAGCTGCTATCATGACTATCGCAGATCTAAAGAGGCTTCGGTGTCGTCATAAATACGAATACTAGCGTCATGTTCATATCACTCAATATAAATAATGTTTAATAGTATTTATGGTCCTTCGAGCCGTACACAACCGACCTGCCAACTTCCTCTGTATCCTAGCTTGAAGTTCCGCAATCTTTCTCTGCTTCTCCATCTCTTCGTGGCTCATTGGAAGTGATTCTAGAAACAATTTATATGAAGGTAAATTCACATGACAACGCATAACAAACAATCAATAAAGGTTTTTTGTCAAAAGAGTGCATACAATTTCATTGTCAGTCAAGTTCTAGTACCCCTACACAGACGGCAGCGTGTTAGCGGTGCCCCTGGCGTCGAAAACATCCACAGGCGAGGGTAACTGTTTACTGTAGCAGCACTGCATTCGTTTTCGCTTTATACTCTACATAGCCAGTAATGCGACGAGCGCAGAACCCCTATGGGACAGCAGCGTGTTCGCGGTGCCTCTTACTTCGCAAACATTCATAGGTAACGGAGTACCAGTAACCAGTAACTGGGCCTATCTGCTGTTACTCAGCAATAAAAAAATAAAAAAAGAGAGCCGCTCCAATACGTCTATGGCGTTCAACACTTAATAGCATATCTCCTGTCTCGCTCACACAACTGTTGTCTCACTAACGTTTATTTATCTAGTTTTATTAACATCTAATTACATGTCATCTTTGTAAATATAATAAGCGCATTTTGCTCGAATAAAGCATGGGATACCGGAATCTGTATGTCTGTAATTGCGAACAGACCTAACAATACTCCACGGAACAGCACTGCATATTGGAGACCAGGAATTTCTGCACCTCCAAATTAATATAAAGTGGGCTATCAGCCCATTTGCTGTGTTCATCAGCAATAAAACAATACAGCTCTATCATACCTGGTTTTGAATACAGGACCGGCTTGATTACGCTCGGCGGCGGTATGACATTAGATGCGCTCTGCATATTGGTCCTGATCTGCTGCGCCGCAGACACGGCCGCGTTCACGCCGCCCGTCTGCTCGCCCTTCATCGCGATTAACGCTCGTTTGCGCTCCTCTATCTCTTTTTGAGCATTCGCCATCATCAACTGCAGAGTTTGTAAGTAATCTATATAAATAAAATTATACGATGATCTGCAGTTGTGCGCACATCACGGCAAAACTACTGGATAGATTTCAATTAAATTTTCTAAGCTTATTTTAAAAAGTGCGTGCGTACAAAGTACACATGTCAGAAGTGAAACTTTTATGGCAAATTAATTTAATAATATAATCTCGTTTATATTTATACTAATCCGATTAGCTTGAGATTTCCGAGACTTAGAGGGAGGGAAAAAGGAAGATAGATATGTTAGGAATTTAATGAATTTAATTGTCATTAAAATATTAAGTGTCGAAAATTAATACAAATTAAATTTATTTCATCGATATCTAAATTATTTGATGCGATTTCTATTGGTATTGTTGTGACTAAAGCATTTTAGGCAGAATTTTACGTTTTAATCTCTCCTCCCGTCCTTCTCACAGGTTGTCACATATTTAGAACCCCCTCCCCCCTGATGTGACATCACAAATTTTTCAATTTTATGCATGTATTTAAAAGTAAACAAAAGAAAAAAGTAATTTTCTTTTCCTTATTTTTATTAAATAATCTTTAATAATATCAACATAAACTCAAATATTTTAGATAACAGAGAAAAAGCAAAGGACTAGTTAAGAAACAATAAATCATCTTAGCCATCTTATAAACTTAAGTATAACAAAAGGAAAATTTCCTGATGATTTAAAAATTACTATTATTAAGCCCCTGCATAAAAAAGCTAGTAAAGAAAATCTAGAAAACTATAGGCCAATTGCTCTGATTTCTATATTTGCGAAAATTTTTGAAAAATATTATTACGGAGAATTAAACGCATACCTTGAAAAATTTGATATTTTATGTCGAGAGCAAAAAGGGTTTCGTCAAGGTAAAACCATAAATATGGCCATTTTTGACTTCATTAAAGATGTTATGACATATGTGGATAAAAAAAATCCTGTTTCTGCGGTTTATTTTGATGTGAGTCAAGCGTTTGACTGCATAGATCATGACATATTATTGGAAAAGCTTGAAGCGTATGGACTAAGAGGAAATGTATTAGAATTGATCCGATCTTATATAAGTGGCAGACAGCAAATAACGTGCATTTCAAGACTTAACCCCGTCACCAAATGCGAGGAAATTTTTGCTTCAAAAAAGCGATATGCCAAACACGGAGTGCCGCAAGGAAGTGTTTTAGGACCTCTTTTGTTTATTTTATATATAAATGACCTACCAAAGTGTATTGTATATCCTATGACATTATTCGCTGACGATAGTACTTTGATAATTCCTTGTAATGATATAAATATGTATAAAAGTGACATTAATAATTCTCTTCATTCAGTAATATCTTGGTTGAATAATAATAATTTAAAAATTAATATTAGTAAAACAAAAATAACGCACTTCACACAGAGACCCCAAAATGTTAATATTAAGGTAGAATATGATAATAATGTTGTAGAGAATGTAGAATCGACTAAATTTCTAGGATTAATGATTGACAATAAACTGAATTGGAAAAATCAAATTGCCGAATTAAGTAAGAAAATAAGTAAATCATCTTATGCCTTATATAAACTAGCACAACATGTCAACCTAAAAGCCTTATTGACAGCCTACTATGGACTTGTTGAGTCTGTGTTAAGGTATGGAATAATATTTTGGGGAAATTCGACTAATGTGAACATGACCTTTTTAATGCAAAAACGTTGTATACGAGCAATGTTTAAATTAGATAGAACTGAGAGTTGTAAACCATTTTTTGTGAAGCACAATATTCTAACGCTTCCATCGTTATATATTATGGAAGTAGCAATGTTTGTAAGGCATAACCCACATCTATTCGAACGCATGTCAGATAGGTTAATACGAAACCGGAGGGATAATGATCGGCTTTGTGCGGTGAGTTGCAATACAGCACTGTTGCGTAAGAGTATTATATCTATGGCACCAAAAATTTATAATAAAATCCCTAAAAATATAAAATTACTGAATATAACCTCATTTAAAATACAATTAAAAATTTTTTTAATAAATAAGTGCTATTATAGCGTAAAAGATTACATAAATGATATTATTTCTAATTAAATTTACATGTAAATTAATATCTACAATGCGGAAATATTATAAATCATAATTGACAAATATTAATAATCAATAAACAAAAAATTTAATAATACTATATTATATACTATATAACCTCAATGTTAGTTATCGAAAGAGCTCAAAGATCTTTACTAAAAGTGATGACCTATAAAGGCTTCTTATATCCTACTACTTTGCTCTATAAAGAAAATAAAGTCTTGTCGGTGAGAAAAATGTTTATAAAATCAGTAATTTTGAATATCCACGTCAAACCACCTAATCTTATATTTAAGCGACGGCAAGACCTTGTTTATAACATTCCACGCTGCAAAACATCATTTGCGCAGAAATTCGCGGATTATCTGGGCCCTAAATTATATAACGAAATTAGCAAAGTAATTAAATTAAACAAACTTCCCATTGGTAGGTGTAAGAAAGTTTTGAGTGATTATTTGTGTGAGCTGAATTATCAACAGTCAGAAGAGATTATCAAAGCAATTATTTAAATATAATATTACATTTTACTTATATATAAACTTACATACATTATGTTCACATACAATCATTGTTTCAGTTAATATATGTATCTATATTTTTCTTTCCCTTCTTCTTTCATTAATATTTTATTTTAATTTATTATTTATTTTTACTACTATATCTCATTTAACTACTATATATTATTTAATTATTAATATAATGGTAATTATTATATATTAGTTCTTATTTTAAAAATACTGGCCCACTGAGATACAGTATTGACTAGTTCAGGGGCCAGTGTGATTTTTTCTAAGTCAAATTAGTTGTTGTACATGAACTGCTGTGATATGAATCTTTTATATTTAAAATTTGTATGTCATGTATAAATAATTAAATAAATAAATAAAATAAATAAATAAATAAAATAATGTTATAATTTAATTTAAAATATGTAAGCGCTCATGTATTCATGTCGACATAATTTTGTATTATTATCAATATTTATATGTATACACAATAAAAGATATATACTTTAGTCATGGTATTACATAAGGGTCCTTTGTTCTTTTATTTTTTATTTTGATTTTTTGTTTCTCAACGGTTTCACAAATCATAATTCATATGTTATGTCTTTTGTTTTCATGTTTAGTTGCTATTATTGCTTAAATATCTGAAAAATTGTGATCTTATAGGGCAGCAGAAAAGGCCTACTCATTTAAATTTTGCACGCCAAACTTGGCATAATATGTCGGCTAATTACTATAATTTTCTAACCAAATGCAATGTAGTATATCAAATGTAGTCATTGTATTGTAAACATGTTTAGCAAATAAAATTATTATTATTATTATTATAAATGACTATAGCAATTGAGTTAGTTCTTCTTCCTCCTGTGCTTATCAGTCGGCACAATATGTTAGGCCCACCGCTGATTGCGACTTTTTGTCGACGTGACTTTTTGTCACTTAGTCAAGTGCAATGAAAACTATACTGAGTGCGCTCATTATGGTGACGTGATAATACGGTGACAAATAGTTGCAGCGGCAGGCAACACCGGAGTGACGTGACTGTCACTCGTCCTGCACATTACTATGGGTGTCCGCTCACTGGTGACTTTTTGTCACTCGGTCGGCGCCGCGCGTTCTTAATAGACGATACTTATTACATAATTCAGAATATATAGTGTAGAATTTTCCTTTAAATAATCTTTCCGTGTATATAGGACGCACCCAGTAGCGTCTTTTCTGTTTCATTTTTCTTCTACGTATTTCAAGAGCACAAATCACGGCAACCCCATTAAAGTATATTACAAAAATGAACGCGATTTGTTACCCAAGAACAGATTCAGTGAGCGCATCGTGGGTGACAGCAGGTGACAGTAACAATAAGTCACAGTGACAAAAAGTCACAATCAGCGGCGGGCCTTACATGTTGTAATAGCTGTAGCTTAGTTTTTACAACCGGCTGTCTGACGTTCACCCCTTTTTGGGGAAAATCTCTCATCCTTTTCATTTAAAGTAGGATACGAAATTCCATTGTTAATCACTTAATATATCCTCAAGCGACACTTTTATTGGTTTTTTCTTGAGTAAACCACATCCGAGTGACGGTTTGGGTGTGCAGGGTGGCACTTTTACCGGGTCGCCAACTTTACGGGGTCCACGCACAATTCACATTCGACAACTAATGTCACGAGCACAACACGTTGTGCTATCCCCATATAATGTTGGATAAGGGCAGGAGGAAGAAGATATCATAATGAATTTCCACTAGAATTTTGATAATTTTGATGGATTATTGACCACCATATTACATAGTAATTGAGTTAATTAAAGATACAAAACTTAATCATCTTGTGTCCATGGACTTTGGAGCCACTCTTTCATATTCATTTCGTATTCTTTCATATTGTGATGTCACAAAGCTTTTAATCCCCCCTGCCTCTTGTCACATAATGTCACATTCCAGTGACACTTTTCCAATCCCTTTAACATGTGACATAATTTATGGATGACCCCATATAGAAGGTTCCGATTTCGAGCAATGAAGGTTTAGGAGATTGAAGGGAAGGGAACATAACATTTTATCAAGGTTTTCAAATTATTTAGGTTTGACTTGAGTATCTACTGTATTCTATATCTATTTTTCTACTTACTTTTATCCTGTCAGCACTGAGAACAGCAATTTTCGACCCCACCGTCTCAGCCTCGGGCAGACTTGGTAGAACTTCCACTCCATTCTTCTTGTCTTCAGTAAGTGACTTATCCCTTTTCTCCTCATACCTGTCTCTTTCATCATATTTATCCCTTTCATCATATCTGTAAACATATAAGATTATAAATAATAAAACTGAATTTTCAACCTAGACTATAAGAGATAAGTCTCTCTCTCTTGTGTGCCTGTGTGCATGCTTGTCTGTATCTGTGTGCTTTTTTTTCTTTTCATTGCTGTGAAACATCAGATAGGCTGATGAATGTTTGTGACACCACCGAGCACCGCTAACACACTGCTGTTCAATCTGAGTCTCTTATTCCAGAATACAACAATAAAATTTTGTGACAGCATATCTAAAGATCAGAGATGGTCACCATTCAGGTGGGCTTGGAACCTTTACTCTTACCAAAAAGGAAGTTGTAGAAGTTGTAAGTTGTTGTTGGACCTGTACCCTTATGGGACAGCAGCATGTTTGCAATGTAACTGGCGTTGCAAACACCCATAGGCAACGGTAACTGCTAAATTCTAAGCGGGCCGTCAGCCTTTCTGCTGTCCTACAGCATTAAAAAAAAGAAAGGAAATTAATAATAACAATAAAAATCATACTTTGAATCCTCATGTCTAGATCGCTTTGATTCCTTCTCTCTGTCACTATCATGTTTTCTCTTTTGCGTCTTGGATGTAGACACCAATTCCTGGGCAAGGGCTATCACTTTATCAGCTAACTTACTAGCCTTTTTAGAGTCTATGTGCGATGATATCTTGTCTATTATTTTTCTTCTTTCATATCTGTAAAAGATTATGATTTAAATTTATTGTACCATCTAATATATAAAATTCTCGTGTCACAGTTTTCATTGCCATACTCTTCCGAAACGGCTTGACCGATTTTGATGAAATTTTTTGTGCTTATCCTGTATCTATGAGAATCGGCCAACATCTATTTTTCATCCCCCTAAATGTTAGGGGTGACTCACCCCCAAATTTTTTTTTTAATTTTTTGACATTTTATTATTTATATGGCAGAACAACGTTTGCCGGGTCAGCTAGTCTAATATATAAAATTTTCGTGTCACAGTTTTCGTTGCCATACTCCTCCGAAACGGCTTGACCGATTTTGATGAAATTTTTTGTGCTTATCCGGTATCTATGAGAATCGGCCAACATATATTTTTCATCCCCCTAAATGTTAGGGGTGACCCACCCCCAAAATTTTTTTTTTAATTTTTTGACATTTTATTATTTATATGGCAGAACAACGTTTGCCGGGTCAGCTAGTAATATATAAACAGGTTAGATGCAGATGGTTTATTATGGTCTTTGGGTTTCATACAAATGGAGCACAAAATATTGGTAAAATGCAAAGATTTATTCTCTGTAAACTTGTGAAAAAAACCTTGCAACACAAATTTTTAAATAGTGCAGGGAGCTGTTTAAAAATAAACAAATGTGAAGAATAGTTACTGATTATCTACATAAATAAGTCACTATTTGTCTTGTAAGAATTATTTATGCTGTCAATGTTAGGTATAGTTATTCATCACACAGGCTCTTAACAAGTGCAGGGAACAGATTATCACTTTGGTACTTCTTGTAAAAAGAATTGTATGCGCCAGACATTGAGCATGCACTGGTCTTATCCTTCATGCTCCCACACTCCAATTCTGGTTCCGCACTCTGCTCCTACACCCCGCTTACCATATTATCCATCCCTTATCAACATACCCACTATGAAAGGGATGAATACCATGCCGCTGACGAGGAGCGGTTTTTTTTATAATACATAAACACCCAGATATGAGACTCAGCAAACATACCAACTGAACCTTATGTATTTATTTACAAAAAGAAAGTATATATCATCGGCTTAATTATCAGAATGCGAAACGTAAGACTTTTAAATTTAACTAGATGGTTTAGTGGAGTATTTTGACGCCTATCTATTGGATTACTTCGTATGTTCTACAAAAATATGGCTAATTTGTTACGAATGACAGTGTTATGGGTAAAATAATTCCCGTGCATAGCGAAAATAAAGTTTTTGCTCCTGTAAAGTTCATCCAAATGGAGTTACGCATTCTGATAATTAAGCCGACCATATGTAGGATATCACTTTTTTAGTACCCATAATACAGGTGCTCTACAAATTACTTCGAGAACAGATGGCATTCTGTGAACTTATACAGTATTTATTTGTTAGCTGGTTGGTTAGAATTCATTAATCAAACTTACCCATTGGACAAACACGATGAAACGGTGGATAGGAGAGAATTGTCAGATTTTCCAATAGTTCTGTATATTGCACGATCTAGAGACGATCGCAAGTCTTCCACTTCCCTCCTTGAGAGTTGAAAAGACATTTTTGATGATATTCAAGCACTTAAACTACACATTAAATATATCATTTACACTTTTTGAGGTTATCTTTTAAGATAGTTAAACTGAAGACCATTGTACTTTTAATTGAGAAAGTTATGATTTATTTTATGATCCTAAACATTATTTTATAGTCAATATTCATTTTAAAATACTATAAAATTAATAAATAATTTCATTTGCTGCGTCCTTACGTTGACATAAACAACGACACTATTAGTTAGATATTGCCAGTATAAAATATTTCGTTTCGCCAATATAAATAAAAAAATAATAATGATAAGTGTCGATCTTTCAAAAGATTTAGATCCTGCATGTCTAACATCTAGCGTAGCGCTTACCAAATCTACTCGGCGCGCCGAGTTGACGTGGTAACCCGAGTGCAAATAAACTCAAGTCAAATTTTTCTTCAAATTCAAAATCACTCGAATTCGAGTTAAACAAAATCACTCGTATAAAAAACGGCTCTGGTTACATTTACATCACTAATTCAAAACAGAAACATAACCTCAAAATGTCGGATGACGAAGATGTTGTGCCTGTGAAAAAGAGTAAACAAGTCCACTATGGCTCACTGGAGGAGCAGGAAAAGGCTCGCCTGGCAGCTATCGCAGCTGCTGCCAGGGAGGGCGTTGAAGATACCGACGGAAAAGAGCTAGGGGACATACAAATATCAAGCGGTAAGTTTAAGATTTTTTATTCAGTGTAGCGTCTAATTCCACTTGCTACTCAGATCGTACGAGTACGGTGGCATTCATTGTCCACTGTTGTTTGCGCCACCAATCTCTGCCCCTTGCTTTTCCCATCCAGCCCCGATGGGCAAGCGGCAGGTCGTCACTTCATCGGGCTGGGGGCGTCCTACGCTACGTTTGTCTTCATTCCACTGCTACCTCAGCATGCATATTTTGCGAGCTATGTGTAACTTTGGTTCTTATGGATTTCTTCATTACCATTTCACCCAACATAGCCCTCTGAACGACTTGAAATTTGTGCACCAGCCCTGCCAACAGTGTCTATTCTGAGCCCCATAGATCATCACTGATACACATTGCTCAAAGACTCAATGTATCATTCTGAAGTAGAAACTGACTGGTTAGATTCTGACTATGGACCTCTTAGGCAACTCTCCTACTATTCATCAACACATACTGATGGTAAAAGAAAATATAGTGTTAAAAATAATACATGCTGACTTTTGGACAAGTGTGATAGGCATAATGTTATTTCTTCTAATAGGAATTTATTTTTTATTTGGGCGGGGGCCGATAAAGAATACTAACCTCTGCGGTCTATGGACGTTTGCAACCCTAGTGGCATCGCGAAGACGCTGCTGTCCCATAAGGGTTCAGAAACTTGTGTCACTAATGCCGGAAACAATACAAAGTTACTATGGCGGCATATTTAAGACTAAAGGTGAGTTGTTTTGTCGCCTTTTATGATAGACTGACCCCGGCCGCAGAGGTTAACACTCATGACACAAGTGCTATGTTACTTTGAGACTAGACGGCGCTGATTGTCCCTCTATATTTTTTTATTTATTATAGAATATATGGATTTGGAAGATGAGGTGTCCAGAGACAAGAAGGCCTTGCTCGAAGAGTTTGAAAGGCGCAGAAAGGCAAGGCAGCTCAATGTGTCCACCGACGATGATGAGGTAATTATGCTTTAAGTTGTTCTAACTCCCAAATTGTGGCTTTAAAGTCATAGAGTCTGTTCTCATTTTTACCAGGCTTTTATTAATGTGACCAGTATGTATCTATGTAATGGAATTATCAGACTCTATTTTTACCCACATTGAATGATCAAAATCAAAATTTTGCACACTTGTCAACACCATAAATTGAATAATTGTGTCAGGATTAACTCTTTCTTCTCCTTCTGCCTGAAGATGGCATTAAATTAATAAAAACATTTACTGATTGGGAATTGATAACAAATAAATTATAGTTATGATGATTGCAAAACTGAAGTGGCAGTGGGCTGGGCACATAGCTCGAAGGACTGATGGCCGTTGGGGCAGAAAAGTCCTCGAATGGCGACCGCATACCGGAAGACGCAATGTTGGTAGGCCCGTGCAGGGGCGGAGAAAGAATACTAACCTCTGCGGCCGGGGTCGGCCTGTCGTAAAAGGCGACAAAACAACCCACCCTAGCTATGTGGTAGGGCCTCAAGCCCGTCTGGATGGCGACCACCTTTGGTCTTAAGTATGTCGCCATAATAACCTTGTGTTGTGTTCCGGCATTAGTGACCCAAGTTCCTGTACCTTTATGGGACAGCAGCGTTTTCGCGATGCCACTGGCGTTGCATACACCTATAGGCGACGGTAACTGCTAAATCCTAAGCGGGCCGTCAGTCTGTCTGCTGTCCTACAGCAATAAAAAAAAAAAAAAAAAAAGGCCCCCCACAAGATGGACCGATGATCTGGTCAAGATCGCCGGAATAGGTTGGATGAGGGCAGCGCAGGACCGAACATCGTGGAGATCTTTGGGGGAGGCCTTTGTCCAGCAGTGGGCGTCTTCCGGCTGAAATGATGATAATGAAATTATAGTTGAAAAAACTAAAAAGCACACCTTTTTAGTTATTCAAACTAAAAAGTAGAAAATAATTCTTAATATCTGATGAGAAAATTAGTGTCACTGTTCTATAAGAGTACACGCTGCATGATACTTTTAAACTAACTCTTGCATTTCTGAATGAAAGTATTAAAAAATTAATATGACATCAATAATTTTATGTTAGAATTATTTTTTACTTTTTAGTTTGATTAACTATAAAAGCGTGTTTTTTCAGTTTTTTTTTTAATATATTTTTTACTATTTGTCGACATGGATTACACTTTCATGTCACCTCACGCACAACCTCAAGCTAGCTCTTGGGTCCACCAATAATGAGTTAGCATAAAGGTCACTATATTAATATGTGGTCCTTTGGTCTTAAGTATGCCGCAATAATAACCTTGTGTTGTGTACCGGCATTAGTGACCCAAGTTCCTGTACCCTTATGGGACAGCAGCGTGTTCACGATGCCACTGGCGTTGCAAACACCCATAGGCGACGGCAACTGCTAAATTCTAAGCGGGCCGTCAGCCTGTCTGTTGTCTTACAGAAATATAAAAGATAATTGGAATTTCACGTCGTCGTCTATGTGACCAGGGGCATCGTTAACACGTTTCTGTACAGAAACTGCAACCTGAGTCCTTTATAAACAGAAAACCAGGTTATTATGGCAGCATATTTAGACACCTAGTTGCTATCAACCACCTAGCAGAAATAGCATGAAATATCTAAACTCCAGATGATATGAGAGTAATGATTTTGTATAGGTACGCAGAAGTCTGCGTCAACTTGGTGAGCCTGTATGCCTGTTCGGTGAAGGTCCAGCTGAAAGAAGAGTCCGCTTGAGGGATCTTCTAAGCTAGTAAGTATATTCATTGTTTCTTTTGACAAATTTCTCTTTATTTCCCTTTACCTCCCCATTTATCTCGACCGTTATTCCCAGTATAAAATGTTGTAGTTTTAAGAAGAAAACATATATAATACTATGTACGTGGTTGGCCCCAAGCCCGTCTGGATGGCGGTCACCTTTGGTCTTAAGTATGCCATCAGCCTGTCTGCTGTCCTACACCAATAAAAAAAATACATTAATTTATGTGTAAAAAAAAATATTTTGTCAGTCTTGGAGAAGATGCGATCCACAAGAAGCTGGAAGAAGAGGAAGCGCGTATAGAACGAGATCGAGGTCGTGAAGGCACCTGGTACCACGAAGGCCCGCCAGAGTTACGGGAGGCCAGGATATGGATAGCGAAGTATTCACTGCCGAGAGCTAAAATCAGGTGAGTCTTTGTTTCTCTAATGTTATAATAAAAATACGCGCGCGTGTGTGTGTGTGTGTTCATACATAAGCACGTAAGAAGTGCACTCTTTTTAACTGACAAAAAAAAAAACGGAGGAGGTTCTCAATTCGATGTGTATATATTTTTTTCTTTTTTATATGTATGACCACGCATAACTTTTTACAAAGTAGCCCGATTAAAAAAAAATCTTTTTTTATTGGAAAGTTGTTCCCATATAAATTTGAGAAAAATATTCCAACCCTAAGGGTACGAAAACAGAGAATGATTGAGTGTTCACTCACTGATTATATCTATGATCGCGCATAACTTTTGACAGAATTGATTTATTTAAGCATGTACTAATTAATATATTATAGCCACAAAAAAGTATAAAATAGAAACTTTTTAACAAAAAAATTAAACCACCGAAAAAATTGAAAAGCAAAAAATAATAAACCTTTTTTTATTAACCTTAATAACTAAGTTCTTAAACGAATGTAAGTATACCTAAATAATTTTGAGTCGGCGCCAAACAAACAAATTAATTAATTACGTAAAGTGCGGCGGAGGCTTAGCGTGACACGCCCCTTCGCCTGAAAATGCTGAGCGTTTACAAAGTTAATATCAGCGAGACAGCAACCCGAACTGGCACACACGTGAGGGCACTGGCGCCGACTCAAAATTGCTTAGGTATACTTACATTAGTTTAAGAACTTAGTTATTAAGGTTAATCAAAAATGGTTTATTATTTTTTGCTTTTCAGTTTTTGACGTAACAGAACAAAAATAGCTTAAAGATTTCATTCCGTATGCAACAACTTTATTTTGTTTGTAAAAATAATGATAAGTTAATAAAATAATAAGAATACAAACCGAAAATTAACCTCAAATATATAAATCCATTTAAAAAGTTATTTTTAAGATAACTGACAAAAATATTGCTTTGTTTTGCGTGGGTATACAACCCACAAACATCTGCCCTCTACACAGGGGCGGGGTAACGATACTGATCTTTACGGCAGGGGGCAGCCTATAAAGGCGGCAAAAAGACCATCGCTGTAATGATAGTGCTCTAAGCCCATCTAGGGTTCCAGTACTCCTACGCGGAAGGCTACATGTTTGCGATGTCAGGGGCATAGGTGATGGTAACTGCTTACTACTGAGTGGGTCTTCAGCCTGTCTGCTGTTCCACCTCAATAAACCTTGCCTTTCACCATGATTTCACCATTTCACCATATTGCTCAATATAAAAAATTTAGAATAATATAATTTCACAGATTAAACAAAGCCCGCGAAGAACTAAAACTGCCGGGAAGCATAAGAGCAGCAGCGAAGCAGGACTCGCAGAGGAAGGCATCAGCCATCTCCATATATTGCAGTCAAGTGAGTATTTAAATTGACCCTGTACACGCCGGGCGTTTGATCATGCACCGGTCTTCTCCTTCCCGCTCCCGCACTCTGCTCCTACACTCCACTTACCGTCTTCTTGGTTGAATTCTTAATTGCTGAAGGTCGTGTCGTTGAAAATCAACCATGGCCTGCCTCGTAAGCATTTTTCACAACCTTTTTTTATTAACCTTAATAACTAAGTTCTTAAACTAATGTAAAGTATACCTAAATAATTTTGAGTGCGCCAAACAAGCAAATTTATTAATTGCGTAAAGCGTGATGCGCGGCGGTATCGCAGCGTTCAGGAAGTTAATGTCAGCGAGACAGCAACCCGAACTGTCACACACATGAGGGAACTGGTGCCGATTCAAAATCACTTAGGTATACTTAAATTAGTTTAAGAACTTAGTTGTTAAGGTTAATAAAAAAAGGTTTATTATTTTTTGCATTTAAATTTTTTCAGCGGTTTAATTTTTATAACATGTAATATATATGTAGGTAAAGCATATGATATTGTTTGAGTAAGCAACATTACATTATGTGAGTCAACGGTCTATATGCAGTGAGTGGCACGTCGTGGTCGCTGGCAAAAATAAATACAATAAAATCTGTGCCGAGTGTTATGCATTAATAGGCCACTACTCATCCTGAAGGTGAAGTACACCGACCACCATTACCATCTTCAATATATTCAATATACAATGCCTTCCACTGATAAGTGACCGTCTGAAAAAAATATGAAAATATACGTAAAATTATCTAGAAAAACACTTAAATGAGGGTTCTAATTGACATAGCTTGTTTTCTTACCGATTTCAACTTTTTTTAAATTAATTAAATTATAAAAAAAAATTTATAATTTAATCCTTACATCTATTTCTCTAATCTTTTTTTTTTTTATTAAACTGACTAAAAGTTCTTAAATAATTTTGTCGTCATTTAAATCCAATGACTAGAAAAAAAGTCCTAAATTTTTGTTTAAAAAAACATGTTTGATTTTTATTAAATCCGCCAAATCTTCAAAAATATAATCCATAATGGAACATGTCGTCATGCCCATTGCAGTAGTACTACGTGTATGATGAAATATTTCGTCATACGAAGTTAACAGGTTAAAAATTACTCTATTACAGATTGGTGACACTCGTCCGATCAGTTTTTGTCGATTCAGCAGCGACAGTAAAATGTTGATCACGTCGAGTTGGTATGCAATTTCATTACTGATTTAGCACCATCTAGTGGTAATATTTACGTATTGTACACCGTCGATTTACATTTCAGGTCAGGCCTGAGCAAAGTGTGGTCTGTGCCCGATTGTACACCGTTGCAAGTGTTGAAAGGTCACACGTGCAACGTCAGCAGCGCCACCTTTCATCCGAAGGCTGTTATGCCGGAACATTTCCAACGGAAGGTATGTATGTCCCTATTGGCTGGATTCTTAAATCTGTCATCGCCTTCTCTCTTGCTCTTTGCCCTTATCCCACATTATATGGTGTCGGCGCAACATGTTCCCTCCTTCCACTCTCCTCTGATAGCAGTCATCTTAACATTCTCACCCTTTTTCGCCATATCATCTCTTACGCAATCCATCCATCCATTCTTTTGTACACATCTCTTCTTGTATCCACTCTCTTTTCTATCATTTTCCTTGTTATTTCTTTTTATTGCTGTAGGACAGCAGCCAGGCTGACGTCCCGCTTAGGATTTAGCAGTTACCATCGCCTATAGGTGTTTGCAACGCCAGTGGCATCACGAACACGCTGCTGTCCCATAAGGGTACAGGAACTTGGGTGACTAATGCCGGAACACAACACAAGGTTATTATGGCGGCATACTTATAGACCCAGTGTGGTTGCCATTAAGACGGGCTTGGGGTTCTACCACGTAGATAGAGTGGGTTGTTTTGTCACCTATTACGACAGGCTGACCCCGGCCGCCGAGGTCCAGTATTCTTTCTCCGCTCCTGTATGGAGAGAATTAGAAGTTTTTTTATTGCTGTAAGACAGCAGACAGGCTGACGGCCCACTTAGAACTTAGAAGTTACCATTGCTCTTTGGATGTTTGCAACGCTAGTAGCATCGCGAACACGCTACTGCTCCATATAAGGGTTTAGGAACTTGGGTCACCAATACTGGAACACAATACAAGGTTATTATGGCGGCATACTCAAGACCACAGGTGGTCGTCATCCAGACGGGCTTGGGGCTCTACCACGTAGCTGGAGTGGGTTGTTTTGTCGCTTTTTACGACAGGCCGACCCCGGCCGCAGAGGTCAGTGTTCTTTCTCCGTCCCTGCATGGAGAGTTGTAGGTTGGCAGCTCAATTAAACGCCTAAGTAGTTCGTACATTTTATACTTATAATAAATATAGAAATATACTTATTTAAATAATTAAAGCAATAAATTAATTTTGACTTGTGTATGACAATGTACGTCAAATCGGAGGACGAGCAGTATTTTTTTTTCATAATATAGAAAAGCATTTGGTAAAACCTTTTTGTAAAATATTAAATATAATGAATATACATTAATGTTACACTACAGAGTATTAGAAGATGTTGAGAAATATATTATTCTATAGGTTCAAGATGTGAAAGAAGATAGAATGGCGCTGAAAGAAGAGGACATGGTAACGGAGAGTGATTCCAGGGTGTGCGCAATGGCGTCCTGCGCGTACGACGGATCAGTGCACTTGTGGAATTTTGAGAGGTATATTTTTTCTGTAATTTCACTTCAGCCGTGGGTGAACTGCACTGAAACACTTTTTCACCAGACTTTTATTAACTCGACCTGTATGTATGTATGTAACGGAATTTACGAAGTCGACTCTTACCCGCTTTGAAGGATCAAAAAAAATTCAAAATTTTGCACATTTCTCAATTTGATTTGATGACAATACACAAATTTAGTGATCATCAGGATTAACGCATTATTTTCCTTTTGCCGGAAGATGCATTAAATTAATAAAAACATTTATTAACGATAAGGAATTGACATCAAATAAATTATAGTTAAAAAAATAAAAAAACACACTTTTAAAAATAATAATTCATACCATAAAAATAAAATTACTGACGAGAAAATTAATGTCACTGTTCTAAAAGCGCGTACGATATTTTTACATTAACTCGGCATTTCGGAATAAAACTAGTAAAAAAATTATAACTATTGATATCGAGCACCCCCCCCCCCCCCACGCCTCTTACAACAGTGACATTAATTTTCTCGTCAGTAATTTTATTCTTGTTAAGAATTATATTTTACTTCTTGTTTTTACTAGTTTGATTAATTATAAAAGCATGTTTTGTAGTTGTTTTTTGAAGTGAAACTTCTTTAGCGGCGTTGTGCACTTTTTTTGTGATGGGTAAAAAATGTTAAGCTCGAATCAGGTCACGTGTCCTGATCGAAATTTCGTAAGACTGAGTTTAGCTCCAGTAATACCAACCTTATTAATAATGACTTAAGGTTTATTTTATAATGTAACTTTTAAATGATTGCATTACTTATACATATCTATTCTAATTGCGACTTTATTACAATGAAATACAGTTGAGTTTTTTAAGTGAAAACTTCTATAGGCGCATTAAGCACTTTTTGGGTGAACAATTTTTGGTTTGTAAAGAAGTGTTAATGACCAATTTAAACTAATCCTTGATCATAAACACTTCTTTATAAACCGAAAATAATCCGCCACGCATGTTTTTTAATTATTAAAAAAATATATTTTTAAAAATCAATACACATTACGAATGATACGCTGACGAGTGGTCGTTTGCAGTGAAGCGCCCATGGCGTCGTTAGAGGGCCACAGCCCGTCCCGCGTGTCCCGTGTCGAGTTCCACCCGTCGGGACGATTTTTAGCAACGACCGTGTTCGATCACTCTTGGAGGTTGTGGGACCTGGAATCCGGTGAGTGACATCTATTACAGTATTCTCCGTGCTGGGGCGAAGTAAGAGAACTAACCTCTGTGGCCAAGGTCGGGCTGTCGTAAAAGGCGACAAAGGAACCCTAGCTACGTGGTAGGGTCTGAAGCCCGTCTGGATGGAAACCACCCTTGGTCTAAAATATGCCGCCATAATAACTTTATATTGTGTTCCGGCATTAGTGACCCAAGTTCCTGTACCCCTGTATGTCTACAGCTGCGTGTTAGCGTCGCAAACATCCATAGGTGACGATAGCTACTTAGGCCGGATCCCAAAAGAAAATCTGACAGTCAAGTACTCACTTCAGTTGAATTTGGACCTGTGGGCACAATGGACGATGAAATTGTTGTGTTGTGGTGGTCTAAGGCTAAATAGGGTAAAAAGAAAACATTGGGTTAAATATTATTTTATCCATGCTACACTTTTATCAGAATGCGAAGCCGAATGACGCGAGGGAAGCTCGGGCGGGGCGAGTGGGGGGCAGATAACGACGCAAACTCGTTCACATTACACCGGTTCGGTGGTTTTACCGGCACTTTGCACTGACAAAACGCTCGGTGAAAATGTCGGGCTTGGTATTTTTGCCGGACCCGGGATAATGTGAATAGTCTCATATAAATTGTACAGCCACTAAGCCCTTCCGGCAGTTTTATCAGCCCGGCGTAGTGGGAACCCGTCCTTAATATTCAGTGGGCCGCCAGACTGTCTACTATTCTTCCACAGGAACTAAAATAAGTAATACTTTCGAACTATATATAAATTTTATTTATTATTAATAAAAAATACTGTTGTTGAAGAGTCAATGTTCTGCCCTTTTCTTGTACAAAGTATTGACAGAGTTGAAATTTTATGTTTGTATTGTGTAGATTTTAAATTTCTATTTTTTATGATTATGGTTCGAAACCATGTAATTTTGTATTTTGCTGTATAGTTTTATTTTGACGACCACTGGCGTGACGGATAACGTACTTCGGTACGCTTGCGGAGGCCGGGGATTAGATTACCGTCTCGCGTCCCGGTGTATGACATGTATTTTTTGTAGCTGACACGAAACAAGTTGCGTTCATCGTTCGCTGTTCATATTATGACTTATCTAAAGGTTTTGATTGATTCCATCATGAAAATAAATAAACTTTCTGAGCAAACAATATCATTATGGTATAAGCAGCTTAGAGCTTGATTTGTTCACTTTCTAAATAGGATTCTTAATAGGACTGAAATTGTGGAGATAAATTTAAATAAGTCTATCGTGAAATTAATTCAGGGTGTTCCACAAGGATCCATTCTCGGCTCTTTATTATTTTTAATGTATAGCTTTCTTGCTTTCTTATATTAACAAACAATATGAATGTTTTCAAAGGTACTGAGGTGTTACATCAAGAAGGGCACGCGAAACCAGTATATAGTATAGCATTCCAAGGGGACGGTTCGCTCGCTGTCACCGGGTTAGTCACTTATCTATCTAGCATAACATATCGAGATTTTTTTTATATTAGGTACATAATTTATTAATGTCTATAGGAATGCAATCTGAATATTGAATTTTATTGTTTGTATTTTAATATTATATAGAATATAACTAAGGGTCATATATCATAAATACGATAAATTGAGAGGAAGGAGACCTGCATGTTCATCATTTCAGCCGGAAGACGCCCACTGCTGGACAAAGGCCTCCCCCAAAGATCTCCACGATGATCGGTCCTGCGCTGCCCTCATCCAACCTATCCCGGCGATCTTGACCAGATCATCGGTCCATCTTGTGGGGGGCCTACCAACACTGCGTCTTCCGGTACGCGGTCGCCATTCGAGGACTTTTCTGCCCCAACGGCCATCAGTCCTTCGAGCTATGTGCCCAGCCCACTGCCACTTCAGTTTTGCAATCATCCGGGCTATGTCGGTTACTTTGGTTCTCCTGCGAATCTCCTCATTTCTGATTCGATCTCGCAGGGAAACTCCGAGCATAGCCCTCTCCATTGCTCTCTGAGCGACCATGAGCTTTCTCATAAGGCCCATAGTTAGCGACCACGTCTGCGTTCCGTATGTCATCACTGGCAACACACATTGGTTAAAAACCTTCGTCTTGAGACACTGCGGTATTTGGGACGAAAAGATTTTACGGAGCTTCCCGAACGCTGCCCATCCGAGTTGGATTCGACGAGTGACCTCTTTCGCGAAATTGGACCTGCCTAACTGGATCGTTTGACCCAAGTAGACGTATTCGTCAACAATTTCGAAAGTACAGTTCCCAACTGTTACGGGGGTAGGTGCGACATGGACATTAGACATGATCTTCGTCTTGTCCATGTTCATTTTGAGACCTACTCCTTGGGAAGCTGTATTGAGGCCATCAAGCATATGGCTTAAGTCTTCCATGGTTTCAGCCATGATTACGATATCATCTGCGAATCTAAGGTGAGTGATGTACTCACCGTTAATGTTGATGCCCAGTCCGTTCCAGTCCAGAAGCTTGAAGACATCTTCCAACGCAGCAGTGAACAGCATCGGCGATATGACATCGCCTTGTCTGACTCCCCGCTGCAGTCGGATAGGTTTCGAGTTCTGATCCTGGAGACGGACTGACATGGTGGCGTTTTCATACAAACACTTCAACGCTTTGATGTATCGATAATCAATGTGGCACCTCTGGAGAGACTGAAGCACCGCCCAGGTCTCGATCGAATCAAAGGCTTTCTCATAGTCCACGAACGCCAAGCATAGTGGCTGGTTATACTCCTCCGTCTTCTGTATAACCTGCCGTAGCGTATGTATGTGGTCTATGGTGCTAAAACCTTTTCGGAATCCGGCTTGTTCGGGAGGCTGGAAGTCGTCAAATCTGCGCGCGAGACGATTCGTGATGACCCTTGAAAACAGCTTGTAAACATGGCTCAGAAGTGATATCGGTCTAAAGTTCTTCAAAAGGGTTTTGTCGCCCTTTTTGAAGAACAGCACCACTATACTTCCGTGCCAGGCCTGCGGCGTTTTGCCATCGAGGATGACGGAATTAAATAGCTTCTGGAGGATTTTAAGCACAGGAGTACCACCAGCTCTCAGAAGCTCGGCTGTAATTCCATCATCACCCGGCGCCTTGTTGTTTTTAAGCTGTTTAAGGGCCACACTAATCTCGTACAGACTGACGTCTGGGATATCTACGGTGTAGTGTCGGGTTAATTTGGCTCTTGGGTCTTTAGCCTTGTTGTTAACAGGTGCCCGTGTGGTCGTGTATAGCTGTCCGTAGAACTTCTCGACTTCCCTCAAAAGTTCGGGTTTAGACGAAACGACCCTGCCGTCGTCGGTCTTCAGCTTCGTCAGTTGGCTCTGCCCAATAGACAAGTCTCGTGCGAATACTTTAGAGCCCTTGTTACGCTCTATAGCCGCCTTTACACAGTCTGTGTTATGGCGGCGGATATCGCGAGTCAAGGACTTGGAGATCTGTCTATTTAGCTGCCTATACTGGGAAGCATCGTCCGGGGACTGAAGGGTCATTTGACGTCTCACATCCATCAATTTGAGAGTAGAATCTGAGATTTTTCCGGTTCTTTTTGAACGGCTGGCCTTGAAGAATTTAGACCCGGCCGTTTGAACAGCTTCCACGAACCTGTTATTATACTCATCCACGTCAACGCAGTCACCGAGGCATTCGAAGCGGTTTTGCAATTCGAGTTGAAAGTTTACCGGGTTTTGGATCTGTATGGGTGCAGGTCGGAGCGTAGACTTCACCAGTCGAGACCTCTCCAATTTTGGATTGATATTCAATGTGCCTCTTACTAAGCGGTGATCACTCCCAGTTTTCACCGAATTGATCACAGAGACATCATTGAATATCTGTCTTTTGGTCGACATAATGAAGTCAATCTCATTTTTGGTGGCACCATCGGGACTAATCCAAGTCCATTTGCGTTGTTCTGGCTTCATGAAGAAGGAGTTCATCATATACAGGTCCTCCTTCTCCATGAAGTCGGCCAGCATCTGGCCTCGGGTGTTCCGATTTCCGAACCCAAATTGCCCCACTCTCAACTCATCGCCGCTACGTTTCCCCAATTTTGCGTTGAAGTCTCCCATGACAACGTTAAAGTGGGTTTTAGAAGTGTGGATGGCTGTTGAGATGTCCTCATACATGGCTTCCACCTCCTCGTCAGGATGTGTCGAAGTCGGAGCGTAAACCTGAATGACCTTCAACGAATACCGTTTGGTAATTTTGAGTATTAGGTACGCTACCCTAGTCGAAACACTCCCCACCTCAGTAACGTTGTTCACAAGAGACTTGTGAACGAGAAACCCGACACCACCTTGGGACAGTTGGTCGCCCTCCCGGAAGTAGAGCAGATTTCCGGAATTTAGGATTATTGAGTCCTCTCCCTGTCTTCGGACTTCAGATAACCCCACAACATCCCATCGCAGTCTGCTCAAAACTTCCTCCAGTTCCTCCAACTTCTCGTTGGTCCGCAGTGTCTTGACATTGTATGTTGCCAGGGCCAAAGGTCGTCGTTCTTGGTAGCGAATCCGAACCCGGGGATTCTTCGCACCCCCTGCCCCGTCGCTTATGTGGCTGCTACCGTGACCACCACGAACGGGGCCGCCGGGGACTAGGGGCCGGGGCCTGTGTGTATCTGTCATTTTAGGGGGGGGTTTTGCCATAATCGCCACGCTTGGCAGGCGGGTTGGCGATCGCAGTATTCGCAGTTGGTGATGCTCTCACGGAAAGATGCTGCTGCCCATCCTCCGTTCTTTCTATCCCTTAGTCGTCTCTTACATGTTACGGGCATGTAATGAGAAGGGAGGCTGACCACATTACTAGAAGGATGTTGAACCTGAAAATAGATGGTACAAGAGCAGGGTTAGACCTAAACAGCTATGGAAATAATGATATGGGGCCGTCCATTAATCACGTGATGTTTTTTTTTTGCCATTTTAACCCCCCCCCCCCCTATATCACGTGTATTGTTAGTACCTACAAAGGATCTTAATTTTAAATATCATCGAATTTTAAGTATTATAAAATTTTATTATAGAAAATTAAAGACTACAATAATAACGTTTAGACGTAGACAGAAAGGTTGCAAGTTGTTTTTGACTGACATAAAAATAATGAAAGAAATGCAAAAAACTTTTTATACTAATACATGAACAATGAACATAATTTAATGTACAGTAAGTATCCTCAGACCACGGATTAGCAAGACTTTCTTCAACACTAATAACTGGATAAGCATCTTGCAAGTCAGTTGTTGGCACAGTGTTAAATTCGATTCTGTACGCGTTTGCCGAAAAAATAAATACACGTGATATATTATTATACCCCCCCCCCTCTCTACCCTTATGATATTTCGTGATTTTTTATGGACCCCTCCCCCACCCTTTCGAGCCTCACGTGATTAATGGACAGCCCCTATAAAGGTTTGTGAAGTGACAGGTGAAAGATGCCAGGATAGCATAAAATGGAAGAAAAAAACATTTGTGCCGGTCCCAAGCGATTAAGACAAGGTCAAGCTAATGATGATCAACGAGGGCCTTTGAACAACGTAATAACATCGTTTCGGTATTGATCTTACCTTAACCCTTCCGGCATGGTCGGTAGACAACTGCTGCCTTTTTATTTAGAAGACCGCTATGCCTATAGAGCCGACCTAGTCTACTCACAGACAGACGGTAGATTCGATGATTATTTTTCCTGCTGTCCCCTTATCCCTCATTATATGGGTCGGCACAATATGTTCTCTTTTTCCAGAGGAGGCTCTGTTAGCCGTCATTCCAACATTCACACCCTTTTTTACCATATCATCTTTTACGCAATCCATCCGTCTTTTTATGGTCTACCTCTTGTCTGTCCATTCACTCTAATTTCTAATATGACATTCTTCCCTGCGCATTACATGGCCAAACCACGCTAGTCTATTACTTTTAAGTTTTTCAATAACTGGCGCTACTTTCACACTTCCTCTAATATACTCATTTCTAATTTTATCCATTTTCGTAACTCCACACATCCATCTCAGCATTCTCATCTTCGCAGCATATAAAACCCTTTCGTCCATCCCCCCCTTTGTGGTCCAGCATTCCGATTCATACAATACAGTCTAAAATTTTACCTTTGAGTTTAAATGGTACTATTGGGTCACAAATTGTTTCCGAGACCTGTCGCCATTTCATTCATCCTGCATTCACTCTGACTGATGACTTTGATTCGATGACTACATACATACATATAATCACGCCTCTTTCCCGTAGGGGTAGGCAGAGACCACTTCTTTCCACTTGCTACGATCCTTACATACTTGTTTCGCTTCGTCCACTTTCATTATTCCCTTCATACATGCCCTTCGGTTTAGGGTACTCTTGACCTGGCCTTTTTTCAAGACGTCCCTGATCTGGTCTCGAAACGTCCGCCTAGGTCTACCCCTTCCAACACTTGCATTCACACTCGCCTTATACACTTTTTTCGTCAATCGTTCTTCATTCATTCTCTCGACATGGCCAAACCATCTCAGCATACCTTTCTCAGTTTTTGTCACTACATCTTCTTTCAGATGACTATTGAAAACATATTTACTTTTGTGGGAATATTTGAAATGAAACGTGTTTTGCAGCTATTTTCGTTGGAAATTAAATACTTTAAGAATGTAGCGCTGAAAAAATTAAGGTTATAGCACTTCATATGTATGTAATGCATGACCAACGGTTTCCACCGAACAAACGATGAGCTGTTAGATTTATTCAATTAAATTCAAGCTAATCTGATATCAGCTTTGAAATCCAATTACTGAATGTTTAAAATGATACACTCATTAGGGGTATGGACGCATTCGGTCGGGTGTGGGACCTTCGCACTGGCAGGTGCGTGATGTTCCTCGAGGGGCACCTGGGCCCGGTGCTGGGCGCGGACTGGTCCCCCGCCGGCCACCAGCTGGCAACCGCCGCCGCAGACCATCAGGTTCGATAATTCAACCAAAAAATACAAGAGATTTATTTGAAAAATTTTACAAAATCGTGCAATCTGAATGTCTGTCGGTTTCAATTCCCATCCCGAGTATCAGTGTTAATGTATATATACACAAAAGTGTATGTTGTCTTAGTATCCATAACACAAGTGCTTTACTGCTTACTGTGGCGCTAGAGAGTGAAAATATGTCATGTCTAACAGTACACTTATCCCACGATTTACACGGTAACAAAAATATTGAATAGTTTACTTTTAATAGAAGAAAGAATAACGGATGTTGCTAAATTTGTTTCCATGTATGAGGTCACAATAAGACCAAAATTAAAATTCCATTAGAAAAAAGTGTACAAAGTGGAATTTGTATTCTTTCTTCAAGTTCCTTGAAGATTTCTTTCTTTCATTTTTATTCCAATATAGTGAATGCAATAGGTAGGTTTTTTAGATATTTTAATTTTGTTTTATTTAAATAAGTGAGTGAACCTCTGCGGCCAGGGTCGGCCTGTTGTAAAAGGCGACAAAACAACCCACCCTAGCTACGTGGTAGGGCCTCAAGCCCGTCTGGATGGCTACCGTCTTTGGTCTTAAGTGTGCCGCCGTAATAATAACCTTGTGTTATGTTCTGGCATTAGTGACCCAAGTTCCTGTACCCTTATGGGACAGCAGTGTGTTCGCGATGCCACTGGCGTTGCAAACACCCATAGGCGACGGCAACTTCTAAATTATAAGCGGGCCGTCAGCCTGTCTGCTGCCCAACAGCAATAAAAAAAGAACCTATCTTCCACGTAAATCATCGTATATTTATTTATATGGTAAATGAAGTTTTAATAACTACTAAGTGACGCGAATGTCAAAGACACCGCGAATGTAATATTAGGCAACTGTCTGATTTAAAAAAGATGTAGATAACTTCTTGCGACATGCCACTATATTCCAAGAAAGCATCCCTTTCCTGGCATCATCCGCCCCCCCCCCCAAACCTCGACCCGTATGCGCACCTAACCGGTCGAATTCGTTTTCGAATTTTAAATCAACCGCCTGAACATGGACGCAAAGCCACGCGCTTTAGAAAAAAAAAAAAACAATTAAAAACCATAGGGTTTTCAGCGCAGTTGTAATAGTAGAACTGTGCTACGTGAATTATTTTGCCCTTACTGGGTTCGTGGGGATATACGGGACGGCGTCAGGTGAGCCGGAGCCGGGGTTGCGTCAACGTTGTGGCCATTCCCAACCTAAGCTATTCTTATTTGGTCCACGTGTAAACATATGAATTGTTTTCAGGCAAAGATTTGGGATTTGCGCCGAAGGACTTCTTTGTACACAATACCTGCGCACACGCATTTGACCAGCGGTATGTATTAAAAGAGCCGGTCCTAGCCTTCGATCGGGGTAGAGCGAGATTGTCAGAGCCCTTTAGTCAGTGCTCGTACGTGGCATATATTTTACTTTGGATTAATGTCAAGTCGAATTTTTTTTTATTTGCTCTTGCTTCCATTTTGTTCTTGATACTGTTTTGTTTTATTATTTCTTCTTTGTTTATTTTTTTTGTTATTATTTCTTAAGCACTGCGAGTGGTTGCGTCCGTGCTGCCGCTCGAATGGTCCCAAGCGGAAAATCAGCGCTGGTCTTTATCGACCAGCAATATGCTGAGCCTGGGTCCAACTTAGGACTATGCTTAGTTTTAAGTTAAATTATATGTAATTGTTAGTGTATGTTATTCTTCTTCACCGTCGTAACCTCATGACTGAGGGACGTGACTGCGATGCGTAGTCCTCGCCACCAGCTCCCTCCAGACACTTCTGTCTTAATATAGTGATAGATAGTCTTAATGTGCCCTTATCCCAAATGATATGGCGTCAGCACATGTTCTCTCCATTCCATTCTCCTCTGTTCGCTGTCATCTCAACATTCACATCCTTTTACGCAATCCATCCATCTCTTCTTTGGTCTACGGTCTACCTATCTTCCTCTATTCATTAACTTTCATTTCTATAATTTTTCCAGTTATATGGCATTATGCCCTTCGTATTGAATCTTTCACACTTCCTCTAAGGGGACATCCATTAATTACGTGAGCTATTTTTCGATCAGTTTAGACTCCTCCCCCCCCCCCCTTGGTAAGATTTAGTGAGATTTGCCTGGACCCCCCTCCCCTTACGTGAGATTGGCGCTAAAATATTTTAAACTCAATTTATTTTTACTATTCGGGAAAATAATTAAACCGTTCAGGTATACTATAGTTAATTTATTTAAATTTAAATAAAATTCAAAATAAAAAAACAGATAAAAACATATTTTTTAATATATGTAATATTTCATATTTTTTGAAGGTGAGGTGAGATTTTCGATTATCCCCCCCTCGGTAAAAATGAGATTTGGTGAGATTTCATTGGACCCCTCCTCCCCCCCAATTCTGAGCTCACGTAATTAATGGATGTCCCCTCATCATCATCCTAGCGTTAAGCCCAGGTTGCCCTTAATGGATGTCCCCTAATATACTCATTATAAGTGATAAAAGTGGTTTTTACAATATGTTGAATTAAAATTGTATTTGTTTTTTAGATGTGAGATACCAACGCAGCCACGGACACTTCCTACTGACCTCATCTTACGATAAAACCGCCAAATTGTGGTCGAACCCGTCGTGGCATCCGCTCAGGACGCTGTCAGGGCATGACAATAAAGTAAGACAAATTTATATATATTTATATATTTATTTATATATTTCCTTGACAGATTGCCGAATACCGGGTTCTATCCACTTATGTGGGTGGAACTCCTCAGTCCTGCCAGTGTCCGTTTCTACCCCCCGACGATTCTTCGTCTTTTCTAAGGCAGGCCTAATTATATTTTAATTTTCAGGTGATGAGTGCTGACATATCGATGGATAATAAGTACATAGCGACTTGTTCGTATGATAGAACTTTTAAGCTATGGGCACCGGATTTAGCGTAGACTACTCACATTGTTTTTTAAACTACTTACATTATTTTTAAACTACCTACATCGTTTTTTAAACTACCCTCACGAATTAAATATACACGAAATTGAATCAATCGCAAGTTATGTTTTCCAAGGCGTTCGAATGGATGGTTGAGAAATAAAAAATGGAATATATCAAAATGTTTTATTTTACTGCACATTTTTTTAAATAATTAAAGTTCATTTAGGTACGACTTCTAATATTTTTCAGGAATCGGGAATTTTCCTGAAATATTCCTACCAAATATTAGATACTTCGTTTTTATCGTTAATTTGGGCAGATAGGTCGTTTTCCACTTTGTTACGCTCGTTCGCAGACTGCTGGATGTTGTTCGGTAGTACTTGGAGTGGTGGAACCGTACCGCTGAAAAAAAAATTATTAATATATACAAGCGCAAGGAGAGCTTTCAACAGAACTCATGGTTTTCAATCAGAAGGATATAAAGAAGATATTGACTACGTGACGAAAGCCCAAGCCCCGTCCTTCCTGTGACCAAGTGGTCGTCGTCCGCCTTATATTGACCAAGGCTGGACGTAGGCCTCCCCAAATTGACGCCACAAATCCCCACTATACTAATATACTGCGTGACCCGTTCATAGGGGAGGAAAAGGGAGGCTTAGGTTTTTGTCACGCGGTCAATATCCTTTAAATCTAGCGCTTTTTCGAGCTATATTGTAACACTAGCTGTGCCCGCGACTCCGTCCGCGTGGAATAGTGACATTGGAAATTCAACCTACAAAGTCCAGCCTAAGCTGAACCCTATTTCATATGATTGATGATATAAATCTGAGGTCAACTTAAATTGGATTATAAAATTTCCGAAACTTATCATTTTTAACAAAAACTATTTTTTTTTTCTAAAATAAACATAGCCTAAGTTACTCCTTGGTACATCAGCTATCTGCCAGTGAAACTCCCGTCAAAATCGGTGCAGCCATTTCAGAGATTAGCCGGAACAAACAGACAGACAGACAAAAATTGTAAAAAATGTTGTTTTGGTATATGTACCGTGTATACGTCCGAATGCACTTACTAAAAAGCAGTTATTTTAATATTACAAACAGACCCTCCAATTTTGATGATCTCTGCTACTTATGAACGGACTAGATGGCGTTGTATATATATATTTTATTGCTGAGCAACAAACATCAGACTGGCTAACGGCCCACTAAGTAGTAAGCATTTACCGTCGCCTATAAATATTTGCGACGCCAGGAGCATCGCGAACACGCTGCTCTCCGCATGTAGCTTTAAGAACCTGGGCCACTAATGCCGGAACACAACACAAGGTTATTATGGTGGCACACTTGTATAGCAGGTGTGGTTGCCATCCAGACAGACGGACTTGGGGCCCTACCACGTAGTTAGGCCGCAGAGAGAGAGATCTTACCTTATAGACAATCTACGAGTACTCCTCCTACTAATTGACGACCTCGGTGGCGTAACGAATAACGCACGTCGGTGCGCTCGCGGAGGTCACGGGTTCGATTCCCGTCTCGCGTCTGGGTGTTTATGTATAATATGTATTTATTTACAAAAAAAAAAGTATATAAGTAGTATATCAGTTGTCTAGGGCCCATAACACAAGTGCTACTTAGTTTGGGACTAGATGACGCTGTGTGAATTGTTACAAAATATTATTATTAATATTATTAATCACTCACCTGTACCTGTGCACGTGGCGCATGTGCTTGACCACGTAGTGGCGGCAGGAGTATGCGCGTGCGCACATCGCGCACTTGTACAGCTCGGCGCTGTGGCAAGTAGCCTTGTGCATGTGCAAACTGTTGTTCGCCTTGAAGCTAGCCGGACACAGCTCGCACTGGACCAAGAAAGCTCGTTCATTTCAAATGATTCCTCCAGATGGCACTGGTGGCGTCGTTTATGAAGTTTTTTTTATACAGTTAACGGTTTATAAACATTTATTTCGCAAAAAAATATATTATTAGATAAGTGTCATTCTGACATGTTTAAAAACGTTTACGTGGTAGGGCCCCGAGCCTGTCTGGATGGCGACCATCTTTGGTCTTAAATATGCCGCCATAATAACCTTGTGTTGTGTTCCGGCATTAGTGACCCAAGTTCCTGTACCCGTATGGGACTGCAGCGATGGTAACTGCTAAATTCTAAGCGGGCCCTCAGCCTATCTGCTGTCCTACAGCAATAAAAAAAACGAAGTCATTTAAAAAATAAAGATAAAAAAAAGAATATTCGCTTGTAGTGAAACCGCAAAAGAAATGTAATAGAACACAATTTTGCTCAGACTACCTGTCAGCGACTCTAAATTTTCCTCAATTTCGATGGCACTACAGATAGCATCCGATCACTAGAAAATTGAATTCAACAACAACTACTACGACCAACGATCGAATGCTACTAAATCGACCACCAAAGAAAACGACAACAACGACCTCTTTAACTATTATTAAAACGAACAAACAACTAAAATAAAACTCAACGCTGCAGATGAAACTCAGATGAAACTCGTTTATTATAAACATAAGTGACCCCAGGTAAATGACATTAATGAAACTATAGCGCGATTCAAAAATGTACAGCGCCATCTAGCGCGCTCGAATGTTAAACTAATTTAGCCTGTGTTCAACTCAACTCACCAGATAATGTTTGGTGTTAGGATCTTATTAGACATTCCGCCCACCAAAGGACTCGTCCTTTAAACACTTTAAATTATTTGAAATTAACAGTTTTGAGAACCGCGACAATGTAACACAAACAAAATATGAAATATAGCTTATAAAAAACCGCCCACCGTCATAAACTAGACACAACATTAACAAAAGAAAGTAACTCTAATGTACTCTTAACACAATTGATTAGGCAAAACAAAAACCTTATTAAATGGACGTTTGATGACCCCATTTTTAGTTCTTATGCTTAACACTCTAGTGATCCTATCATGGCCAGGATGCTTCTGATCAACTCTGCCCAATAGCCATTTAGTTGGAGGTAAGTTGTGATCTTTTATAATTACAATATCGCCTATCTCTGGCTCTCGTATTTTAGTCGACCACTTGTAACGTTGATTCAGGCTAACCACATATTCTTCTGACCATTTCTTCCAAAAGTCGTTCACGATTTTTTGTGTCAATTTCCATCTTTGTAAGCCAGTTAAATGAACATCAGAATAGTCTTCATCTGGGATCGCCACCAATTGCTCTCCAATCAAAAAATGTGCAGGCGTTAAAGGCTGGGGATCGTTAGAGTCTTCACTCAAATATGTCAATGGACGTGAATTGAGGCACGCTTCAATTTGGCTCAACACCGTTGATAGTTCTTCGAATGTTAGAGTTGAATCTCCGATCACTCGTTTCAGGTGTGACTTCGCCGATTTCACTCCGGCTTCCCACAGTCCTCCGAAGTTAGCAGCGTGCGGTGGGATAAAATGCCAGGTCGTCCCGTCGTTGGTTAAGGTCTCGGCAATTTCTTTAGGAAGCTTGGATTTTGCATTATTAAACATATCTCGTAACTCTTTATCGGCTCCTACAAAATTTGTTCCATTGTCGCTATATAGTTCGACACACTGGCCTCGTCGGGAAACAAATCTACGGAATGCGGCAATGAACCCTTTTGAGGTCAAATCTGAAACAGCTTCTATATGTATCGCTTTAGTAGACATACATATAAAGACACAAATATATCCTTTATAAGATTTTGAACCTCTTCCAGGTGAAAAACGAATGTTTATGAATCCGGTGAAATCCACACCAGACGCTCTAAATGGTTTTGACGGTGTCAGTCTACTCTTCGGCAGTTGACCCATCAATTGATTGTTTGTCTGGCGTGAATATCTTAGGCACTTGATACATGTCCGATAGTATTTCTTGACTCGTTCTCTAGCTCGTATTATCCAGTATTTGGATCGGAGATAATTTATCATGATTTGTGGACCTCCATGCATGGTCTTGAAGTGAGCATCAATTATTAACAACTTAGTTAAGTGACTATCATTCGGTAGAATTACGGGATGCTTTTTATTATATCCAATGTCTGCCTGTTCTAGTCGGCCACCAACTCTTAGCACCGCAGTCTCATCAAAAATTGGACAAAGACTGTGTAGAGGGCTTTTCTTATTAACATGTCCTTGAGACTTTAACTGCTGTATTTCTTCCTGATAGTGGTAATTTTGCGTTCTTCTTATTGTGATTCCAAGTACTTCAGTCATTTCGTTTACACTCATAGATTCAAAATCTTTAATTCTTTGTTCTTTACTTAGTAATATTTCCTTTTTCTTTTGTAGTTTTCGCTCTAGCAAATGAAATCTACGCAATATCTCTTTAGATTTTCCTTCAACACACTTAGGCTTGGTATCTTTGAGTGGTAACTGAACTACATATCGACCTTCTTCATCTCTTCTAGTAGTTGCTTCAAAATATTCTTCACATTTGATTTCTTTTCTTGTAAATTTCTTCAAAATTGAATCAGGTTCTCTTTCTATTTCCCAAAATTGCTTTGATAATTCATCATCTTTTACTCGTATGTGACAGCTAATTATTGGTAGATTGATTGTAGTAGATGTATGCTTTACTCGACCTGATAAAATCCATCCAAATCGGGTCTCTTGTGCGATAGGACCTAATCCTGATGGATGCCTTATTAGACCATTTAAAATGATTTCTTCGTATACTTCTACTCCCAAAATTAAATCAATTTTGGCAGGTGATCCATAATGTGGATCAGCCAAATTAATTTTCTCAATATCTGGCCAATCTGATATTTTTGTTTGACACGTAGGCAGAAATGATGTCACTGTTTTCAGAACATAAGCATCGAATTTCACTGAATACTTTTGATTGTAAATTGACTCCACACTTAATGACACTATGTTCTTTGATCTAGCTTGATTATCTCCTACTCCAGAAACTATACCATTTATTCTCTTTCTCTTTAAACCGAGTGACTGTGTTGTAGCTTCAGTTATAAATGAACCCTCTGAGCATGGGTCAATTAGAACTCGTACAATTTGTGAATATCCATCGGCTGAATATGCTCTAACTACTGCAGTAGCTAGCAACATCTCTCTTTGCTTTTGATCGGTAACCAAATGAGCCAGAACTGTTTTCTCTGTATCTTTCGACACCTGGTTAGGGGTCTTTGTCTCTATTTTTTCTGGACTCGATGATTGAGTTTCACTTGAACTTTGTAAATCGTTCCTCTCAAAATGTAGCAGCGTATGGTGTCGTCTCCCACACCGGCGACAACACGTTGATGAGCGGCATGCTTTTACTGAATGTGTAGGTGCAAAACAATTGAAGCACAGCCTCTTTGATTGTACAAACTCTGATCTCTCTTGAGGGGACTGTTTTCCAAATTGTTTGCATTGATACAATAAATGCTGACTTTTACACATAGTACAATTACTATTTAATTTCTTCTCCTCTTGCGTGGTTGAGTGAAATACCTTAGGTTTGATTTGTTGCGTGATATGGGACTTGGTTGTTGACTTGTTATCACTTATCATCTCAAACGTTCTGAATCTTGTCTCTAAAAACTTGACAAGTTGATTCCATGGTGGTAATATCTCCGAATCTAATTCACTGACTTGAATCTCCCATAACTTTCTTGACTCTATATCAAGCCGTGTTAGAACAATATAATTGATAATCACGTCCCACGAGCTAGTGTCTATGCCCATGTTTTGAAGTGATTTGAGGGACGAAGATGTGATATCTAGTAGGGACTTAATAGAACCAGCCGATTCAGTTGAGTTTCGTTGTAAAAACAAGCGCTTCAGAACCTCATTACACAAATAACGTTTGTTGTTGTAACGGCGTATCAATTGTTTAAAAGCATCTTCATAATTTGAATCGGTGGTTGGGAAGTTTTTGAGCAATGTTTCAGGTTCACCAGTAAGGCTACTTTTCAGATAATGCATCTTTTGCACAGCGCTTAATGCGGCATTCTGATGAATCAATGATGTGAACATATCATAAAAGGTTTGCCATTCTTCATATAACCCAGAAAACTTTGGTAATTGAATCTGCGGCAACTTGACTTTAGTACCTGACAAACTCGTTACCTCAGTTACTTGTGATGTGGAAGCTGTCACGTTCACACCACAAACATGAAGATCATCTTTTATCTTTGTCTTGTAGTCAGTGTAAATATCTTCAAATTTGTAGTATACATTATCCGTAAAATAGGACATTGTATTCTTGTCTTCTCTATTGACAGACTCAACTATATCGTTGTGTACATTCGTAAATGTTTCAAACAATCTTTCCAAATTTTCTAGTTTCGACTGAATATAAGATGGCTTAAGTCTATCCTTGGGTGTTTTTTTATAATTGGAAAAGGCTTTGTTCAAATGATTATACATATCCTCTTGTTTCATTAATAATTTATCCATTTTTATAAACCCTTAATCTCACAATGATGAATCAATTATATGTTGTTTAAGTCCAAAATGTCCAAATATTAACACTGACGACTAAGTTCTACACGCAGATAATATTGTTTACGTCCACAGTTCACAATCAAATAAAATCAAATTTTGAAAATTTTAAAAGTCCCAATATTTTTTTTCACACCAACCACGCACTTTCCCGGGTTTCGGCACCAGATGTCAGCGACTCTAATTTTTCCTTAATTTCGATGGCACTACAGATAGCATCTGATCACTAGAAAATTGAATTCAACAACTACTACGACCAACGATCGAATGCTACCAAATTGACCACCAAAAAAACGACAACAACGACCTCTTTAACTATTTTTAACACGAACAAACAACTCAAATAAAACCCAACGCTGCAGATGAAACTCGGATGAAACTCGTTTATTATAAACATAAGTGACCCCAGGTAAATGACATTAATGAAACTATAGCGCGATTCAAAAATGTACAGCGCCATCTAGCGCGCTCGAATGTTAAACTAATTTAGCCTGTGTTCAACTCAACTCACCAGATAATGTTTGGTGTTAGGATCTTATTAGACACTACCATTTCGTTATATACAGTAATAATTAAAAGTTGCGACTACCCTCCTTTTAAAATACAAATTATTCATTTGTTTATTTTATGAGGAAAAAAAAACAGTAAGAGCAATTTTTTAAAATCGTTTTTTTTTTAGTATTTTTCGTTTAGTGCGGATAGAGGAAAATATGTTTTATTAGTTTTTTTTTTATTGCTGAGGAACAGCAGAGAGGTTACCTAGTTAATAGTATGCAGTTACGGCGCTTACAGATGTTTGCGACGCCAGGGCCGCCGCGAACACGCCGCTGTCCTATAGGGGTATAGATTCTTAAAAAAATTTTTTTTGTCACATACTGTGTTTTGAAATTGGACAATCGTTGTGTGTGTGTGTACTTATGTACAGTGATACGTGTAATGTATGCCACAACTCTTCGTTTGTAAAAGGAATGAGAAATTTATAAAAAATAATTTATAATGTAAACAAATAAAATATATACCAAGAATATTGGCATACATATAGTTAGAACGAGAAAGCCCGAGATTTCCTTTAAAAGATATTGCCTACCTGACGAAAACATAACGCGGGGCGTTAGGTTTTCGTCCGGTAGGCAGTATCCCCCCCTTCTTCCACGTGACCAAGGGTGGTATTTTGAAAATCTTCCTTCCCCAATAGAACGGTATGTATGGTAACGTAGTATGGATACGTTGCCTAAGTGAACATGTTGGTATGTCGAAAATTAATTTACTAGATTAGACAGTTTAATGGCATCATTCCCCTCTAATTGGCAATTTAATGTCATAATCCCCTTCGAATTGGCAATTTATTGGCATTATTACCCTATAATCACAATTTAATGGCATTCCCTCTGATTGACAATAATTTAATGGCATTATTCTCCTCTAATTGGCAATTTAATAGCATTATACCTCAGTAATTGGCAATTTAATAGCATTATTCCCCTGTATTTGGCAATTTAATGGAATTATTTCCCTCTAATTGCCAATTTAATGGCATTATTCACCGGTGCTAGAGTCATTTTATCCACGGCTGCACTGTGTTCTGCGGCTACGGAGACTTACTTTGTGCACTTTTTCAGTTCGATGCGACTGCTTGTGTTGCGCCAGCAGGTACGCGGCGTGGAATTTGGCGCCGCAGGTCTCGCACACGAACGGCTTCTCGCCGCGGTGCCGTCTTTCGTGGTTCTACATTGCAATATTTATTATTAAGAAAAAATACAACTACATACACAGTACATACTCTTTTAGTCAACCCCTTAAACCTCATTTGAAACGAAATCATAACCTTTTATAAGTTGAAATTATTTAACGAGTCCCTATAAGAAATTTCAGTACTTGTTTTTCTTATATAACTCAAAAAAAAAAATTGGACCTATGTATTTCGAATAAATGTTTGATTTTGCAACTCGATCATTTGAAAAACAACTTTAAGAATATACTAATAACGTATTGTTTCATAAAACTAATTTTTATTTATTTCGCCTCTCTAACTCAAAATTAGTTGGAATGAATCTTAACCTCTGCAAGTCAAATGTTTCCTTACAAAATTCGCTCAAGTCCAAATACCCCATAAGTCGAACGAAAACTCTTCAATAATCATTTAGCCAACAATTAGGTGAGATAATATTTATTTTTCTAAATATCTCCCGAATTCACTTTCCTGGAAAGTTCACCCAATCTCCCTTAGTAAATGTTGGAAGCGAACGCAGCGCTAGTGATAAACATAGTTTTTTTACCCTATGCCATTTTATGACAGATAGATCTGTCACTCTCTTGTGCTGAGTCAAGTCATGTAACATGTTAATCCTTGTGAATAAATCTATTTAAACCGCCTATTAATATTCTATAAGTAAAGGTTACCTTGTGTCCATGTGTATTTAAACGGACACCCAGGGGTGTCTTTTTGCCGCGAGGGTGAGGGCCGCGTGCTGGACGAAACCCTAACCCCCCTGGCGCCAACACTTTAGAAGGGGCCCGCCTTAAGATAAAGGGCGAGCCACGAGATCGGCAGGCCATATATCTGTGGGCCCGGGCGTAGGCGATAGGAGAACAGCGGGGTTTTTAGTGGGTAGTCTGATGGTCGAACATCTTTCCCGGAGTCCCACATATCCCTCGGTCCCCCCGGGCCGGAGGAACCCGTCGAGAGAGGTTTTTCCCCGCGACAAAAAAAGGGTGTCTAAATAAGCTGCCCTAATAACCTTGTTTCGGCATAATTGACCCAGTTTCCAGGTCCCCTGCGTGAACGGGAGAGTGATAGCGGTGTCACAAATACCTATAGGCGACAGAACAACCCTAGCGACGTGGTAGGGCCTCAAGTCCGATCTGGATGGCGACCACCTTTGGTCTTAAGTATGCCGCCATAATAACTTTGTGTTGTGTTCTGGCATTAGTGACCCAAGTTCCTCTCCCTTATGGGACAGCAGCGTGTTCGCGGTGCCACTGGCGTTGCAAACACCCATAGGCGATGGTAACTGTTAAATTCTAAGTGGGCCGTCAATCTGCTGTCCTACAGCAATAAAACACAATTTAATGATCCAGGTTCCAGTTCCCTAAGTACGACAGCGTGTTAGCGGTGCCCCTGGTATCGCAATTCATAGGCGACGGTAACTGCTTACTATTAAATGGGGCGTCAGCCTGGGTGCTGCTCTGCAAGGAAGTGCGTCGAAGCGCCTCACCCTCATGGCGACTAGGGCGGCGCTCTGGAACTCGCAGTAGGCGCACTTGAACTTCTCGTAACCGTGCTTCGCCCTTAGGTGCTCGTTCAGGCGGAATTTATTCCCGAAACGACGACCGCAGTGCTGTAAAGACACCGTGCAGCTCAAAAACGTCACCTGACTAGGGTCATATAGATCAAGGTCATATGTTCCAATCTTGGTTGTCATCGCATTTCTTTTTACTTATTCGTTATATCTATATTTTAGTTGAAATTATTGTGCATTTTTTTTTATTGCTGTAGGACAGCAGACAGGCTGACGGTCCGCTTAGAATTGGATAAACATTGAATTGAATAAACAGGAACTTGGATCACTAATGCCGGAACAACTCAAGGTTATTATGGCGGCATACTTAAGACCAAAGGTGGTCGCCATCCAGACGGGCTTGAGACCCTACAACGTAGCTAGGGTGGGTTGTTTTCTCGCCTTTTACGACAGGCCGACCCCGGCCACAGAGGTTAGGATTCTTTCTCCGCCCCTGCACGGATAAAAAATCGTGTATCGTTATTTAACACATGAACTGCCGAATACCCTTATGGGACAGCAGCGTGTTCGCGATGCCACTGGCGTTACAAACACCCATAGGCGACGGTAACTGCTAAATTCTAAGCGGGCCGTCAGCCTGTCTGCTGTTCTACAGCAATAAAAAAAAATACTAGGATCCGAGTATAAAATGATCCTTTGAGTAGTACCGCCCACTCGGAACCGCATAAAACGGCTACCGATTTTGGCTTCCAAGTATGTTTTGTACCTGGCATTCAAAGAACGCTTAAAATAACTAAATTTTACAAATTTCCAATTTTTCCAAAAACTATTTCAAAAATATAAACTGACGGACTCATAAACTGCAATAAGTATGCAAACTTTCTATACAGATTTAAATTGAAACCTCTAGATTGGTTCGTGAACTTTAAAACAGCGTAGGGTCATATCCTTAAGTTTAAGTTTGTGTACTGGAAAGGACCTTAAGACTTTTTTGAAGAAAAAACAGAAATTTAAGGAAAATTGGTTTAATTAAAAAATTGCTTTTAACAATAGACACAAACTTTATGCAAGGGTTTATTTATATTTTAATAAGGTGTATTACCTCCATAAGGGCATTATTACGGATTCTAATCGGTTCCGCATAACCATAACCGCGGTGGAAACTACTGGTAGAAACTACTACTTAGTTGTTTACGTAGTTGACAAGTTTTTAAAGTTTATCTCAGTAAGTAGGTACTTACAGAGACAATAGACATAGTTACTAATATATTTAAATAATGTACCTAGATAGTGAACAAGTTTTGAATTTAATGTTACTTATATGAGATTCATGAGCACCTCAAAATCAGGACTGTTAAAGAGGAGATCAAGACCTGGAGTATGAAATACAGAAAAAGGCTAGAAATGCATCCTAATAAGCTTGCCACGCAACTAACCACACTGGACCTAATAAATAGGCTTAAAAGGCGACAAATCCTAAGTCTTGATAGACATGGTTGACAGAGTGGAGCGGTCTCGATGGAGATTTTGCTCTGAACGCCTAACAGCTTTCAACACATCTGCTCATAGTCTAGCTGACTGATTGCAAGAAAAATGTTACTTATATGTCTATTGGATTATTTACGAAATAATTTCTGTACTTTTGTACTCATAAAACTTATCTGGATATTTTCTGTAATATTCGTATAGGTCACGAAATTCGCCATTTAAATACCGATCTTTATTTAGTTCGTGCACTCCTTCTCTCATATTAAGAATATCTTGTTTTAAAAATGTACTGCTTTCTAAACAGAGAAGGGATAATTTTGATAACGCCATGATTTTGAACACGTTTTGACTATCTGAACCACGTCCACCGTGGCCGCTACAACTAACCGCTACTGAGGGTACGTGGCGTGCAAAACGCACCGCTCACCGACGCCGCCTCGCACGCCGCGCCGCTCTTCTCCAAGACCAAAGTCGTGACCAGGCCGTAACGGTTTGTGCAGAGCACGCCAGAATAGCTCTCAAATGGCAGACTTTTTCCTATTTACCTGACACTTATCGTTATACTTTGAACAATTCATACAATATCTTTATAAATTATAGCCTATGTGTTATTCTGGTGTATAAGCTATATTATTGTAAAGTTTCATTAAAATCCATTCATCAGTTTTTGCGTGAAAGAGTAAAATACATCCCATACATACAAACCTTCGCGTTTATAATATTAGTAAGGATTTTCACTCTCCGTTTAACGAAAACTCTTTATAACCCTTCAATTTCGCTATATAGAATTTACACTGTACATAAGAACAACATGCCGCCATAATGACCTTGTGTCGTGTTCCATGTTACCACGTGTTACAGCGGACAGCAGCGTGTTAGCGGTGCCCCTGACGTCGCAAACAACCTGTCTTCAGCGATAAAAAAAACCTGCAAAAAATGTTTCGCCATTATTTAAAAAAAAAACTCACCTCACAAACGGGCCCTAAGCCGGCGTGTTTGATAGCTTTGTGCATCTTCAGGCTTGCCTTCTGCATTGTCTTATCACATATGTCGCAAACGGTCATCTCTTTGCACTGGAATATAGATAGACTGTACGCGCACCCACCAAGGAAAAAATTAGAACGAATGATGCTTTAATTATAATTAATTAGGCATATAAGTAAACAAATAAAAATAAATATTATAAGACTAGGGGCGGAGAAAAAAACTCTGACCTCTGCGGAATGTGTCTGCCTGTCGTAAAAGGCGACAAAACATGCCCGTCTGGATGGCGACCACCTTTGGTCTTAAGTATGCCGCCATAATAACTGTTGTGTTCTGGCATTAGTGACCCAAGTTCCTGTACCTTTATGAGACAGCAGCGTGTTCGCTATCCGACTGGCGTTGTAAACACCCATAGGCAACAGTAAATGCTAAATCTGCTGTCTTACAGCAATAAAAAAGATCGCCCTGACCGCAGGGGTAAGTATTCCTACTGCACCCTGCACGGAGAGGAACTCACCGATTCCTGGGTCTTCCGTCTCTTCTTCTTAGCTGTACAGACTTTGACGTGCTCCAAGAGGAGTTCCTTCGTATCATACTCAGTCTTGCAATACTGGAATACAAAAAAGCATTTATTTATTAACAGCCCTTAGGGCTCTGCTGTTGGGCTCGGGTCTTCCCTTAGGGGGATCAGACGGGTATACACCCGCAACTCTTGTCCAAGGTGATCTCAGGGTTCCTCACAACATGTTCCGTCACCGTTGGTACGTGGCATATTATATACGCAAATTAGGTGTGAAAAGTACTGGATTTTAACCCAGGACCTCTAGAAACCAATACCACTGAGCAACCAGGTACCTTATACCATATATTTTTTTATAAAAAAGTGACATGAATATATATATATATATATATATATATATATATATATATATATATATATATATATATATATATATATATATATATATATATATATATATATATACATAGTCAGGTCATAAGTATTGTCACACAGTAAAAACTTTTCTTTTAGAATGCTGGCCACAAAAAAGTTTATTGAATTCGAATTTTGAATTGTTCATGAAAATAAAAATGTATACTTTTTCGAATTTTACTCATTTTTAAATATGGAGTGGACGCTTAAAAAAGACCGTGTTGCAGTTATTGCGTTGCATCGTTGCAGTTACGCGCCAATTCAAATTTTTAACATACTGAAAAATTTGAATATAACCAAAAGATTCGTTTATCGTACCATCAAACGATACAATGAAGACTCTAGTGTAGATGACAGGTCAGGAAGTGGTCGCCCTCGGTCTGTTAGGACTCCAGCAGTGATAAAAGCTGTGAAGGCACGAATTCAAAGAAATCCCAAACGTAAACAGAAACTGTTGGCCCTTCAGATGGGGTTAAGCAGAACCACGGTGAAAAGGGTGTTAAATGAAGACTTAGGGCTTCGGGCATATCGAAGAATAACAGGACATCGTTTGAATGCTCGTCTAATGGACCTGAGACTGAAGAGATGCCGCGCTTTGTTGAAGCGGTACGCGGGAAAAAAATATCGGGAAATTCTTTTTTCGGATGAAAAAATGTTTACCGTAGAAGAGAGCTACAACAAACAAAATGATAAGGTGTACGCACACAGTAGTGAAGAAGCGAGCAACCGTATTCCGCGTGTCCAACGAGGTCATTTTCCATCCTCGCTCATGGTATGGTTGGGAGTTTCTTATTGGGGCTTAACAGAGGTACATTTTTGTGAGAAAGGTGTAAAAACGAATGCTGTTGTGTATCAAAATACAGTCCTGACGAACCTTGTGGAACCTGTTTCTCATACCATGTTCAATAACAGGCACTGGGTATTCCAACAAGATTCGGCGCCAGCTCATAGAGCGAAGAGCACACAAGACTGGCTGGCGGCGCGTGAAATCGACTTCATCCGGCACGAAGACTGGCCCTCCTCCAGTCCAGATTTGAATCCGTTAGATTACAAGATATGGCAACACTTGGAGGAAAAGGCGTGTTCAAAGCCTCATCCCAATTTGGAGTCACTCAAGACATCCTTGATTAAGGCAGCCGCCGATATTGACATGGACCTCGTTCGTGCTGCGATAGAGGACTGGCCGCGCAGATTGAAGGCTTGTATTCAAAATCACGGAGGTCATTTTGAATAAACTTTAATGTCATAAGAATCTATGTTTTGTTAAGTTCATTTTGGTATATAAATGGTTACATAATGAATTACCTTGTTACAATTATTTTACATTAAACATGTGACAGAATTTATGACCTGACTAGGTATATATATATATATATATATATATATATATATATATATATATATATATATATATATATATATATATAATTTTTTAATGCTGTAGGACAGTAGACAGGCTGACGGTCCACTTAGAATTTAGCAGTTACTTTAGCCTGTGGCATGAACTTGGGTCACTAACGCCGGAACACAACACGGGGTTATTATGGCGGCACACTTAAGACCAAAGGTGGGTTGTTTTATCGCCTTTTACGATAGGCCGACCCCGGCCGCAGAGGTCAGTAAAGAATACTGCATCTCCGCCTCTACACGGATAAAAATAAATATATCTGACGGACATTCAATCGCCAACCAATGTCTAAACTACCGGCACGCTACGGTGGCCGTTTTGACGTTTGTCCACTCATGAAGTTTCGTATTAATCAGTAAAAAATTACATTTGAAGGAGCAAATTGCTGTTCTTTATTGTCATTAACTGGCTCGTTGCTCATATTGACAATTATACGCACGTCATCATTTCAGCCGGAAGACGCCCACTGCTGGACAAAGGCCTCCCCCAAAGATCTCCACGATGATCGGTCCTGCGCTGCCCTCATCCAACCTATCCCGGCGATCTTGACCAGATCATCGGTCCATCTTGTGGGGGGCCTACCAACACTGCGTCTTCCGGTACGCGGTCGCCATTCGAGGACTTTTCTGCCCCAACGGCCATCAGTCCTTCGAGCTATGTGCCCAGCCCACTGCCACTTCAGTTTTGCAATCATCCGGGCTATGTCGGTTACTTTGGTTCTCCTGCGAATCTCCTCATTTCTGATTCGATCTCGCAGGGAAACTCCGAGCATAGCCCTCTCCATTGCTCTCTGAGCGACCATGAGCTTTCTCATAAGGCCCATAGTTAGCGACCACGTCTGCGTTCCGTATGTCATCACTGGCAACACACATTGGTTAAAAACCTTCGTCTTGAGACACTGCGGTATTTGGGACGAAAAGATTTTACGGAGCTTCCCGAACGCTGCCCATCCGAGTTGGATTCGACGAGTGACCTCTTTCGCGAAATTGGACCTGCCTAACTGGATCGTTTGACCCAAGTAGACGTATTCGTCAACAATTTCGAAAGTACACTTCCCAACTGTTACGGGGGTAGGTGCGACATGGACATTAGACATGATTTTCGTCTTGTCCATGTTCATTTTGAGACCTACTCCTTGGGAAGCTGTATTGAGGCCATCAAGCATATGGCTTAAGTCTTCCATGGTTTCAGCCATGATTACGATATCATCTGCGAATCTAAGGTGAGTGATGTACTCACCGTTAATGTTGATGCCCAGTCCGTTCCAGTCCAGAAGCTTGAAGACATCTTCCAACGCAGCAGTGAACAGCATCGGCGATATGACATCGCCTTGTCTGACTCCCCGCTGCAGTCGGATAGGCTTCGAGTTCTGATCCTGGAGACGGACTGACATGGTGGCGTTTTCATACAAACACTTCAACGCTTTGATGTATCGATAATCAATGTGGCACCTCTGGAGAGACTGAAGCACCGCCCGGGTCTCGATCGAATCAAAGGCTTTCTCATAGTCCACGAACGCCAAGCATAGTGGCTGGTTATACTCCTCCGTCTTCTGTATAACCTGCCGCAGCGTATGTATGTGGTCTATGGTGCTAAAACCTTTTCGGAATCCGGCTTGTTCGGGAGGCTGGAAGTCGTCAAATCTGCGCGCGAGACGATTCGTGATGACCCTTGAAAACAGCTTGTAAACATGGCTCAGAAGTGATATCGGTCTAAAGTTCTTCAAAAGGGTTTTGTCGCCCTTTTTGAAGAACAGCACCACTATACTTCCGTGCCAGGCCTGCGGCGTTTTGCCATCGAGGATGACGGAATTAAATAGCTTCTGGAGGATTTTAAGCACAGGAGTACCACCAGCTCTCAGAAGCTCGGCTGTAATTCCATCATCACCCGGCGCCTTGTTGTTTTTAAGCTGTTTAAGGGCCACACTAATCTCGTACAGACTGACGTCTGGGATATCTACGGTGTAGTGTCGGGTTAATTTGGCTCTTGGGTCTTTAGCCTTGTTGTTAACAGGTGCCCGTGTGGTCGTGTATAGCTGTCCGTAGAACTTCTCGACTTCCCTCAAAAGTTCGGGTTTAGACGAAACGACCCTGCCGTCGTCGGTCTTCAGCTTCGTCAGTTGGCTCTGCCCAATAGACAAGTCTCGTGCGAATACTTTAGAGCCCTTGTTACGCTCTATAGCCGCCTTTACACAGTCTGTGTTATGGCGGCGGATATCGCGAGTCAAGGACTTGGAGATCTGTCTATTTAGCTGCCTATACTGGGAAGCATCGTCCGGGGACTGAAGGGTCATTTGACGTCTCACATCCATCAATTTGAGAGTAGAATCTGAGATTTTTCCGGTTCTTTTTGAACGGCTGGCCTTGAAGAATTTAGACCCGGCCGTTTGAACAGCTTCCACGAACCTGTTATTATACTCGTCCACGTCAACGCAGTCACCGAGGCATTCGAAGCGGTTTTGCAATTCGAGTTGAAAGTTTACCGGGTTTTGGATCTGTATGGGTGCAGGTCGGAGCGTAGACTTCACCAGTCGAGACCTCTCCAATTTTGGATTGATATTCAATGTGCCTCTTACTAAGCGGTGATCACTCCCAGTTTTCACCGAATTGATCACAGAGACATCATTGAATATCTGTCTTTTGGTCGACATAATGAAGTCAATCTCATTTTTGGTGGCACCATCGGGACTAATCCAAGTCCATTTGCGTTGTTCTGGCTTCATGAAGAAGGAGTTCATCATATACAGGTCCTCCTTCTCCATGAAGTCGGCCAGCATCTGGCCTCGGGTGTTCCGATTTCCGAACCCAAATTGCCCCACTCTCAACTCATCGCCGCTACGTTTCCCCAATTTTGCGTTGAAGTCTCCCATGACAACGTTAAAGTGGGTTTTAGAAGTGTGGATGGCTGTTGAGATGTCCTCATACATGGCTTCCACCTCTTCGTCAGGATGTGTCGAAGTCGGAGCGTAAACCTGAATGACCTTCAACGAATACCGTTTGGTAATATTGAGTATTAGGTACGCTACCCTAGTCGAAACACTCCCCACCTCAGTAACGTTGTTCACAAGAGACTTGTGAACGAGAAACCCGACACCACCTTGGGACAGTTGGTCGCCCTCCCGGAAGTAGAGCAGATTTCCGGAATTTATATAATATACGCACGTGTTAGTATAAAAATTGCATACCATACACTAAACCACCTATACTGCTCACATTCATTGATTTTTTGACGACCTCTGTGGCGTAACGGATAATGCACTTCAGTACGCTTGCGGAGTCACGGGTTCGATTCCCGTCTTGCGTCTGGGTCTTTATATAATATAATATACATATATTAATTGACAAAAAATAAAAGATACAAGTAAGTATATCAGTTGTCTAGTACCCATAACACTCGTGTTGTGCTACTTAGTTTGGGACTAGATGGCGCTGTCTGAATTGTCACAAAATATTTATTTTGACCTATATTTTGCATGTGCTGACATGGCAAAAAAGGAAAACCCCTGGATGGGCATATGTAGATAGATGGCAAACTTCCTTACCCCACATCTTAAAAAATTTCCATCAACACCAGGATGTCTCTTCGCCATGTGATTGATCACACTCTTAACTGATAAATTTTGCGAACATATTATACATCTCGTACGTTCTGCTTTATAGTTCGCTGGAATGGAAAATATTAATATACATTCATATTTAATTAAGGTGGGTAATGGACATGTACATGATGGAAAGTGTGAGAGTGATATTGAAAGAAGAGTGAATGCAGGAAACATGGTGAATGGAGCTTTGCACTCCTTTATGAAAAGTCCGAAGGTGTCTAGCAAGGCTCGTCTGGCTGTGCATGAGGGGGTGTTGGTTCCGACACTCATGTACGGAAGTGAAAGTTGGGTATGGCAGAAGAAACATGAAAGCAGAATAAATGCAGTTGAGATCAGAGCGTTAAGAAGTATGATAGGAGTTAAACTGAGTGACAGGATAAAAAATAGTGAGATAAGGAAACGTTATGGTCTGAAAGAAGATGTAGTGACAAAAATTGAGAAAGGTATGCTGAGATGGTTTGGCCATGTTGAGAGAATGAGGCGAGTGTCAATGGAAGTGTTGGAAGGGACGAAACGTCCGCCTAGGTTCCCTAGGTTTCGAGACCAGATCAGGGACGTCTTGAAAAAAGGCCAGGTCAAGAGTACCCTAAACCGAAGGGCATGTATGAAGGGAATAATGAAAGTGGACGAAGCGAAACAAGTATGTAAGGATCGTAGCAAGTGAAAAGAAGTGGTCTCTGCCTACCCCTACGGGAAAGAGGCGTGATTATATGTATGTATGTATGGTAATGTACATTTAACAAGAGACGAAAATATCGAAGCGTGTTCACAAAAATTTTATAATAGTATAATATGGAGCATTCGTTGTATTGATGTGAAACGTGGACCCTGATACAAAGGGACAGGAAAAGGCTAGAAACATTTGAGATGAGCTGAAAAGGATCAACCGGAGAAAAAGATCAATGTGGAAGTGCTGAACATACCGAAAGAGAAATGGAACATCTTGATAATTATTGAGGACAGAAGTGGACAGGTGCTGGGACACTTGATATGACACGACGATCTAATCAACACCATCATAGAAGAGAGTATTGGAGGAAAACGGAAAAAAGGAGACCAAGAAGAACATTTAATGAGCAAAGGAAAGATTGGATATCGTGTCGTATCAAGAAGTCAAGGAAAAGGCACTTTGTAGAGAAGACTAGAAGATGCTTTAATCTCTTAAATGGATGACGATGAATACACATTGATAACTGACACAGCCTTAAGGGAACGTACTCATGTTAGGTGACCTATTTTTAACATCAGAGAAATTGCCAACGCGCTGCCGGCCTTTAAAAAATTCTTTAGCACCTTTTTTGTAAAACCCCATATCGTACTGCGAAAACCTTAGCCAGAGTTTCATTCCAAATCCTGAGAGAGGCGCCACCAGGAAGTGGGGATGAACGTCCAGCCGATGGCAGTGCGGTGGTCTATCAAGGCACCACTTTAAACAGTTTCTCAGAACACTCCCTTTTGTACAGATGATAGAATACGCAGAGAGATGCAAAGTCTCTCCGAAGGCTACGTATGTATGTAGGTGATCTAGATTTATCTCACGAATTATTTAACCCACAGAACAACCCAAACTACTACCAATGAACATTAAAACAATGGTATATTACCTTCAGTTTTCTCCACACCATCGCTGCGATTTTTAATTTCATTCCTAACAATTTCACTTGGGACATTATGCTTTTCTTCATCGGATTCTTCATAGTTTGTATTGATTTCGAGGTAATCTGTGGCGTCATCAAGTCTTATATCCTGGGAATAATATGGTAAAATTTTAAAAGCAAAAAACGGTTGACAATTGATTTGTGTTGGCCTTCCTGTAACTATACCAGTAATGGATGGATTTTGTTAATATGGCAAATTAATTTAAAGAAAAATTTCATGACGTATCGCCTTCCACTATTGGGTTTAGGGCTCCGCCTAGAAGGAACGAACAGTACGAGTATACTCGCCACGCTTGTCCAAGTTGGTTTGGTGGATTGCACACATCGGTGATCTCCGAGAACTGCCTAAGCGGTGCACGCCACCGTGGGATTCGAACCCAGGAATTCTAGTACCTAATGAGTTGTCTAACTCTATTAATACTAATGTATAACATTTAATTATAAATTTTTTAACTCTAGAAGCTTAGTTTAGAAGCTATGTCAACTAGTTCAAAAGTTATTCAGAGTTAAACTTCAAGCCATAGTCAATTCTATGGTTTTCTCTATTTCATCAATCTTGGTGGCCATTCCCGCAATCAATTGCTTGACAGCGATGAAAAATGTCGTGAGAAAACTTGCATTTTGTATGACCAGTATATGTAACGAAGCTCTCACTCTTGGATAAACATGCCAGTTACTTCCTTCCCTTTCCTTGTTGTTTCCTCTTTACAAGGTTTACCACCGTGAAGTAGTTTCATTATGCTATACAAAATTTCTTTTATAGCTATATTTTATCTGTGCAGGGACGGAGAAATAATACTGACCACTGCAGCCGGGGTCGGCCTGCTGTAAAAAGTGACAAAACAACCCACCCTAGCTACATGGTAGGGCCCCAAGCCTGTCTGAATGGCGACCACCTTTGATCTTAAGTATGCCGCCATAATAATTTTGTGTTGTGTTCTGGCATTAGTGACCCAAGTTCCTATCTTATGAGACAGCAGGGTGTTCGCGATGCCACTGGTGTTACAAACACCCATATGCGATGGTAACTGCTAAATTCTAAGTGGGAAACGGCCTGTAAGCTGTTACTGTAGCCTATAGATGCAAGAAGAATACCAGGTATATCACACACTCAAGCCACAAATTAGATCTGAAACCTGAGACAATTTTTTTTATTGATGTAGGACAACAGACAGGGTGTCGGCCTACTTAGAATTTATCAGGGCTTGTTTTGTCGCCTTTTACGACAGGCCACAGAGGTCAGTATTCTTTCTCTGCCCCTGCATGGATAAGAATTGTATCTAAACACAACACAATGTTATTACAGCTGTATATTTAGCGATCAGCAGTGTTTACCATAGGAGTTTAGAGCCCTATTTGTCTAGTGTTATCACCTTTTACAAGACCCCCCTCAAAGAGTACACCATACCTGACTTCTATCAACTACATGGTATTTCTCTTCCAATTTCTCTTTTATTCCTAACAAATTAATTTCAGTACTCTTGCACTGTCTGCGGAATTTTAGTGAGTTGTTCAAGAATGTTATACATGTTGTGCACATGTTTTGGGGTAGACCATCATTTAGTTCTACCTGAAAGAGAGAAATTACTGAAATATTAGACTCCATTATTTAGACGGCTTTTCTTTTCCCATTTATATAGCCATGAAACATGGCCAGTGCTGTAGCGACACAAGCAAGAACTGCGTACCAGGGTTATGAATATGCTGTGATGCATGTGTCGAGTAACACGGAAGATCCGCATTCATGTCTGAAACATTGCAGATAAATTGCAAGAATGTCCTCTCCACTAATATGGCCATGTTTTATGGCAAAGGGCTAGTTGTATAATGGAACAAATGTCTACCCATACCGCCTCTAGCAAGCCCTGGCAAGAGGGGTAGACCCAAAAGGTGCTGGCTTGACATCGTTAAGGGTGATATGTGTGTCAATGGACTGACCACTAAACTGCTCGCTATCGGTTGAGTGTTCTTGTATGAAACGGTTCTGAAGAATGTTCATGTTTCGCACTCTTAGAATTTAGAATGGGCTTCTGGCTGAATTTTTCTCAGCATGGTAAGATATGGGGTTCTTCAAAAATGGTGTTATAAAATTTATTCGAGGCTTGCAGTGCATTGGTAATACCTCTGGTACTGCAAACGTCCATAGGCAACAGCGAGCACCTGCCAGGGTGGGGCGTCCTCTGAAGTCTAGCTATAAAAAAAGACTAGCTGGAGAAGAAAAATCGGAAAGCAAACCCCAGGCACCAATGCGGAAGTTTGGGTTCCAACCGAAATTTAACGCCAAGATGATGATGATGATGACTCCATTTTTTAGACGTTACCAATGTCAATATAAAGATAGTATGCGACTTCAGCTAGTTTTGAATGCGTATAACTACGAATACAATAAAACACTTTTTTGTAACTTATCGAACTATTTTGGAGGATATAACCAAGCAATCGATTACCTTAACACCAGCAGATAGGTAAATCGCAGTCGTATAGCGAGAATAATCTTCAGGGTTCCTAAAAATAGGATTTAAGGATGTTGGGCTCAAACACGTACGACAGACATTAGAAAAATCCATTTTTATGTATTAAATATATAATGAAAGTTGAATAGAATAATCAAGTGTTAATTGGGCTATATTTGAATGAAATATTTAAAGTTTAACATTGAATAACTATTGAAAAAATTAATTATTTTGCATCAAAACAGTAACGTATTTACGAAGATTTGTTTCTTCATTTCAAATTTTCAATTGTCAATGTCAAAAACAGACTTTTGGCAGAATTTTATTTTTGTTTTGCTTACCTTAGCATAAGTTCTCAGAAAATATTTCCGGAGACCGACTAAATTCAATTACTAAAGCTACCGCTATTCCATCACCAGACAACTCTTACTGACACCTTGACAAAATCAGTGCCAAAAGCATTGTTTCTTGGCTTGCAGAAGGCCTTCGACTGTATTCCTCGCGCGATAATATGGTGGGCATTGCGATCCAAAAGGGTTCCAGAGGCCTATATTGACATCATCGGAGACATGTACCGCGATTCCGATTCTGTGGTTCGGACCGCTGTTGGCGACACAAAATCCTTCCCCATCACTGTCGGAGTGCACCAAGGATCCGTCCTTAGTCCGTTTATGTTCAACGTGGTATTAGACGTATTGTCAGATAGCATCAGATACTCACATGAGCAGCCCCCGTGGTTGCTCATGTATTGCAGATGATATCGCGCTGGCAGATTCAGCCAGGGGTAGGCTGGTGCAACGCGTGGAAGGAGTCGCTTGAGAACGGTAGTCTGAAGCTCAGTGTGGTAGGGCCTCAAGCCCGTCTGGATGGCGACCACCTTTGGTCTTATGCATGCCGCTATAATAACCTTGTGTTGTGTTCCGGCATTAGTAACCCAAGTTCCTGTATCCTTATGGGACAGCAGCGTGTTTGCGATGCCACTGGCGTTGCAAACACCTATAGACGACGGTAACTGCTAAATTCTGGGCGGGCTGTCGGCCTGTCTGCTGTCCTACGCAATAAAAAAAAAGTGTAGCGAAGACAGAGTACTTGGCCTGTAACTCCATAGATTGAAATCTACCCCTACGCATAGTCGGCGACACGTTTGAGCGCACGGACCAAGTGAAATACTTGGGATCTGTATTTCACGCGTCTGGTGACATCGATTGCGACGCACGCATTACAGCCGCGTAGGCCAAATGGCGTAAGGTAACCAGCCTCATTTGTGACCCCAAGATGCCGGTAAAGTTGAAGGGACAGGTCTTTAAGACCATCATTAGGCCTGTCCTTTTATACGGCTATGAAGAATGGCCGGTGTTAGAGCGACACAAGCAAGAACTGCGTGTCACGGAGATGAATATGCTGCCGTGGATGTGTGGAGTAACACGGAAGGACCGCGTTAGGAACTCCCGCATTCGCGGCAGTCTTCATGTCCGTGACATTGCAGGAGTGTCGGCTCCGTTGGTACGGCCATGTTTTGCGGCAACCGGATGCTTATGTGGGAATCAAATGTCTGGCCATGCCGCCTCTGCCGGGCCCCGGCAGGAGGGGAGACCAAAAAGTGCTGGCTTGACATCGTAAGGGGTGATATGCGTGCCAATGGGCTCACTACCAGGGATACTAAAGATGGCGCGAAGTGGAGTAGAAAAAGTCGGAAAGCGGACCCCGGGCACCGAAACGAAAGTTTGGGTTACAACCGGGACATAACGCTGGGATGATGATGGGTTTTACTAACAAAATTATAAGTTAAGAAAATATACAATATAATGTTCAATTACATTTTTATTTAAATAATACGTAACTTAGATACAAGATTAATTTCTATTAAAATAAATAAACTAATTATTGCACATAGTTATATTACAACTCTACATATACGGTCAATATTTAAAAATAAAACCTGGAATGTAATATCGTCTGCTTAATTACTAGTAAAAACTAGCAAAATATGCCCGGGAATTATTTTACTCATAACACTGTCACCCGTAACAAATTTGCCATATTTTTGTAGAACATTCGAAGTAATCCAATAAATACTCTTCAAAATACTCCACTACTACTATTTCCATTTCTCTATTATTCTCGATGACAGTTCTAATTTGATAGTTGTAGTGTTGTGACCAAATAAGTAACGATATCGATTGCATATATTTATTATGTTTTGAACAAATACAACAAAAACATTCAAATATATTTTTTCAAGCTGGGAACACTCAATAGCCCACCGCCATTTTGTGTTTATTTTAATCTATTACTCGATGTCATCGAAAAAATAAAGAAATGGAAAGAGTTTAGCCATCTAGTTAAATTTGAAAGACTTATTTCGATATTTCGTAGTCACGCATTCTGTTAATTAAGCCGACGATATGAAATTATATTTACTATTTAAGATAATCCTATTCGCGTGTGTATTCAACCCATTTCATCTCAATTGTGTTCATTTTAATATACACGTGGGATGTAATATCAGACCAGTACAATACCGGTCACGGCCCAAACGTACAACCGGCTGAGTGAGCTTTGAGAGCAGTAGACTGTAAGAGAAGAGCGGTGGTTAGAGATATGGGTTACCTTGCAGTGGGCAAAGATATGCACACTGACCTTGATTTCATCCCTTCTCAGTTCGGTTCAGGTCAGCTTGCGGAAGAACTTTTGCACGGCACCAGATAAATGTTACAAAACTAGACACTGAACACATTATGGCACGGTCAACGAGAATTTGGAGTAACTGAAGCCAATTGCGCACGGTGTGGTCTTCAGGTTGGTCGAACATCCACCGTCCCGCGCGTTTGATTCACGCAATACTAGCCTCGTCCTACGCTCGCGTCCCCATTCACCTCACCGAGTGAGGGTAGATCACTAAATCTTAAGGCGAGATCTCGACCAACTCAAATCTAGGTTTGGTTAGTTTTTATTATCACAATTTAGCATTGACTATACTCCGCATACTTCATTCTATAATTACTAACTTCACATCATACTCCGTTAGCGCTATTTTGGGCGGTTTTTGAACTAAGGTATGTTGTTTACGTACTGATATGGTGCTCCTTAAAATTAAATAATCACAACACTGTTAAATGGATAAAATTGTAGCACCCGCGCTTTTCTAAAATGACAAACGATACGCAATACTACATACATCTCCTATCTCGCTCACACAACTGTTTCATTAACACCTTGCCTACTCCCCCTTTAAAACAAAATACATTATACACATTTTATTCACACAAAATATTCACTTAAACATACATTCATCACACAATTTAACGGACGAATGTCGTGCCAGCTGTGTACCTTAACCCGTAGCAGCACTGCGGGTTAAGGTCTCCTAGCCCCGCCGCACATGCCCACACTCACATTGGCCGTCACGAGCCGCGTGCGAGTGGCAGTATTTAGAAATCTATGGCGCAGTACCAAACTCCGCATTTGCTTACACGTGTCGACGCAGACGCGTACATGAGCGTGTACGCGCGTGTCGGCTAATTGACCGAGACATTGTTTTCAAGTGGCAGTGGCGCGAGTGTTTGCAAAATGGAGGAACTCATTGAAGCTGTTCGAAGCGAAAAATGTTTATACGACGTAATTTTAAAATAATATTTAAAGTTATCGTCTGAAAACTCAGAAGTTAATTTGAATTCTCCATGTTTCCCTTTTGGACATGTAAGAGCTCTTCCATATTTTTTCCGGATGATTTCCTTATTAACAATAATCTATTTAAAAACTCGTTATCACTGTCAGATTCTGAACTTAAATTAATCGCGTTCATCTTGCTTTGTTTTCGTCTCCTAATGGTAGAGACACTGACTGATGTAGCAATCGTGAAAGCAATTGCGGACACACACGTGTCCACCAATGTCAATGCGACATTGGCGCAGTGTCGTGAACGAGTGCGAGTGTGGGCATGTGCGGCGGGACCTGCGGGGAATCACGTTACATGCGTAGATCGCCAAACAGTGATGCAAAAATTCCCGATTTAGCGGGAGATCTGCCGATTTCAGCTCTTCCCTCCCGGTGTCCCGATTTAGCGACCCTTTTTCCGCAATTTATGAGTGTGGTATGAATCAATTTTGGATGTAGAGAATAGATTCGAAACTACATTGCCAAACAGTATCCATCGATTTTGTTATCATTAGGTATTTTGGATTGCCTCTGTATGGTAGCAAATTTAAAGACGTATTCACGTCAAAAACATTTCTTTTCATTGCTGTAGGACAGCAGACGGGCTGACGACCCACTTAGAAGTTAGCAGTTACCGTCGCCTATGGGTGTTTGCAACGTCAGGGACATTGCTAACTGCCATCGAGACAAGCTTGGAGCCCTACCAGCTAGCTTGGGTTGTACAGTCGCCTTTTACGACAGGCCGACCCAAGCGCCAAACACGGGATAGGTACCAGAATCTGAATCTGACAGACCCAAATAGAAGACCTCTGAGGAACAGCTCTGTCTGAAAATCCTAGAACGTCATCCAGGAGGGCAGGAACCCTTGCACTTCCAATCAATTAAAACACTAATCATTTACAGTTAACATCCAATCCTTCTGATGAGCATCTTTCGATGCGTCCCTGCATCTCTCTGGAGACACCGTGACCTCTCGTCAGATGTCGCCTTACGTGATACATCTTCTGATAAGTCTTCGGACACATCGGACAAAGAAATCTGTAAATATTACACATGTATTAATTTCACAAATTCGATACGTTGCAATAATTAACTTCTTTTTTTTATGGCTCATGAACAGCAGACAGGCTGACGGCCCACTTAATAATAATATTATGCAGTTACAGTCGCCTATGGATGTTTGCGACGGTAGGGGCACCGCAAGCACGTTGCTGTCCCATACAGGTACAGAAACCTGGGTCACTAATGCCCAATAATAATAAAGTTATTATGGCGGCATACCTATATTTCAGGGGTGGTTGCCAGCTAGATTGGCTTGGAGCTCTTCCGCTTAGAAAATACAACTTCTTACTTATTTTTGCAAGCTTTAATCCCGTAAGCAATCGCGTCCACTCAACTCGGGGTATGCTGTGAACTTCGCCATCATACTAATAAAGCTGTCGCTACGCCAAAAACTATAGTACTTTTTTAACAAGAATGCAACAAGAATATTTTGGCGGCCATTAAATAAAGCACCCAAGTTCCTGTACCCTTATGGGACAGCAGCGTGTTCGCGATGCCACTGGCGTTACAAACATAAATAGGCAACGGCAACTGCTTATGCCTAACAAGGTTAGGTTGGGCCGTCTGCCTAATTGACTCGTGCGAACCGCGAACACCCTGCTATCCCACGGGGGTACAGGAACTTGGGTCACTAATGCCGGAACACAACACAAAGTTATTATGACGGCATACTTAAGAGCAAGGGTGGTCGCTATCCAAACGGGCTTGGGGCTCTACCATGTAGGGTGGGTTATTTTGTCGCCTTTATGACAGGCCGAATCCGGCCGCAGGGGTTAGCATTCTTACTCCGCCCCTGCGCGGAGAACTTGAATGATCAAACGTATGATAAAATGATTATTCAAATGAAGACTAACAGAAAAGAGCTTAAAGAGAACATTTTTATGCCAACCCCTCTTTTAATATTATACTACCGGCACCCTATGATGGCCGTTTTAATGTTTGTCCACTCATGAAGTTTCGTATTAATTAGTAATTACATTTGAAGGAGCAAATTGCTGTTCTTTATTGTCAATAGCAACGTGCAATTAGTCATAAAATTTATCGATATAATTAATGTAGGTGATGATAGCAGTGACGACAGTGAAAATAGCAGTATGGACGAATCTGATTAAATATAGCCTTTTGTAGCACCTTTTTTAGTCTCTTTTTGTATTAATTTGTTTCTTGTGTGCAAATAAAGTATGAATATACAATTCATTTTCATTCCAATATTCAGATCGTTCAAATATATTAAGTAAGCATTTATATTTTTGTTTTATTAAACCTTTTTAATCAGGTACTACTTGCAATAAAAACTTATAGATTTCATTATATTTTTTTTTTTCGAGAATAAATTGAAATTTCACATCATTATTGTAATATGTCAAAACGGCCATCATAGCGTGCCGCAATAATTAGAATGTTCGAGGTAGAAAGTATATATTCATTATATACAATGAAATTACCTGTACAACTGACGAGCACGGTGGTTGTTGTATATGTGGATCTGGAGACGCTTGTGAGATTTCTCGAGTTTATTGCACAGGTTGCACTATTAAAAACAATATTATTAAATAAATAACTGTTATCCACATTCGAAACATCGACTATGATTTCTGCTTCACTGAAGAAGGGCACATCACTAAGGGCGTAAGAAGATTGACAGTTCAGGCGATTGTTGCGTTTTTTTAAACATAAAATGGCCTAACTATTATAAAATTTATATCATAGCACTAATTATACCTTTTTTCTCTCTCTTTTCTGCATAATGATAATCTATTTTAATAAACAATAAGCCTTGCATTTGTCCGATTTAAGTATCTGAGGTGATTTCAGTCTCAGTGAGCCTTCACTTTGTTTGAATCTATCGAACAACGTAGGCACACTATGCCTTTTCAATTATAGCTTTAAGTTCAATTTTGCACTGATTTCATAATTATCTCATAAATCGTCATGACCATAGAATAATGTTGGTTTTGGAAAAAATACGAATAACCTTTTACTATACTTGGGTACTACATACATAGTCTAAATATTATTGCTATATTAAAGAAAAAGTGATATTTATTTTGAATTTCAAACGAGTCAGTCGGTAAAATGATGGATTTGATAGGCGCTCATAGTAAAATGGGGTTAATTCTGTATTTTTTAAATGGCTGCCCTGTAAAGTTTAGTATTATGTCATTCCGTCCCTATTCTACGACTATAACGAAATAAACTACTATTGAATACATAAAACCAATAAAAATTAATCTTCCCGCCATTTCCTGGTTTTTCGCTTTACTTAGATCAGATTTTTTCGCTTTTTCCACCCCTATTATATAAATTATAGTTTCTCATTTCTACTATTCTTCAACTCTATGGAGAACATTCATGATTTCGCCATTGTTAAACATTGACAAGCTTTTTTCTTGGATAGCAAATTATATAAATATATTGGAACATTTCACACAACGCCATCTAGTCCCAAAACAGCACTTGTGTTATGGATACTAGATAAATGATATGCTACATATAGGTACTTTTTTTATTAATCAACTTTACAGTTGACGTCGCCTTAAATATTCCAAATATTGCTTCATCTTTAGTAGGAACAGATTTACTATTTAACGTCAGATTCCAAATAACCCCAAAGAAGCGATAGACTTTCATTACCATAAATTTGCAATGGTATTTTTTTACATAGTAGGTAATGAAAAAAGTGACATTGAGGAAAACTCAAGAGCGTCTTTCAATTTAATTTTTCCAAATATCGCCTAATGGTTTATTTTCGAAACTATAACTAGTAAATATGAAAATTACCAAAACTAATATTCTAAATGTTGATACAGTAACTTTCGTTTTTGTAAACATCTGTTTCAAGAAATATATGTTCCAATTAGCCCCACTTTACGCTACTTTTTTTGTGAATAAATACATGATACATCTACGGGAGACGATAATCGAACATGTGACCTACGCAAGCTTTCCTACATACGCAAGCCGTAAAGCTACATTAGAAAATTTTCTAAAATATATTCAATTTTTAAAACGCTAAAGGTAAGGGCACTAGCGTTTGTAATTTAATATCTGATATTAGGTTTTCAATAAATGATGATTTAAAAAAAAACGCAATGGCTAAGATCAATGATTTAGCAATTATCAAGCACTAGTGCACTTATCTTACTGAAACTACGAAATAATACGAAGATTTATAGAAAAAAAAAACATTAAAAAATATTTTTTTACTATTGAATATTAATAACAGAACAGACAGACAATTACTCGAAAAATGACAGAGCTAATTTGAAAATAATATCTGAGTAAATATTTTAAAAACACCCATAATATATCATATAGCACTGCTATAATAATGTGCGAGAAAGACATAAAAAACATTAACTGAGAACTGGGTCTATCCATACATATTTTTATTAGAAAATATTATATATTTGACATTTTGAAACTATAATTACAGTATTATAATTAATGGTTAAATATTTTACTACCGTAAAAAAATTGAAAACTAGTGCCTTTACCTTTTCAAATGGATCGATTCCGTAGCAGCCGATTGTTTACGATAAAAATTAATAATATATAATATTCGAGATTCATGAACCACTATAACCGTTTACATTTGAATAATTTATAAAAAACTACATAGTTTATTAAAAATTAAAATAAAATCTAACACAAATAAATATTATACACCATCGCTAAAAATTAAAGATATTAAAAAAAAAGAAATGACTATTGAAAAGTTTTAATTTTTTTGATAAAATGTCATACATTATAGACGATACGAAAATGATTAACTAATTTCAAAATGTTATTTTAGTCGATTATATAATTATCGTTAAAATTTCTTCCATTGCCGACGCTGTAGCTAATTTTCAGCAGACATTGTCACCGACTGACGCATGTAAATCGTCTTCAATAAATATATACATAACAAACTATAATTGGACGCGAACAATCGGCGCTTGGGAGTCGTCCGGTATCCCGTGAACGCGCCTCGTGTGCGCTCGCACTTTATTCGGTTTCTCGAACCGATGCTCGCAGACGGGGCACAAGTAGCCGTACTTCTTCCCGGTGTGGGCGTTGTGCTTATGTATTTGTAAGAACTTTTTCGATTTCAACCTCTTCGGACACATGTCGCACTGGACGTACATCGAAATTAGACAATTAAAAACATATTTCTCTCAGTGTACGGGTGAAGTAATACTAACTCCTGATGCTTAACGCTCGGCGACAAAACAACCCTAGGTACGTGGTAGAGCCCCAAACCCGTCTGGATGGCAACCACACTGGGTCTGTAAGTATGCCATAATAACCTTGCATTCTGTGTCCGGGATTAGGGAGTCAGGTTCCTGAACCGTTTGCCTGACTGCTTTTCCACGGCAATAAAAAAAATACGTTAAATTTATTCAAAGTTTGAAATATTTGTGGCGGACTGCTAGCATCCAGCGACAACCGACATTAGCTTTCGATGATTTGTGATTGTGAACCATCATTGCTCGTTTTACGTCGGTTACCATTGCACGCCGACACAACTCTCGCGCTCAGCCTTATTAATACTCGTTCTCTTTTGTAATAACTGATAAATCTCTTTAGATATACGAACACATTATAATCCTGTAAGATGTAGTGATTATAGATTTCAAACAGTAAAGGTTAATTAATATACTTTTCTCAACATATTGATTTAGTCGATTATTGTAATATTATTTTAGTCGATTATAAAAATAATAACATTAAGAGTAATGTCTAAAAATAAATTTTAAAGCTCAATTCATTCCAACCTTCTAGTAACTAGAATCTAGTTTGTCTTATTTTCTTTAAGTATCCAAAACAGAAGTTCACTTTTCGTAGACTAATATTGGCAAATGAAATAATAGAAGCTGGTTACACCTCCCATCGCCACTTGTTAAAAATCAATGAACAAGTGGAAATACATATGGTAAAAAAAGTGAAAATTAGTGTCCGAAAATAAAACTTGGCTTAAAGGTCTCGTTACCAGGCCATAAAATCATAAATATTAATCAAGTTTGTGTCTCATATAGACCATAGATCAGCTATGTTATGAAACGCTAACTTTAATAATGTCCTGTACATTTTAGCTAAATGCGAACACTTACATTACTGCACCGCTGTAATAAAAAGGATATTATATAAAATTGTACACACCTGAAAGTTT
>OY856401.1:6972902-7230402 GCA_963693495.1 Malacosoma neustria
GCCTTTTAAGTTAGGCCGACCCTGGCCGCAGAGGCCAGTATTCTTTCTCCGCACCTGCATGGATAAAAATTATATTCTATGTAATAACTTTTTACCTCACAAACACAGTAATGTGTATGAAACCTCATATGAGCCTTATACGTGGCTTTCATTTTAAAATCCTTGCTGCATGTGGTACATTTGTATGACGTTGCATTCGGTGTCCGTATTCTCTTTCTAGTGGTAGATGGTTGTTTTTCCTGTCAAAGATGAACTGCATTTTGGTCCGTTCTAGTTGCGCATGCAGCGCTCTGGCAGTTTTAATATAATTATCGAGAGGGTAGAGTGAAAGAATTGATCCCTGTGGATGGGGGTGATCTATCGTAAAACGTGACTAAACAAGACTCCATGCCTTTCTAAATTGTCATTTGCCACCACTGGTAGAGATGTAGAAACATATGCCGCCAAAATAACCTTGTGTTGTGTAAAGACATAAATGACCAGGTTTCAGTATTACTATCCGGATGCCAGTGTGTTAGCGGTGCCCTTGGCGTCGCAAACATCCATAGGTGACGTTAACTGATAACTATAATCGCCATCAGCCAGTCTCCTGTACTACAGCAATAAAAAAAATTATCACATATCAACAATGAAGGAAAACATTCTTGCATACACAATATATAACTGGTATTTGTTAAGTGCTAATCTATCTTTTACTATACTTCTGTATGATCTTGAAGTTGCTAAATGTGACACGACTTGGCTACCACAAATCTTCTGAACCAGAACAGGAATCCTTGAAACTGTTGTGGCAAGTGTACATGAGCGAAAGAAAGTTACCGTCGCTTATGGGTGTTTGCAACGCCAATTGTATCGTGAACACGCTGCTGTCCCATAAGGATACAGGAACTTAGGTATATAGCGGCATACTTAAGACTAAAGGTGGTCGCCATCCAGACGGGCTTGGGGCCCTACCACGTAGCTAGGGTAGTTTTGTCGTCTTTTACGACAGGCCGACCCCATTCACAGTGGTCAGTAATCTTTCTTCGCCCTTGCATGGATGAATAGTGACTTACCATTGTGATATTAGCTTCCAAAACATCATCACAATCATTGTAATCATTTTCATAACAATCATTAGTGTAACAATCCTCATATACATTATCATCTTCTTTGATATCTTCGAAACTAACGTCAATTTCAGGGTTAGCTACATTATCCTCTTTCTGTATAATCTTGTGGAGTTTTGATTTCTTTTTTAATTTTGTACCTGTTAAGAATAAATTTTTTATTTTTTTATTAAAGCATTATTAAATATATATTTTTAGTAAGTTTAATTAACACATTAGACCCCATGCCAGTCATTGGCGACTGTTACTTCAACGTAAAATTTTCATTGGGAATTTATAAAGAGGGAGTAAGAAATGAAATAAAGTTCTTTCCTGGCCATGAGAAAAACAGCTGATATCATAAAACTATCAATCTAATAAAAAAGGAAATTGTTGACCATGCTTTTATTAACTTGACCTGTATGTAACGGAATTTTTGGATTTGATTTTTACCCACTTTGAACGATCAAAATATCAAAATTTTGCACACTTCCCAAGACCTAATGACAATACATAAATTTAATAATTTTATCCCATAGTCCTTATCAGGATTAACACTTTAAGGAGCACCACAAACACTTTGCTATCAGTATACGGGTACTGGAACCTATATCGCCAATACCGGAATGCAACACAAGGTTATTAGGGCGACACTAATAGATCAGGATTGGTTACCATTCAGACAGGGTTAAAGTGACCCAGGTTCAGAGTTTTAGCTGTGTCTCTGTCACTAAAATCCATAGGCTATGGTAACTGCTTATTAATAACTTGGCATAACTTAACTCTTCAAGGAAGCTGTGGTGCCTGACTGACTAAACAGTTCTTTATGCTTTCAATTATAAGGGTTAAACATACATTTGTTTCATTCAAATATTTACCTGAAAACAACTTCATTAAGGCTTTTTCTGTTTTCTTTGATGTCTTTCTGAACTGCAGAGCTCTGGTCATGAGTTCCATGCATTTAAAACACATCTTCTGCGAGAGACCATCATTCTTTTTTATCTATAACAACAGTACGACAACAATGGTTAAGATTGCTTTGAGTTTTATGAGGCAAATTTGTATGATTGAAATTTTTATTGACAGTGATGTACTACAACAGCACCTAGCTGACCTGGTAAATTACATTTTGGATAGGATTTTTGTCAGTTAGAAATCAGTGCACAATTCTCCTGCGGCCAGGGTCCTCCACCTTAGTTATGTGGTAGGGCTCTAAGCCCCTCTGGATGGCAACCACCCTTGGTCTTATGTATGCCACCATAATAACCTCATGTTGTGTTCAGGCATTAGTGACTCAAGTTCCTGTACCTCTATGGAACAACAGCATATTCATGATGACCCTAGAGTCGCAAACAAACCATAAGGGTTAAGTAGACCATCAGCCTGTCTGCTAAAAAAATAGTAGCTTGGTTAGTCAATCTGGTGTATGATTTATTTATTTTTTATTGCTGTAGGACAGCAGACAGGCTGACAGCCCACTTATATTTTAGCAGTTACTGTCGCCTATGGGTGTTTGCAATGCCAGTGGCATCGCAAACACGCTGATGTCCAATAAGGGTATTTGGGTCACTAATGCAAGAACACAAACAAATTATGCGGGCATACTTAAGACCAAAGGTGGTGGCCATCCAGACGGGATTGAAGCCTTGCCACGTAGCTAGGGTGGGCTGTTTTGTCGCCTTTTACGACCGGCCGACCCCGGCCGCAGAGGTCAGTATTCTTTCTTAATTTTCTACATAACATAGATTAGTCAGTCAAGTACAGTCAAAGCTCTATAAGTTAAACATGAAGGGAGATGCCAAAATTTGGGTTATGTAGTTTTCTACTTATGCCCTTTTAAAAGAAGCCATTCGGCTGGTAGTTATTAAGATTTATTCCAACTAATTTTGAGTTAGACGTGAAATAAATAAAAATCCTAGTAAGAAACAACGCCATACATCAGAATACTCAGTCGATTTTCAAATAATCGAGATTATTATGCTATGTTCGAGATATAGAGGCCCAATTTATTTTCCGAGTTATAGAGGGAAAACTTATACAGAGATAAGATTTCGAGCAACGGAGGTTTAGAGGGTTAAAAGAAAGGGAACGCAACATTTTTTCGATTTTGGGAGGTTTTTGTATAACTCAATAAACGAGCTTTTGAGATTAGTGGGAAGAATTTCTTAGGGAAAAAAAATAACAAATATACTGACCTGCAAACCAGTAACAAGTTTTAGCTCATGAGTTCGCTTCTCGTGGTTGATTTTACCCTTAAATATTGCTTCTAAATCTTGTGTACCCAGACAAGTTCGACAAACAGCATCACTTGAGGAATTTTTCTTTGAATCTGGAGTTTTTAATTCATTCTGTCTTTCAGAAATACGCCGATTTATCGAGGCACTCATTTGATTTAAAAATAATACTGCTAACATTGTCTGAGTACTTTATTTAGTAAACGCATGAGAAAAAGACAAACTATTTTAAAGCTATCTAAAGTATTTTAAGAATTTAATTTTACCTATTTACAATTTAAGAACTAAAATATTGCTTTTACTTTTACACTTTATGTACTCTTATCCTACCGATCCTACGAAATAATATTTATTTTTAAATTTATATATATAAACATAAACAAAATAAATACTCTCTTTCTATATTTTTTTTCTATATAATTGGATACAAGGCCCAAAATACATAAAGCACTCTATGTTCATGTTTACAATAAGAACAAAATTAGGTCTATCATAATTCTCTTGAAAATCGATTCTCGTGGAATAGAATAGATAGAGAATGAGAAATGTACACATCCCTAAACGTCACAGTGACTGAATTTATGTGGATTAGTCTTTGTCGGTGCAGATGGCATCCCATTTTCTTTTATTCTAAAATCTTCTGATTCCTCCAAATTATTTCTTTTATCCATTTTAAATCAAATTTTTCTTTCCAACACTGTCCCTGAGTCGTGGAAACGTCAAATAGTCATCCCTATTTTGAAACCTGGGAAAGATGCGACAGATCCTGATTCATATAGACCTATTGCTTTATCGTCAGTTATCGCAAAAATTATGGAACATATGATAAAAAATCGTCTAGAGTGGCTTGTCGAGAGCAAAGGACTCCTATCAAAAAGCCAGTTCGGGTTTAGGAGAGGTATGGGAACCATGGATAGCTTGAGCCTTCTTACCACTGACATACGCATTGCTTTCTCACAAAACGAACATGTTGTGGCAGTTTTTTTAGACATCACTGCTGCCTACGACAATGTTGATCTTTACATTCTCAGAGATAAAATGCTCAAGCTAAGTATTCCCTCCAAGATTATCAATATAATATTTTCGATGTTCATGGAGAGAAGAATCTCTCTTCGTCTTGCCGATAAACTCCTACCTCATCGTTTCGTGTGGAAAGGCCTCCCTCAGGGTTCAGTCCTCAGCCCCCTGCTTTATAACATATATACTTCCGACCTAGATTTATCCGTAAATTGCTTCTCTAAAATTCTCCAATATGCCGATGATATTGCTCTTTATGTCTCCTCCAAATCCTTCTCCGACGCTTGTAAACGCATAAATTCTGCTTTAAGTTATTTAAATGATTGGCTAACAGAGCACGGTTTGTCTCTGTCTATTCCTAAATGCTCGGCAGTTATTTTTTCGCGTAAGAAAGTAATCCCAGTCCTTAATATACATATAAACAATGAGTCAATAAATATTTCAGACAGTGTTAAGTTCTTAGGCCTTTTTCTAGATAGCAAACTTTCTGGTATCCATCACTTGAATTATATTTGCCAAAAAGTAGAAAAAAATATTAACATCATACGCGCATTGTCAGGTGTAAAATGGGGTTCTCATCCTTATTGTCTACAACTCCTATATAACGCTATTGTAAGGAGTCATTTTGACTACGGTTGTTTCGTCTTAGAACCCTGCAGTAAAGCAGCATTATCTAAGTTAGATAAACTCCAAACCAAATGTCTTAAAATAATCACTGGCTGTATGAGATCCTCCCCGACAAATGCTTTACAGGTGGAATGTGTTGAACCCCCCCTTGTTTTACGAAGGCAGCTCCTTTCAGATAGATTTATTTGTAAAGTGATAGCTATATCAAATCACCCCCTACTTGAGTCCCTTAACATTCTTTCTCGACTAACTTCATCTTCTTATTGGTCTCATAAAGGTCTTCCGCTTTTATTTAATTCTTTCCAAAAACTCCTTAATATTTGCCCAAGCATTCATCAAACTCATACATCACCCTTATTTGAAATTAACTACAAAAGCCTACTCTTATCTCCTAAAATTTTTACTGACTTAGGAATTTCCAAAAGCTCCCCCGATGCTAACCAACGTTTCTGCAACTTTACTCAAGAACATTGGCCGGATTATCTTCAGATATTTACAGATGCCTCTAAATTAACATCTTCAGGTTTTGCCGGAGCAGCAGTATGGATTCCTAAATATAAGATCGTACTCAATTTCAAAATTCCTCCCTTTTCCTCTATTTTCACTAGTGAATCAATTGCTCTACTAGAAGCCATTCTTTACATAGAATCCCATAATATTAAAAAGTCTATTATCGCTACAGATTCTCTGAGTTGCCTCAATGATTTATTAAAACGCCCTTTTCACGCTAAGGAAAACTATGTTACATCTTTGAATATTAGACAAGCCCTCTATCGTTGCCAATCCGCGGGTCTAGACATTGTTATGGTCTGGATACCTGGTCATTCAGGTATTAAGGACAACGAAATTGTTGATTTGTATGCTAAAGATGCCATCCTCACAGGTACAACAAAGTATAGTAAATGTTTCCCTAGAGACCTCCGTTCTCTTAGCAAACCTCATATGTGGGACCAATGGAACAATCTCTGGAATCAAACTTGTCAAGCGATAGGAAAGCACTATAGAAGCCTTCAACCGACTATTCCAAGTAAACCTTGGTATTTTAAGTTCCGTAAATTGCCGAAAAGAGTCTTATCTACCATCATTCGAATTAGAATGGGACATTGTTGCTCACCTGTTTTCTTAGCCAAAATCAGAATCCGAGATCATTCTATATGCGAATGTGGTCTAGCTGAGGGAACCCTTCAACACATCTTCTTTGAATGCCCGAAAATTACCCACCCTCTTTATGATATCTTACCTAAAGACTTTCCTCGACCTATTAATGTAAATTTCCTTTTAACGCTAACTGATTCTATTTTTATATATATTCTAAGTAAATTTTTGCTGTTAAATGATATATGTTTATAATATAGTCAATTTATCATTTGTATATTGCGTTATCACCAGGTCTTCAGAATACTTTTAGCAAAATTAGTACCTATCCTTAATAACTCTCGCAATAAACACTGGTCAAATCTTCTCTTACGCCGACATTGGCAAAATCAATGCCTAAAGCGTTGGAGCCAAAATTAACAAGAATAGAATAGTCTTTGTCGCAATTTGTACATAGTAAATAAATGTAGTGAAAAATATAATGAAATTTTTATTATTCGTTAATTAGATTTAAGCAGTGACACGGCAGTATTCTGTAGAATATATTAACTATAAAATAGCTTGGAATCAATTTGTTTTAACTGCGAAAATGACCATCGAAGGTAACAAGGACGAGGCAGAGAAGTGTATAGAGATCGCTCGTATGGCATTATCTGCTGGGAATATTGAGAAAGCGGAGAAATTTTTACTTAAATCCGAACGTTTATACCCGACTGCTTTTGCCAAAGAGCTTTTAACACGGGTAAGAGCCGCCGGAGCTTCGGGTACTACGTCTAAACCCAGCCCACCCAGTTCCCCGAGTGCAGAAGATGTGCGAAGGAGGAAACCGCCTCCCCACCAGGCGCCTCAGCGTGAATACACTCAAGAGCAAGTGGACGCTGTCCGTCGTATCAACACTAAATGCAAAGATTATTATGAAATTTTAGGTAATTATTATTCTATTGTTCAAGGTCTTTTTTGTCATTGTTCACTTATTGAATTTATTAAGCCATTTATAAAGTATTGTTTCTTATCACGTACACGTTTCACGACAACCCAGCTACTTGTGTGTAACAAACGTCCAAGCCGCATTCACCGGGACCTGGCTGGAGGCTTAGATTTAAAAATACTGGCTTAAAGTCGAAATATGGTGCCAATAAGTACAAGGGATGTCGAAGACTGGAATGTGGTATGCTTTCACTCTCCAAGTACCTAAGTGGAAGGTTGGGTTGCAACCGATTTAACACTACAATGATGACAACTAGTATTGGACATGTAGTTGAATTTAGAAGTAACAATAGGTGTCATTTTCACTCTTGTTAATTGGGGAGTATGCTTTAGAAGGTCTAAAAACGCGTTTTTTGAGGAATTTTTAGGACATAGAAAAAGCAAGACTAGAGAAGTTTTCTGATTATTTTATAGCAAATAAAAACATAAAAGAAATTCAAGAGAAAAATATTGAAAGAGCTGATTTTGATACACATTGTGGTAGGCCCTACCACAAATGTGGGTGGGTGGGTTGATTCATCGCCTTTTACGACAGGCCATTCCCGGCCGCAGAGGTTAGGATTCTTTCTCTGCCTCTGCACTAGGGCATCGAAACTCGGTTAAATTTTGAAAACCCGCGTTTTCAGGTCTAAGAGTAGTCAAAACCCGGGTAGACTGGTTTTTTTGAGCATTTCGATCTTTTTATTGTAATTTTTTAAAATACACTAATCTGCGTTTATATATCGATATCCTACAATGAGTACAAAATATAAAGGATGAGGAAGAATTTAAATAAATTTTTCATATTTTTTTTTATATATTTATCCTGCGATGGGGTTTACAAGCCCTTAGCAGATTTGTTGTGAGATTCTTGTCAGGTAAGAGCTGTTCCTCCTGTGAGGAATCTGTCTTTTATTTTAACCCAGGCTCTGTTTGGGAACAAAATCCCATATATGTTGCCTTTTGAGTCTTCTGTCAGATAGCGATTCACATAACACGGTTGCTAGGGTGTTTGTGTGTGTTTTTATTCGGCTTTGGTATGCCGTTACTCTGTGTTCCACTTCTTCTGTGACTGTTCTCATTTCTGTGTACTCATGCAATTCACTTATTTTGATAAACAGTGGTGCATTGGCTATCATTTTGAGGGCTTTATTCTGGAACCGTTGTAAGATTTCCAAGTTACTATTTTTTGGTGATCCCCATAACTCAATTCCATAAGTCCAAATAGGTTTAATAATAGTTTTATAGATGAGTATCTTATTTTCCAAAGTGACGTTTGATCTTCTGCCTATTAGCCAGTTGAGGTTTCTCAGTCTTATGTTTAGCTCGTCACTTTTTTTTTTTTGATATGGGTTTTCCATGTTTGTTTCCTGTCAAGATGCATGCCCAAGTATTTTGCTGAATCTTGATGGGGAAGATCGTCGTTTCCGAGTTTGATTGGGGGGCAGTTGTATTTTCTTAACGTGAAAGTGACATGAATTTAAATAAATGAAACAGTACTTTACAAATTACAAAAACAGTTTTAATGTTTAAAAACTTCACCCCATTCATGTCCTGAGATGGATGCGCGCATTCTATTTAACTTGCATGGCTTGTTTTATTGGTAGGAACGTAGCATCTTTTTACATAATAAATAATAATTTATCAGTGTGTTTTTATTCCATTTACTTATTATTGCATTGGAAGTGGCTTAAACTTAATAAATAACAAAAACAAAAGTAATCCTCAGAACCGGGAAACCCTGGGCTTTTTCGGTCTGGGTAAACCCGGGCTCGATGCCCTACTCTGCACGGATAAAAATTAAGTGAGAAAAAGTCATTAAGCATGTAGAGAGAAAACACTCGCTATGGAGTTAATTTCACCATTTCTTCTCTAGCCAGCGTTTTGTATTGTAAATGGTAGTAGATTCTTGACAGTCTACAATTGATCTATAAGATCTTATATTGAAATAAATTATTTTGACTTTAATTGAGATTTGAACCGATGATCTCAAAGTTAGTTTTTAGAGTGTAACACTAATTGGCTACTGGATATTGGATTTAGGGCGCCTTCAAATTAGCCGCAAAGTGTCACGGCGCAGCAGTGCAGCTGCAGCGCTGTGGCCACGCTGCTGTCGCTTGGTTTGAGTATCATAGTGTTGTATATTTATTTTCATGATGGACTCTGACGAAGAAACACTGCTCTTAGTGTTACTAGTAAAACGAAAAAGGAGGTTTAATAAAGAAAAGAAAACCTTGCCGTTATTAAGAACTGAATTTGATAAAGGACTACTGTGACAAAAAGTTTCAGAATTACTTAAGGTTATCAAGAAAACAATTCTATGAATTACTTCTCTGTTTAGAACAATATATTGGAAAACAAAATACAACATTACAAAATACAAAATTCTTCAACCTGATTTTCGTTCATGTTACAAAAAATACGTGTATACCATCTCTGGTCGATCGATGAACTGATGAGCGGCCGCAGCACGGCTGCAGCGCTACAGTCGCGCGTTTTTTATTTATATGGATTTAGAAAACAGCACAGCTACCTACGCGGCTCAATACTTTATTTTTATTGCTGAAGAACAGCAGATTGGCTGATGGCCCACTTAATAATATGCACTCACTGTTGCTTATGGATGTATGCGATGCTAAGGACACTACGAACATGCTGCTGTGTGCTAATGCTGGAACATAAGGTAATTATGGCGACATACTTATAGACCAGGAGTGGTTGCTATCCAGATGGGCTTGTGGCCCTACCTCGTAGCTAGGTTATTTTGTCGCCTTTTATGACAGGCCACTGGCACACAGGCAAAGACACTGCAAACATGCTGCTCTGTCTCTCTAGGGGGCTAGATCAATTTTTATGAGCTTTTTGTGTGTATTTAAGTGGTTTTGGGAATAGTTTAGATTCACTATTCGTCCACTACAAGATTTTCATTTTAATTCAACTATTTAGTCAGCTAATTATTTAACATTATTTTATGAATTCCAAATTCAAATCTTTTCTAGGTGTCAACAAGGAAGCGACAGATTCTGACATCAAGAAGGCATACAAGAAGCTTGCCTTGCAGCTTCATCCCGATAAAAACCATGCTCCCGGAGCTGCTGAAGCATTTAAGGTCTGTCACACCCACTTTGTTTCCATCTATTTGTTATTATCTCACATTTTATGGGGATATGCATCATGTCTCGCTCTTAATTTTTCTTAATTGCTGAGGAACAGCAGATAGGCTTACTGTTCACCTAATTGAACGCTATTATCGTCACCTATGGATGATTGCGATACTAGGGGCAACAAGAACCCCCTACTGTCTGCATTTGGGTCACTCAAACCTGATCACAACATGAAAACACAGACAGTCCCAATACCTATACACATTCTCTAATAATACTTTTTATATTTTTTTTTTATTTATAAGTCTTTATCTTGCAATCAGTCAGCTAGACTATGAACAGATGTGTTGAGAGCTGTTAGGTATTTAGAGCAAAATCTCCATCGAGACTGCTCCACTCTGTCAACCGTGTCTATCAAGATTTAGGATTTGTCGCATTTTAAGCCTATTTATTAGGTCCGGTGTGGTTAGTTGTGTGGCATTCTTGTTAGGATGCATTTCTAGCCTTTTTCTGTATTTCATACTCCAGGTCTTGATCTCCTCTTTAACAGTCCTGATTTTGAGGTGCTCATGAATCTCCGATGTTTTTATAAACCACGGACAGTTGGATATTTGCTTCAAGATGTAATTTTGAACCCTCTGTATGATACTTATGTTAGAGTCACACGCCGAACCCCATAGTTGAATCCCATATGTCCAAATTTGTTTCAAGAGCATTTCGTAGATGAGTAGAATACTTTCTATATACTAAACTTATTTTCTATGCATGCAGGGGTGCAGAAAGAAAGAATACTAACCTCTGTGGCCGGGGTCGGTCTGCCGTAAAAGGCGACAAAACAACCACCCCAGCTACGTGGTAGGGCCTCAAGCCCGTCTGGATGGCGATCACCTTCGGTCTTAAGTATGCCGCCATAATAACCTTGCTGTTTGTTGTGTTCCGGCATTAGTGACCCAAGTTCCTGTACCTTTATGGGACAGCAGCATGTTCGCGATGCCACTGGCGTTGCAAACACCCATAGGCGACGGTAACTGCTAAATTCTAAGCGGGCCGTCAGCCTGTCTGCTGTTCTATAGCCATAAAAAAATTATGATATTTATCATTTCATTGATTTCATGACATTGTTATAATTTTATTGTTCAGGCCATCGGAAATGCAGCAGCAATACTCACGGATCCAGTCAAGAGGAAGCAATATGACCTTCGTGGTGAGGAACCAGCACCAACACAATATCATCATCATCAGTTTTATGCGAGAGGTTTTGAATCTGATCTCACTGCTGAGGAGCTGTTCAACATGTTCTTCGGAGCTACAGGTAAATGGTGGAATTACAACAGATTTCATTATCATATCATCATAACCTAGGATTGTTTACGATACTATTTCCAGGTTAAAGTTCTTTTCTAATTTTCTATATCTCTTCTTGCAAGTAATTCATTTATAATATAAATAGTGACACATTGGTATCCTAGGGATGGAAATAGATGCAGGGGCAGGCAAAATAAGCGTTGGGAGGATGAGCTGAAGCTAGCAGCTGGCCCCTTTTGGAGACGAGCAGCTCGGCATAGAGTACGCTGACATGAGCTGGAGGAGGCCTTTGCATATTGCAATAGGCACTCCGAAATTAGAGATTTAATCTAAATAATGGAAGGAAGAAACTACAAATTCGGAATAAGGCTTATTATTACTATATTAAAACCAGCTGGATGACCGAGCAAGCTCGATATTTTTTTTTTTATAAATTGTGTTTTTTGGAAATTAACAATTGATTTTCTTAATCTAACCTCAAAGCAAACACTCATTGACTTCGTGTTACTTAACAACCCCATTTGCTGGAATAGCTTTAGTGTTGTTGTGTCGTTAAAGCAATTAAAAAAAATAGTATTATTATTCGCCGATAAATGTCAGGAAGAGTCATTTTTCAGTTTAAATTGGGACTACTCAAACGCCACCTTTTGATATTTTCTAGAAATGATTCCTAGCTAGATCGATTTATCGTCCCCGAAACCCCCCGTATACTAAATTTCATGAAAATTGTTGGAGCCGATTCCGAGATTCCAATTATATATGTATATATATATACAAGAATTGCTCGTTTAAAGATATAAGATAAGTATGGATGAGTGGAGTTTATTATTATTTTGAAAGATGGCTATGCTAGTTTGATCGAATCTAGTATCACTGCGTCCAATTGAATGAACTATTGTGATTGCCACATTTACTATAGCTCATTGGCAAAGCCTGCCTCGTTAATGTAACAAAGCAGTTTTTTGGCAGGAGCTGCTTGTATCTCATCCGGTTGCAGCATGTGCTTTCCTAATATGAGATTATGTTTATGCATCAGTTACAGAATCTGCAGGCTTTGCTATCCCTGATCTTTATGATGCTACTAAGGTGCTTGTTTAGGCAACAATGAGTGGAGTTACCAAAATGGATAAAATTAGAAATTAATATATCAGGAGAAGTTTAAAAGTAGCACCAGTGATTGAGAACTATGAATGGTCACCTAAAGGAGGGGGTAAAAAATTGTCATAGAATGTATTCTAGTACCCATCGCACAAGCTCTCTTCTAGCTGTTGGGACTAGGTTGTGTTGTGTGAATAGTCACAGTATTTTTTTTTTTGTATTGCTGTAGGACAGACCCACTTAGAATTTAGCAGTTACCGTTGCCTGGGTATTTGCAACGCCAGTGGCATCGCGAACATGCTGTTGTCCCATAAGGGTACAGGAACTTGGGTCACTAATGCCGGAACATAACACAAAGTTATTATGGCGGCATACTTAAGACCAAAGGTGGATGGCGACCTGGACCTGGACGGGCTTGTGGCCCTATCACGTAGCTTGTTTGGGCTGCAGAGGTCAGTATTCTTTCTCAGCCCCTGCACGAATATTAGAATATTAATAGAGGTTAGTCACTCCATAAATATAACCAAATCAATTTGAGCTTTTGACTTTTCAAGTCGCCGTCTATAGTTATGACTGCAACTGGCACATCCAACAATATTTCCAGGCGGTGGCCCAACCGTGTACACCCGCCGCCGTGCCCGGGAGCCCGAGCCCCGTGAAGCCCACGCCGGTCTGATGCAACTCCTGCCCGTCCTGGTCTTAGTGCTGCTCTCCATGATGTCTGGATTCTTCATCAACGAGCCCGTGTACAGTTTGACTGCAAGTCCGAAATATCCGGTGCCCAGGGAAACTGATAATCTCAAGGTCAGTCTAAAATATTTGCAGAGAGCATATCCACATCGTAGGGCGTCGTTAAATATATCAAATGGAATATCTGCAGGTATTAAGAAAATGTATAATTCGATTTCTCTTTCGCCTTTGGCTGGGGGGAGAAAGTGTGTCAAAGGGTTATAGTATGTACTAGCTGTTCCCGCCCGCTTTGCTGGTCGAATAACTGAATTTTTTTTTCGTGAGATCCTATTTTTTTTTCTAAAAAGTAGTCTAAGTTACTCCTCGTTACATCAGCTATTTGCCAGTGAAAGTCTGGTCAAAATCAGTCCAGCCGTTTCAGAGATTGGCCGAAACGAAACAGACAGACAGACAAAAATTGTAAAAAAATGTTGTTTAGGTATATGTACCGCGTATACATCCAAATACACTTATTAAAAGCGGTTACTTTAATAATACAAACAGACACTCCAATTTTATTTATTTGTATAGATGTACCTCGTGTAAAAGTAAAATTTGTCTTACCATGGGTAATGCCAACATGCTACTGTCCCATAGGGGTACTGGAACCTGGGTTATTATGGTGGCATACTTATATATTATATATCCACAGGTTCCATACTATGTTAAGGAGAACTTCCACACAGACTATCAAGGTTCGATGCGTCGCCTGGAAATGGCCATAGAGGAGGAGTACATAGTGGGACTCCGGCATGCTTGTCAGCGGGAGAGGAACTACCGCGACAGTATGGCGTGGAAGGCGAGGAATTTCGGTGACTCCCGCCAGTACGCCGAAGCCCAGAAGCTGAAGACACCAAGCTGTGAACGGTTGAAGAATTTCAATCGATAGGAAGTAGTGAGTTTCCTGCACTGATTTGTTTAAAGGCATTTTTTCTAACTATCCCCCATGTCCCACCCCTTCAATTCTTGCTACTACTATTTATGCTGCATTTTTTTTTAAACAAGCCATTTGTTGAACTGTTATTACATAGTATAATGCTTGTTGCATCCAAAACTTAAATAAAATTTGGGGGTCCTGTTGTGTACGTCAGCTTATGCATCAGCATAAGCAGTGACGGGGTGGCACATCAAATTATGAAATAAGTAGTTAAAAAATTTATATTCAAGACAGCTTTTAAAATGAATTTTAATAAGTCTTTGAAATTAAAAAAAGAGCAAAGTAATTTTTTTTAAATATAGATTGCACTAGGTGAAAATATCGTTGAGCTTTCTTTTTCACAATTCACTGTCTCTAACGGCTAGCGCACGTCGAAACGCGGAGGTCACGGGTTCCATTCCCGTCCCCGGTCTGGGTGTTTATATGTAATATATATTTATTTTAAAAAATGCCCGTTGTCTAGTACACTTAACACAAGCGCTCTGCTTGGAGACGATTAGATGACGCTGTGTGAATTGTTCAAATGTATTTATAAATAATGAACATATTCTTAGAATAAGAGTCATACAGCTTAGCTGTAGCCTACACACATAGAAAAAGTGGTGGGGGTACATTAAAGATTTTCTTTCTGAGGGGGGCGATGGTAATCACCTATGAAAAACAAATATTGCTGATTATCCAAAGATGAAAGAGTCACATATGAAAACCGACAAGGCCTCTGGAAGGTAAACCAAATTCCAGAATATTGTCTGTTGTGGGGTGCACCAGCTCGATTAGGTTGGTAACTTTCCTTGTTATCCAATTACAGAGCATAATGCGACTCAGTCGAATTATGCTTATGGTTAATTGGAACGTGAATTAGTTTTCAAATGAACCACCAGAGTGTGCTAAGTTCAGTGTTGAAAAAAAAAAATAGAATATATTGTATCTTCATCCATACTTATATTTATTTTTTAACACAGTTTGAATTAACTTTGATTATTTCCAATAAAACTATGACAAACGAAAGCTTTAAAATTTTTTTTCAATAATAAACAACATTGCTAACGATAATATATAAATAAAATTTCGATCAACTTAAAGAAAAAACACTTTTTAATTTTGTGTCACTGAGTTGGTATTCGATTGCACGCATCACTTTTGAGAGTGCTCGATTGTGCGAAGCGTTGCTGTAGTTGAAACATTCAACGTTACGAGCATTATGTCGCATAATGCGCTCTAGTGCTGTAATTGGAAAACAAAGTTTGAAGGTGTTAATGGGATTGGCCGCGTTCAGACTACCGATCACGTGGCTTTGGTTTTCATGGGTATACCATGGTCCGTGACATCGCGAGGGGAATACAAATAGAATACGGAGCGTTTCACTGTTTGACCAACCTCTGCGGCCGGGGTCGGCCTGTCGTTAAAAGCGAAAAAACAACCCTAGCTACGTAGTAGTCCAAGGCCCCAAATCTGACTTTAAAGATGTCACCGTAATAACCTTATGTTCCGGCATTAACGACTCAGCTTCATGTACCCTGGACATCAGTATATTCGCAGTGCCCTAGTGTCGCAACCATCCATATGCAACGGTAACTGCTTATCATTAAGTGTGCCTTCTCTCTGCTATTCCTCGACAATAAAAAAAAGACAAATGGTAATCATCATGGACAATTTTAATGTACCCCCCAAACACACACACAGGCTCGGCAGCGTATCTATGTCCAGCAGTGGACTCGAGTTTTAAAAATTATAGAAAATTGTTCATGTTTTATGACATTTCAGTACAAGGAATTATGGCATTGTATTGTTCATGTTAAAATTCTAGCCAGATATATATTAGTAAATTATTTATGAAATAATAGATTTATTTAGTTTTAAGTTTCATTTTATTCTTCATGAAATAAAGTTTATTAATTGAATTGAGTTTTTTTCCTCAAGAAATGGCAACCACGCAACTTAGTATGGAGTCTTAAAAGGCAACATTGGATGGTGAAGGCAAAAATTATGTTTAGTATCGGAATTATCTTTTTTTCGATCCTTTTAAAATCATTTCCAGGCGAAATATTTTCACTCTTTTTTTATTGCTGTAAGATAGCAGACAGGCTGACGGCCCGCTTAGAATTTAGCAGTTACCGTCGCCTTTTACGACAGGCTGACCCCGGCCGCAGAGGTCAGTATTCTTTCTCCGCCCCTGTATGGATAAAAACATGGCTAGAAAAGAAACGACGAAACAATCTCCCCAGGAGTGGATTTTGGCCTTATTTTATATTGTGTACAACTTTAATAATAGTAGATTCAGGACAATGCAGGATGGATGGAATGGTGACAGGTCTCAGGAACAATTTGTGATCCAAGAGTACCACTTATACTCAAAGGTAAAATTTTAAGCTGTCGTATTGTATGAATCGGAATGCTGGGCCACAAAGGGGATGGACGAAAGGGTGTTTTACATGCTGCAAAGATGAGAATGCTGAGATGGATGTTTATAAGTTACGAAAATGGATAAAATTAAAAATGTGTATATTAGAGGATGTGCGCCTATTATTGAAAAACTTAAAAAGTAATAGACTAGCGTGGTTTGGCCATGTAATGCACAGGGAAGAGTGTCATATAACAAGGAAAATGATAGAAATGAAAGTGGATGGATACAGGAGTAGAGGTAGACCAAAAAAAATGATGGATGGATTGCGTAAAACATAATTTGACAAAAAGGGTGTGAATGTTGGGATGGCGGCTAAAAGAGGCGAGTGGAAGGAGAGAACATGTTGTGTCCACCCCATATAATGTGGGATAAGGGCAAGAAGAAGAGGTAAGTAAAGAGTACTACCTCATATGAAGAGTTGAAAGTGTCCAACTGCACGCTGTAAATTATAGTTCAAAAACCCACCAAAGCGCGACGCAGCTACAGTGTATGATATGAATGTAGCTGTAAGTGACGAATTGAAGTTAGCCGAGTTAAAATCGGTCAAATCTCTATCCCAAACTTTTGGCGCTTTCCTCTAAAATTTAGACTAATGCTGCTTCAACTGACCGCATTTTGACGGACAATATTCAAACATAGATTGGTTTTCCGTACCACCACCCTCCATAGTTTTTTTTTTTACTTGAATTCTAAACACGAACTAGTGATGTAAATCGACTTTGAATGTTTTTTTATATCTGTAGGACAGTAGACAGGCTGACGGCCCGCTTAGAATTTAGCAGTTACCGTCGCTTATGGGTGTTTGCAACACCAGTGGCATCACGAACACGCTGCTGTCCCATAAGGGTACAGGAACTTCGGTCACTAATAATGCCAGAACAACACAAGGTTATGATGGCGGCATATTTAAGACCAAAGGTGGTCGCCATGTGGGTTGTTTTGTCGCCTTTTACGAGAGGCTGACCCCGGCCCTAGAGGTTAGTATTGTTTATCCGCCCTTGCACGGATAAAATGTAGGGATGTATTTGACAACTAGTAATTTGTTTCTACAGCTAAAAAGGACTAAAGATCGAGACGATAACGGAATTTAATACGATGACGAAGATGAAGTTCTAGAAATGTATAATGTTAAGGTATCTTACCTTAATTTTCTTGTCGGTGAGGTGCGTGGCGGCGTGCTGCTTGTACATATCCCCATTAGTTAGTAGATCCACGGAGTAAATACGTACAGAACCGGTCCCAATATGCTGCCCTGAGGGACACCTGAGCGTATCTCGTATAGAGCAGAGTATTCATTATTACATCTTACTTGGAAGCTTCTTCGGTTGAGGTAGGATGAGAGTATGCAGTAGTATGTATGGTCATATAGACTAAGCGAAAACAACTCGACAGCAAACTCCGCAGCATATACTGGCTAACAGGTCGCCACTCCCAGCTGAGCGATGCGATCAAAATGATGGTTTACAAAGCCATCATTAAGCCAATCTGGACATACGGCATTCAACTTTGAGGTTCAGCAAGCAACATTGAAATCTTAGAAAGATTTCAGAGCAAAGCATTGCGAAGCATATTTAATATATCCCCATGTTTAAGCAACAAATACATGTACCTTGACCTCAACATACACACAGTTAAGCACGAAATAAGTCAGCATAGTCTAAGATATCAGAAAATACTAAAGCTCCACATTAATCCTCTAGTGCTGGCATTGAATGGAGAGGGAGGGCAGCAGCACATCAGGCTGAAAAGATATGACATCCCCAGTCTCAGTGTCAGATTCGCCACATAAGGAGATGAGAGCTACACTACAGCTACAGAATGCCAAAACAGCTTGTAATAAATGTTCCCCTTCCTCATTTCTATTCTCAAATCCCAGTCCCCCATGAACTCTTTCATGTTCCCCATTCATTCTACCCACGTGTCACAATGCGGTTCAAAATTCCTTCATTTGTGTGTCTGTTGAGCAGTGCAAGGCACGTCTCGACACGTACTTCGCGCTGACGATCATTGAGTTCGTGGGGCACCCATTTGTCAAGCTTTTTTACCTTGCCAATTTGACACAAATGGATCAATATTGTTTTGACGCTAACGTCGAAAGCTGCTGCTAATTCAGCCGTAGATTGTGTATCATCAGCTTCCACAATCGCCTTTAATTCGTCATTGTCGACCAAAGTCTTCGGACGACCGCGAGGTTCATTTTTCAGGTCGAAATTCCCAGAACGGAAGCGAGCAAACCAATAACAGGTGGTGCGTCGGTTTGTAGTGTTAGCTCCGTAAACGTCGTTGATGTTGCGTGCCGCGTTGCTGCCACGACGGTACTCATTCCATAATTACTCGAATTTTTAATGTATCCATGATGACGAAAAAGATTGAAATGCAATGAAAATGTAACATTAATCAATAAACAAATGACTACTTTTGGAAAGAGAATTCCATGTTTTTAAAATAAAATTCATTTGAAATTAGAATTCTTAGCCAAACAAAAATTATTTTGATTTGAAATGGCCAGTACTGCAGAACGGCAATTTCATAGGTAAAGACCTAATAACATCACTTGACACTCATCCCGTATTTAAATGAGCACTTAGATCATCAAATAAAAATAAGTTATAAAAATACCCGTAATGAAACTAATCGCTAAATGAGAGCCAGTCATAAACATATAACAACAGCTTAATACTAATAAAATAATTATTGTTTTTACATAAACTATCGATAGACAATCGATTGTCTATCAATAGGGGACTAACTATCGTTATGTAAAACTAAATTGCCATTTTGCCATGCCCAAGTTAAAAAAAATATACTAAATTGCTGCCTAATTATTTGCTTTTGTTGATGTTTTTATTTTAGTAATTTTATATCTCAAATAAAGTAAAATATTAATTGAATTTAAAATATATTTGAATTAGATATACGCTCTCAATAATGCATACGTGGAACGTCTGTAGGTTGTGTCTAAATGCTGTAAATTTAAATCCTATTTTTCCGATCCCAGAAGAACATGATAAATATACAAATATTATATTGGAATGTTGTGGAATACAGGTAAGAATATAACGAACTATATGCTAATACCTTGCAACCATTTAATTATAAGTTCACCCATTTCTATTGAGTATATCTATTCATAGGTCCGTGTATGATCAATTTTTTATCGTGGGCCTTCTATTTCTTGCAAATTATTTAATACTTTTTTGAATTTGATAAAGGGCCCACATCAGTCTGACGCTACAACCCTGAAAAAATAAAACTTATAAATAATTAAAACGATTGTTTAATAAAGTGCATCAACTAGCAGCTGAAGCTTCTTTGTACTCAGACATTCACAGTGGAGTACTTCATACTTCAGTAAAGTACTTAGTAAAAATAAAGCTTGATGTGTTACAGATTCAATTCCCCAGTTCGGAGTTAGTATGTTTATATGTAATATATATTTATTTAAAAAAAAAGCACATCAGTTGTGTAGTACCCATAACAGAAACACACTGTTGCTTACTTCGGTACTAGATGGTGCTGTGTCAACTGTGACGGTATATTTATATTAGTTGGTCTCATATCATTTGTTTTCTATTAATTATATATTATATAAAATTAATTAAACATTCTTTTCCTGACCCACAAGTAAATAATTTTAAATATATAAGAATAAGAAATTTGAAACCTTTTTGGAATTGTAAATTTTAATTAATTAATTGCTTTGCTTTTAGTTCAGTTCAGTCTTTGAAGGTATGGCTCCAACACCTTTGGCATTGATGTTGATAAAAGTGACAGGTTTAATGATAACAAAGGGGGCCATCTGTAATCGTGAGGATAGCACTAATAAATAGTAATAATATTAGTAATAATTTTTATAAATTAATAAATATTTGTGATAAATATGTTTTTAATTAAAAAATTACAAATAAATACATGTTCAGAATTAACTAAAGTTAATAAAAAGTTAACATTAATGGGACAAGGGATATGTATGGATAATAGATCATAAATAAGATGAGAAATTTTTGGGCAATTAAAGAAAGTATGTTCAATCGTTCCCTCCTCAAAAATAAAGTATTGTTTTTCTTATTGCCAATCCTCGGCAATAACAACAGCAGACAGGCTGATGGCCCACTTAACAGTAAGCAGTTACCGTCGCCTTTGGAAGTTTTCGATGCCAGGAGCACCGCGAACATGCTGCTGTTTCATAGGGGTACAGGAACTTGGGTCATTAATGCTGGAACACAACACAAGGTTATTATGGTAGCATACTTAAAACCAAGGGTTGTTGCCATCCAGATGGGCTTGGAGCCCTACCACATAGCTAGGATGGGTTTTTTTGTCGCCTTTTACAACAGGCTGACATCAATAAAAAAAAAATTATTATACATTTACAGGTTTTATTCAATGATGGATTACCGCAACACATATGCACATCATGTGTTACCACCATAAACGACAACTATAAATTCCGTAAGAAATGTGTGGAGACACAGAAAATTATAGAATCACATTTAAAAAATCATATATTAATCAAAACAGAATACGAATTTGACACAGACGGATCTGTTTTTATAGATATAAGTGATTTTGCAAGCGATGAATCTGGAATAGACAATAGAAATATGATAGGCGACACAAAGCTTAATAATATAAATGAAAACGGTTATTGTGTGCCAATAGAATTTGAAATAGATGAAGATAATACAAAATGTAAAAATAAGCTATTTAAAAATAATTTTGATGATGTAAAAGAGACTGGTATTGATGAGAACAAAGCTAGAGTTGCTAATGAGGGAGTTTGTAAACAAAATGACTTGAATAAAATTGGCAGTGATATACAGGCTTTTCAGAATGAAAATAATGCAAATGATACAGTTAAAAGGAGAAGTAAGAGAGTTATTAAAGAGAAAATAGATGAAACACTGAAACTAGATGACTCGATTTGTGAAGATGACATGGACTATGTGTTATTAGGTAATATTATTTTATAGCTCAATAATTCATAACAAGAATAAAATTACAAATTAATGTCACTGTTCTATACGCTTGGGGTGCTGGATATCAATCAAATCGATATCAAAGGCAGAGTTAGTTTAAAAATATTGTACAAAGCACACCACACTTTTAGAACACTGACTAATATTCTCAGCAGTAATTTTATTCTTAAGTTAAGTATTATTTTTTAGTTTTTTTGTCAATTCCCAATCGGTAAATGTTTTTATTAATTTAACGCCATCTGCCGACAGAAGAAAAAGGAAAGCGTTGATCGTGATGATCCTGATGAGGAATTTGATACTATGGGACAAAATGATTAAATTTGTGTATTGTGATCAGGTCTTGACGTGTGTAAAATTTTGAATTTATTGATCGTTTATAGTGGGTGGGTGCAGTGCCGGATTAACCACGTAGCAACAGTAGCAATTGCTACGGGCCACGCGCAAGATAGGCCCCCGTATATTTAAATATACGGGGGCCTCTGGTTGAAACCAGATCATCTCAGCCTGAGTATCTAATATACAAAAACAAACAAAACGCATAGACGGCAAATAAACGATTGAGTTATTGAGTATTGAATGCTTTTTTTTTCCACTTTAGTTACTTAAGAACCCCTAGCAGATCAAGGGCTCAAAGGCCAAATAGAATTTGCTACGGGCCCCGCACTTGCTTAATCCAGCACTGGGTGGGTGGTAGGTAGTAAAAGTGTAAAAAAAGCGTGAAACTTCCTTTTTTTAATTTTGCGATGAAAACATAAGCTGCTTCGTCCCCCCTGTGACTAAGTGTTATATTTTGAAAACCTCATTCCCCCTTGAATAGGTTACACACTATGGATATATTCCCATAGTTGTCTAGTACCCATAACACAAATGTTCTGGTCTTTGTGGACTAGATGTTGCTGTATGAATTATCACAGTAGAACTTTACATTATAGATAATCATGGGGCGAGTGAGTTGACCAAAAACCAATCTGGAAAAAGCAACTGACAAGACTGCTTCATGCTCTGTCTGTTGCTAGGGTTTGGTTTATTGCATCTTCCTGTCGACCACTTTTCACAGATCATGAAGACGGCGAGTCTTGCCGGTACTAATAACTTGTCCTCTTGGCTTTATTAACACCTTCGGTGCGGCTTCCTAGTGCGATTCAGGTCTTTGGCAGATTCAGAGACGAACGTAAAGAAATTTGGTTCAAGGTCATTCTAATAGTACAAAAAGTTGTAAAACACTATTGGTTAGGCTAGTCGCCTCATCCTATCCTTTTATCCCTGCCTACCCGCAAGTTAGTTTAGATGCTGCGGCGCCTGACGGTGATTTCAAAAAACTACTCGACCACCGCCGCGCCGCCCTCTTCTTGGCTGGCACCCGTGCCGATGACACAACAGTCGAGTCTTGGTTAAACCCGCACGCGTTTTTATATCTGTGTTATTATTTGAACCGCTAGTTATGAAAGTCTTAGACTCCAAACCGTAGAACCAGCCGTGGAGGGTAGCAGATCGGAGAACCTCAGTTGAGTCACCGCTCTTTCTGACTTGCTGGGTATTTCCGTCTCCTTTCCTTTCCATGTATAATTATCGAACCCGCACTACCTTTGTTTCCCGCGCCGCGGCTACCATCTTTCTAGACCTAAGCCGCACCATTCTTTTATACGGTCCTTTAGCCTCACCAACCATGTTTTTTTCGCTAGTTTATTATTTAGATGACCCGCTTAATAGTAAGCAGTTACTGTTGCCTATGCATGTTTGCGACGGTAGGTGCGCCGCTAACATGCTGCCGTCTGCGTACGAAAACAGAAACCTGGGTCTCTTATGCCGGAATACAACCAGAGATTATTATGCAGGCATATTTAAGAACACGCCTGCTCAGAATCCCGTGGACCGCGCACCGTACCGACGTTTCGATCCTGAAGGAACTTAACATCCAAGAGAGATTATCGTCAACTGTGCAAATACGAATCCTAAAGTTCTTCGGGCACATCACCCGTAACGAGGACTCAATGGAACGGTTGGTTGTAGAAGGGAAAGTCGAGGGCAAAAGATCTCGCGGGCTCTCTCCAACGCGGTGGACAGACCTCATCAAATCTGTGACGCACTCCGGTATCAATGATTGCTCTCACTCTGCCGGGCATCGATGTGAATGGCGACGCATCGCAAAAACAGCGGTGGCGCAGAAATCGACCGACGCATGACCACGACCACTCTGTCAAGAGTGCACGAATAAGAAGAAGAATTTGAGAACAGGGGTGGTTGCTATCCAGAAGGGCTTGTGGCCCTACCACGTAGATAGGGTTGTTTTGTCGCCTTTTATGACAGACCGACCCCGGCCGCAGAGGTTCGTATTTTTACTCCACCTTTGCACGAAGAACACGCAGCACTTTAATCTAGTATTGGTGTGTGGAATAATACGTGTCACGCACTGATTGAAAGGGGATTTGGGGGCATTTCGACCCGCCGCCGCACCAGGCGAATTTAGGATTTATTTGCTGTAGCAATCACGTGCAAGGGCGGAGAAAGAATATTAACCTCTGCGGGCCGGGGTCGGCCTGTCGTAAAAGGCGACTAAACAACCTCCGGGCCTCAAGACCGTCTGGATGGCGACCACCTTTGGTCTTAAGTATGCCGCCATAATAACCTTGTGTTGTGTTCCGGCATTAGTGACCCAAGTTCCTGTATCCTTATGGGACAGCAGCGTGTTCGCGATGCCACTCGATTTGCAAACACCCATAGGCGACGGTAACTGATAAATTCTAAGCGCACCGTCAGCCTGTCTTCAGTCTACAGTATTAAAAAATAAGCAAAAGTATTTACTGAAGTGTTTTTTTTTTCAGGGAATGATAATGACCTGGACACACAAATAATTGAAAAATTGCCAAAAATATCCAAAAACTTAAAAAGAGAGAAAAGGGAAGCAAAGAAACCCAAGAACAGAAGAGAGAAAGAGTCTAAGAAAGAGATGAAAGAGCCAGTCGAGTGCGAATACTGTCACAAGAAGCTTTCGTCTAGATTGTCGATTCCAAACCATTATAAGATACATACAGGGTTCAATATTGTTTGTGAGGTATGTTTTTTTTTCTCCTTGCAGGGGCGAGTAAGAATACTAACCCCTGTGGCCGGGGTCGGCCTGTCGTAAAAGGCGACAAAACAATCTTAGCCACGTGATACCGAAGCCCGTCTGGATGGCGACCACCCTTGGGCTACAATTATGCCGCCATAATAATACGCCTTGTGTTGTATTCCGGCATTAGTGACCCAGGTCCCTGTACCCTTATGACAGCAGCGTGTTCGCGGCGTCTCTAGCGTCGCAAATATCCACAGGCGACGATAATTGATTATTATTAAGTGGGTCGTTCCTAAGCAATAAAAAAAAAACTCTTATGTTATATACACTACCTACATTTGTGGATTTTTTTATTTATTACAGCATTGTGGGAAAAAATTCATATCTCGTCGCATCCTGTTGATGCACTGTCGAGCTCGACATGGCTACGAGAAGACTGACAAGTGCAGATACTGTGATTACAAAGCATCGAACGCCGATCAAGTTAAGGTTTGTTTGTTTGTTTGCAACCGTCTCCCTTGGACGGTCAGATTTCATTTAAACGCTGTAGACTTCTCAAGGACCGGTGACAATACAATAATTTGATAAGATTCTCTCACTATCCTGATCAGGATCGACGGGATTTCAAAAATTGTGACGTATTATATATTACGCCGTGTTAACTGCACTTTACTATACTACCGGCACGCTATGATGGCCGTTTTCACGTTTGTCCACTCATGAAGTTTCGTATAAATTAGAAATTACATTTGAAGGAGCAAATTGCTGTTCTTTATTGTGAATAGCGACGTGAATACAGTTATCTTTTACAAGAAACGCAAGCATCATCTGTCTCGTTAGCACTTTTACATGTATTCATCGTATTTTCATAATATCTTTTTATATTTCATTTTTACAAAATAAACATACCGCATTTAATAGTAACCAGTTATTTAGCAAGTGCTCCGCATTTCGGAGCACGCGCCCGCGAGCATTAATCGCACCTCCAAGCCCTGGAGGACGGGCGCCGTCTTCTTCGATGTGGCGAAAGCCTTTGACATGGTTTGGCACAACGGCTTGATTTACAAGCTGCACAAACTACGTGTGTCGGATAGACTCGTGCTCATCTTGCGACACTTCCTACTTGATCGAAGCTTCCGTTTTAGAATGGAGGGCACACGCTCGTCCTCCCATCCCATCATGGCCGGTGTCCCTCAGGGCTCGGACCTTTCCCCCGTACTCTTCTCGCTGTACACCAGCGACATGGCCCCGCACCCCTCAAGTACATCTCGCCTTATACGCTGATGATACCGCAGTCGTCTCAACGCGGCGGTTGACACGCTGGGCAGATGTTTCTGTCCTGATAAGAGCGCAGCGATCATTTTAGCTCACAGTTAATTCTCCCAAAACGTCAGACGGCCGACTCGCCCTTTCTATTCTTACTCGGCATTCTATTCCGTTAAACTGTTTGACTGCATCATCAGCTCATGGTTTGATGAGAGGTCAAATACCTAGAAGTCACCCTCGATGAAGGCCTATACTTCGGAAAACACATTAGGTCGGTGAGAAACAGAGCACGCTTGGTGCTCGGCCGTCTCTAACCTATGATATGCAGGAATAGTAAAATGTCCCTTAGGAATAAGGTGACACTTTACAAGACCTCCGTCCGCCCCATCATGACTTACCCGAGTGTTTTGATGCAGAGACTACAGAACAAGTTCTGCATAGCAGTCCAAGCGCCCGAAATTGCTGTTAAGTCGTTTGAGACCATACAACACAAAAAAATAAGCAGTTACCGTCGCCTATGAATGTTTGCGAGGCCAGGGGGCGAGGCCTGGACGTGATTTTGTCGCCTCTTACTAGAGGCCAATAATAAGGAAAAAATATAATATATCGATGTTAAGTGAGCATCCCCAAAGTGAAGTACTGGTGCTACCAGATCCACGAGCGCCTCCACACTGGCGAGAAGCCGTTCGTGTGCCAGGAGTGTGGCGCGGCCTTCATCAGGAGCAGCACCTACAAGCAGCACGCCGCCACGCACCTCACCGACAAGAATGTCAAGGTATTCAATATTGGGTATCTATTATATCAAGTTTTCCCATTGCAGTACGATATGGGGTTTTTTCAAAAAAAGTTGTTATAGTAGAACCTTCTAAGAAAGCCTCCTTAACTCGAAAAAATGTTGTGTTCCCTTCCCTGCAACTCCTCAAACCTTTGTTGCTCGAAATTTCTATCCGTGCAGGGGCGGAGAATAATGACCTCTGCGGCCGGGGTCGGCCTGTCGTAAAAGGCGACAAAACAACCCACCCTAGCTACGTGGTAGGGCCCCAAGCCCGTCTGGATGGCGACCACCTTTGGTCTTAAGTATGCCGCCATAATAATTTTGTATTGTGTTCCGGCATTAGTGACCCGAGTTCCTGTACCCTTATGGGACAGCAGCGTGTTCGCGATGCCACTGGCGTTGCAAACACCCATAGGCGACGGTAACTGCTAAATTCTAAGCGGGCCGTCAGCCTGTCTGCTGTCCTACAGCAATAAAAAAAAAGATCTGAATGTAGCTGTTGTAGACGAATTGAAGTATGCAGGGTTAAATAGTTCGAGTTTTTGAACTATATTTTACTGTGTACAGCTGGACATTTTCAACTTGTCTCCCGCATGTGATGGTCTTATCTGTGCCCTCCATTATCAGCTCAGCTGTTGGCCAACTAAGACCAGCCTATGATGAGCCTTTTACCATTTCCAGTGCGACCAGTGCCCAGCTCTCTTCAAATCTGTAACCCTAATGAAGATTCACAAAAATAAACACAAACCCAACCAGTACGTGTTCAAATGCCGCGTGTGCAACAATAGCTTCGTGAGACGCAGGAACGTGACGAGACACTTGGAGAGGATACACAAAATGCAACCGGAGCCCGGTTTGTTGGAGAGGGTCAGGATAGGGGCTAGTGACTTGGACAAGACTTGAAGCCGTAACCATCGTAGCAACAGACAACTTTATCTTCTGACCGTGGTGTAACTTCGGTACGATAGAGGTCACGCAATAAGTTGAGACCTGAGCGCGGTGACGCCACAGACGCATGGTTGTACTGTGCACAAAAAAATACCACAAGTTTCCACCTGCTACTTCGTCTGCTTTGGCGTTGCCTACAGTACAACACGGGAGTTTAAGGGGAAGGCAACAGGGGTAGCGGGTGGAGGGTTGCATTCCAGGCGAGTCTCAACTTATCGCGCATCTTTCTTTCTTCTAAATATCAGCCGTGGTGTCGAGATGACCTCGTCGACATTTGTCACAAAGCGTTGGTTCAAGAAAGGTATCAAAACTCCACTAATCTCGCGACTTCTTCGGTTTAGATCAGTTTAGGCTCATGCAGCTCGCAGAATCACGCACTGCGCTTTTTGGTAGTGTAAGGACTTAGTTGACACGACCATTAATATAAGAAGTCTCAACTATGACACATGAACTTCGCACACAGGCTGACTGCTCGCTTAGAATTTAGCAGTTACCGTCGCCTATGGGTATTTGGGACCCCGGCCGCAGAGGTCAGTGTTCTAAACAATAACGTCCGCCGCACGGTGTTGACCGTCACCTCTCGCCAACTTGAGGGTAGTCGCCGAAAATAAGCTGAGCAATAATTTTGTACCTACATCTAGGCAAGGACCGAACAAAGGGTAATAGTTGTAACTAGGTAGCTGTCAGCAATGCCGTCTTTAACGGGGGGTTCAAAGGATGCGCACGCAAGCGTTAAAAGTTTCGATATTTCATTAAAAAGGTTGTTTCTTCTAGTTTGTAGGGGCTTGGGTGGAACTGTGCGAGGAGCTGGTCATTGTGGAGTAGGAGCGTTTTGCGCACCCCAGCGCGGGCCTCGCCACCATCGAGGCGGTGAGGTCCGTCCTGGCCGAATGGATGGGAAGGCGCCACAGTGCTCTGCTGACCTTCCGCCTGGCGCAGGTCCTTTCGGGGTGCGGTTGCTTCTGAAGATATCTGTGCCACCATTGTAGCGCGGGCGACGAGGAGGATACGGTGACGCACACTATCGCCGTGTACTCTGCGTGGCTGCGTGACCCTGATTCTATCTATGGCCGGGGGCGTCCAAGGACCTCCGACCGCCGTAGAAAGGCGGGCGGCCTCGCGAGGGTTAGGACCGCGTGCTGTTCCGCAGCCCCTCTCAATTCCTCTAAGGCACATAAAGGAGAGTGCCGAGGGGACTAACCCTGACCCCCTGGCGCTACAAACCTAGAAGAGGCCCACCCCCAACACAAAGGGCCACAAATTCCGCCCGGGCGTAGGCGATAGGAGAACAGTGGGGTTTTTTTAGTCTGTAATCACTCGCCGTACTAGTCTTGCCAGGTACTCCTATTTTCTGCCGATCTCATGGCCTCTGCAACTGGCATTACTGGCTTACCGCCGTAAGAGATCTTATTTGGTCTGTCCATCGCAACGGAGATTGGGCGCAGGCAGGCCCCCCTACTCCCCCCACCCTGCGGCGCAGAATATGCCTAAGATGACAGGCTATTCCGCTATTAAACGAGGACGCTACGTACCTAGTTGTATTTTTATAGTGTCCCCCCAATGTAACCATTAGCTAATGGCCTATATTCCAAGTCTTAAAGCAGTTCCTGATGAAAAATCATCAACATGTTTTTGAGAAGCCAAAGAAACGTGCTATTTACAATATTGTATTTCTTAACATAGGAAGCAAGATTATTTTAATTGACATTTTTAAATGCAAAATATATGGATGCTTGCTAAATGTTTTTTATTTACATCGCTCATATTTTTTATATTACCCTAATTTTTAGATAATATTTTTTATCCGTGCAGAGGCGGAGAAAGAATACTAACCTCTGTGGCCGGGGTCGGCCTGTCGTAAAAGGCGACAAAACAACCCACCCTAGCTACGTGGTAGGGCCTCAAGCCCGTCTGGATGGCGACCACCTTCGGTCTTAAGTATGCCGCCATAATAACCTTGTGTTGTGTTCCGGCATTAGTGACCCAAGTTCCTGTACCCTTATGGGACAGCAGCGTGTTCGCGATGCCACTGGCGTTGCAAACACCTTAGGCGACGGTAACTGCTAAATTCTAAGCGGGCTGTCAGCCTGTCTGCTGTCCTACGCAATAAAAAAAAAAAACACACGATACCCACATGACGTAATTTAAACGATGGTTAAACCGAAGTCCGACATAAAGACCGTTAAACGGCAAAAAAAAATGGTTATACACGCGTCCGTCATACATGTTAAACGACGGTGGTAACGATGATTAACCAGAGATCAGTAATAGATTAAATCAATCAATACCGAGGACGCTGGCATCGTCCTCGGTACACTCCCATTGTATACAGATGGCAACTCCACGAGAGCCAACACCCTGGTTCTATTTTCAGTTTCTCCCTTCATGTATAGCAACACGTAGATCGCTTGTGTGAAACTTGCTAAACCGAGCTAGTACGTGGCGGGTGCCATTGCTTTGATGACATTTCCTTTGGGAATATATTCGATTTTAATTATGTAGAATAATAATAATAAAACCTTTTTAAAATATCCATTTTATTACATAATACAAAACATCCAACATTACACAACAAATATGACATGGCGATATGTCGCTTATTTGTCTGGGATTTATACATCGATACTTCATGGATCATTCTGGAACAATTCACCTTAACATTATATATAGAATAAACCCAGAGGGAGTTAGTCACATATTTTGACATAACGAGAACAATATTTGACAATTATTTTTTTAGAATTCAAGATGGCGTTCAAGCGTTATCTATCCAAAACGACTTCTGCGGCACAACTGCACGTGTTATATATGTCGTATAACATTTCAAATATGCCTTCAATATGTTTTATTTCCTGTTTTAATTATTTTAGTTTCTAGTATTTTCCTTTAAAACCATAACTGGTTTTAACGCCGGCACTATGTTGCGTATTTAGCACAATCAATTTACCGCGAATATTTCCTAGTATCGAATTAATCGTATCTAAGCAAATGCATTGCCACCCCTATTCTACGAGGACGCTGCCATCTCTCGATTCGTTCATTCAAAATGTACGCCGCGTCGATTTCCGTTGTTCTCTTACAATATTTCAAGAAATTAACTAGCTCAATCGAAAGTAGTTCGTGCCAGTGCCTTCTACAGCCATATTCGAAGAGCCCCAGCAGCACGAAGACCGAGGTGGTAAGTGGTCGTGCATTTGTGTTGCAGTAATTACACTCCCGATACCGAACACCATCTGAATAGACTAAAACATTGTCGGTCCTAGCGTGACCACCTTGAAAGCCATTTTGAATTCGAAAACACCTGTCAAAGCTATTACGCTAAGCGTTCTCGGCATAAAACAATCGACTTGCCCCCTGCTCGGATGCCGGGTCGACATACATATCGACCCTAAGGTACACATAGTCTTAACTACTCCCACAAAAGAGATCCACCTTCATTTAGAAGATTATAAATACATTTGACACAATCTTATAAATAATTTTAGCCTAGGCCTAGTGTGTGTAATGCTATTATGGTATGGTTTTTACAGCAAACCGCTGACTCGTGTATCTTGTTGTCAGGATGTCACTGTCAAGACACGAGAAACACGTCGACTGTGTTTGTGTGTGTGACATACGGGGGGTATCCCCGGGGGGAGAATTTGAACAGTGTCCAGCTGTACGCTGGTCCATAATGTAGCAGTTGTAGACGAACTCCCCCCTACAACAGCGGTGGGTCCAGCGACCCCACGGGCACATGTGCGCACACAGTTGATCTGTAATGCGCCCGCTGCACCAAACCAAAGGTGGTCGCCATCCAGACGGCCTTGGGGCCCTACCACGTAGCTGGGGTGGGTGGTTTTGTCGCTTTATACGACACGCCGACCCCGGCCGCAGGGGTTTGTATTCTTACTGCGCCCCTGCACGGACAAAAAAGGACGGGGTAGCGTGAGTCGGCCTATTGTACAGTAATCCTAAATACTGTATTGCCAGTCACTGAAATGAGCAAGATATCATTACTGATTAATTCATTTAAAGAAAGGGGATTCCCCGAATTTATCACAGTGTAAGGGGCTGTCCATTAATTACGTGAGGCTCGAAGGGGGGGGGGGTCCATAAAAAAATCACGAAATATCACAAGGTCGGGGTGTTATAACATATCACGTGTATTTATTTTTTCGACAAACGTGTACAAAACCGAATTTAGCACTGTGCCAACAACTGACTTGTAAGATGCTTATCCAGTTATTGGTGTTGAAGAAAGTCTTGCAAATCCGTGGTCCGAGGATACTGTACATTAAATTATGTTCATTGTTCATGTATTAGAATAAAAAAAGTTTTTCGCATTTCTTTCATTATTTTTATGTCAGTCAAAAACAACCTGCAACCTTTCTGCCTACCTCTAAACGTTATTATTGTAGTCTTTAATTTTCTATAGTCTTAAACCTCACCATGTATCACCAAGGAGGAGGGGGGCGGTTAAAAATTCCAAAAAAAAAAACATCACGTGATTAGTGGACGGCCCCTAAGTAATAGAGAATTACATGCTCATTTTGATTGGTCCGAATCGTAGGTTGCAATATACAGTGTAAACTCTATTTAGCAAACTTCAATTTAATAAAAAAAAAAACCTTAAAACGTAGAAGTTGCTAAGGTCTGTTTGATTTACATTGTTATAATATCAGTCACGAGTTTTAAGCGCTGGCCTTGAATGACAGTTCAGTTTAGCGGGGAGAGCGGGGTGCGACGGGTGAGATGGCCAGCGCCGGCGCCGTATTGGTTTATTAGTCGCTTGCCTCTCCCGCGTACCGTCCGCACGTCTGCATCGTAATAATTATGAGCGCGAGTGTACACATGCGCAAGTCTCCCCACTACTTTCGCCGAGCGCTCAAAACTCGTGACGGTATGTATGCCCTTGTATTGAAACATTATAGCGTAGGCAACCACTTTCAATAGCGAAACAATACATCATTATTTAGACTCCAATAAACATTTTTTAACGGACCTTCAAACACAATACTGATAAGAGTTGTAAATATTTCGCACGTACCAGAGAATAATGTGTTCATTTATTTGAAGTGTAATTATTCAACGAAGGTGATCCATCCCCCATACATCCCAAATTATCAATAAAATACAACGAAAATACAATTAAATTTTAAATTAAATTACTAGCATAGTAACTTATTATAACATTGTTTAATTTAAAAAAAAAGTATACAAAGTACACATGTCACAAGTGAAACTTCTTTGGCAAACTAAAATTAGTGAACTCTATAGTCCAAGTTTAATAAATGGACTGCGCTTCGAACGGAAATATTTGGTATAATAGTATAATATTATAAATAGGAAAGATTTGATTGTTTGTTTACATTGAATAGGCTCCGAAACTACTGAACGGATTTGAAAAATTCTTTCACTGTTGGGAAGCTACATTATCCCCGGGTGACATAAGCTATATTATATTTTCCAAAAAATTAGGGATTCTTACTAAAACTCAAATAATTTAACCCAAGGTGTAAAAAAATTACCTAAAATATTTTTTACATCGCGCACATCTTACACTTCATATTTGAGACTGCTTCAATACCTTTAAAACTTTTTGAATTATTCAATTCGGACATTCCATTCGAAAGATATCACGAGTTTAAAAATGTAAGTATTGGAAAAAACGTTTCACATCTTCGTGACGCTAATTTGCGTTTCATCCGTAACGTGACGCTTTCAAAATTAAGACGTATTTATTCTGCAAATTATTTTGTTTTTTTTTCCACTCTCCGTATAAATAACGATATAATAAAATAACCAGTTTCTTCAATTTAACTATATCGAGTTTACAGTGTATTATTATTATTTGGTGTGAAATTTTGCAGCCCCCTAAAGATGCCGTCTGGGGCGGGCCCCGCCCCTGCCGCCCACTAGGCTACGCCACTGCTGCAATTTTTTTATTTACAATACAAATGGGATTTAACATTTAATAATATTAACGGGATAATAACACCTTGTTTACCTGTTGAAGAAATAAAATATTATTTATACATAAAAACTTATTTAATTCACTTTAGGAAAAGACACACACAACAGACTGGTGTGCTTTTTTTTGTTGGTGTGGAACAGCAGTCAGTCTGACGGTCAACTTAATAGTAACCGTCCGCGTGGGAGTACTGGAACCTGAACCACTTATGCCGGAACACAACACTCATCCGTGCAAGGTCAGCCTGTCTTAAAAGGTGACAAAACAACCCACCCTAGCTACGTGGTAGGGCCCTAAGCCCGTCTGGATGGCGACCATCTTTGGTCTTAAGTATGCCGCCATAATAACCTTGTGTTCCGACAGCAGCGTGTTCGCGATGCCACTGGTGTTGCAAACACCCATAGGCGACGGTAACTGCTAAATCCTAAGCAGGCCGTTAGCCTGCCATTATGCCAGCATGTTTAGAGAACAGTGTTCCACACATAGCTGGGGCTGTTTTGTCGCCTTTCACAACAGGCCGACTCCAGCCGCAGGGGTTAGTATTTTTATAAATAACCGAAGCTTTTCATTGTCATCGTAAGAACCGAACCCGTAACCTGTGGATTTCCACCAACCGTACCTTGTCACACAACTGACCGTAGACAAATTTTAACTTACCATAGACAAATTTAAAATGGCGCCGCCTCGTCGAGGGTGTGGAGCCAGTTGAAGATCATCATGTTCCGCTCGTACTTGGAGAGGGGCCTGCCGCGCTCGCGCTCCAGGTCGGCCGCGGTCAGCGCCAGGTGCGCCGCTTCTGTGGATTTATCCATCAACTTCAGGGGGAGAGGGGAGTTGGCGATCGACACACACACACGCACGCACGCACACGCACGCGCGCGCGCACACAGACGCACGCACGCACGCGCACACAGACGCACGCACGCACGCGCACACAGACGCACGCACGCACGCGCACACAGACGCACGCACGCACGCACACAGAGTTAATGACGCGATATTTCCAAGTAAATACCGTTTACAAGCTGTTTAAAATTGTACAGCGCTATCCAGCGAGATTAATATTTAAATTCAACAATGTTACTTACGGAACAAATCCATTCTACGTGACCCATTCAGGGTGAGGGCCTCCCCTCATACACATACAAGCGCGCACACACAAACACACACAACTTAATTTAAGAAGTTCGTATTATTTGCATGTTTTACTCCAATCAGTGGGAGGTACCCTTGAATGACTAAAAAGGTCAGGGATCACTCCTTCTTTGGGACTAAATTATTAATAGCCAGAATCATATTTTATAGTCACATTATTTATAAATTTCTGTTAAGTCTTATCACTGTCACCAAGGCGAGGTGTTAAAAATTAACAAAAATAGACCATGCGGTATGGGTATCCCTTATACCAGTGGTGGGCAACCCGGATCTCCTCGACTGCGGCTCTTCCGCCGTCATCCCAACATTGACACCCTTTTTTATCATAATCATCTTTTACGCTTTTAGGACAGTGACATTAGTTTTCTCGTCATTAATTTTATTCTTATGATAAGAATTATTTTAAAATTTTTAATTCATTAACTATAAAAGCGTGTTTTTTTTTAATAAACTATAATTCGGCACAACTATAATTCCGACAGAAGGAAAAGAAAGCGTCAATTCTGATAAGTTCTGTGGGACAAAATTATTAAATTTGTGTGTTGTCATCAAGTCGACAAGTGTGCACGAAATTTTGAGTTTTTTTTTTTGTGTGTTCATCATCATCATCGCCATTTCAGCCGGAAGACGCCCACTGCTGGACAAAGGTCTCCCCCAAAGATCTCCACGATGATCGGTCCTGCACTGCCCTAATCCAACCTATTCCGGCGATCTTGACCAGATCATCGGTCCATCTTGTGGGGGGCCTACCAACATTGCGTCTTCCGGTACGCGGTCGCCATTCGAGAACTTTTCTGCCCCAACGGCCATCAGTCCTTCGAGCTGTGTATGTTTTTTGTGTGTTATGTGGGTTAAAATTGAGTCCGAAAATTCCGTTACATATATATACATACAGGTCAAATTAACAAAAGCGTGATAGAAATGGCTCTTTGAATAAATTTCCAAGACATTTCCAAAACAAGGTTTCCGACCACTGCCTCATACTGATGAGTTACCTGGATGCACGAATCGAGGGATCTGATGCCTTTGAGGAACGGTCAGCGTGGTCGGTCCGGGACCCGAGACCACGTTGGCAACGGCGTTCACCGCGGCAGCCTGTAAACGACCCACCATAATAAATATACCGTGATCAACACAACGCCATCTAGTCCCCAAAGATCATTTATGGATAATAGACAACTGATATACTACTTATTTATTTTTCTTTTTCGTGCAGGGGACGAAGTAAGAACATTGACCCCTGCGGCCCAGGTCGGCCCGTGGTAAAAGGCGACAAAACAACCATAGCTACATTTAGATGGCAACCACCCCTGCATGGTCTATGTGTGGTGTTCCGGCATTAGTGACCCAAGTTCCTGTATGGGACAGGCCACTGCGGTATCGGATTAACCACGTAGCAAGAGTAGCAATTGCTACGGGCCCCGCGCGAAAGTGGGCCCCGTATATTTAAACCCACTCATCTCTGCCTGAGTATTTAATATACAAAAACCAAACAAAACGCATAGACGGCAAATAAACGATTGAGGTATTGAGTTTCGAATTGTTATTTTTTCCACTTTAGTTATTTAAGAATCCCCTACCAGATCAAGGCCTCAAAGGGTAAATAGAATTTGTTAAGGGCCCCGCACTTGCTTAATCTAACACTGGGCCACTGGCGTTGCAAACACCCATAGGCGACATTAACTGCTTACTATTAAGTGGGCCGTCACCCTGTCTGTTGTTCCTGAACAATAAATCGCTAATATATATTCATCTAATTTTCGCTTCGGTGTCCGGGGTGAGCTTTCCAACTTTTCCTTCTCCACTCCGCACCCTTTACGTCGTCGAGCTAGCACTTGGGTCTACCCCTCCTACCGTAGCCCGGAGGCGGCATGGCCAGACATTTCGCACCTTTAATCATAAACTGACCGATTACGATTTAGGTCTAAAGTGAGATAATATAACGGGCAGCATTGTATCGACGCCCTCTATCGGCCAAACTAAGATTTCGATATCTCCACTGAGTTACCGCTATTTAGTTATAAGTCAATATATGGAATAAGTCATAAATGACAAAACTTTTTTGCGATTTCCCAAAAAAAAAAACAGGTTTTTTGAGTTAGGTCAGTTTATGATTAAGCGTGCGATTTGTTCCCCACGTAAGAAGCTGGTTAAAAACGTGGCCATACCAGCGAAGGCGACTGACTCTCTTGGATCTCATCCACAATCTCACAGACATGAAGGCTGACACAAATGCGAGAGCTCCTAACGCGATCCTCCCGCATCACTGCCACACCGGCCACGTTTCACAGCCGTATAAAAGGACAGGCCTGGTGGTCTTCTAGACCTGTCCCTCCAACACGGCCCGCACCTCGGGCGTCACAAATTAGATATATTTACCTCCAATCTGTCCAAGTTGAAGTCCGACTGCGACATCCGCTCCAACGCCCTGTACGTGGTCAGCAGCCGCCTCTTGATGTAGTTCTGACGGACCTAAGAAATTTATTCAAAGTAGTAGTAGAGAGAGGTCACCGGTTCGTTTCTTACACCGTGCATCATTTAACATAACAACAAAGGTTAAGAAAAGTATCGTGAGGCAATTTGCCTTGACTTTTTTTTTTATAAACATGCCATAATCTCTATTCTAATATATGCCAAGCTCCGTAGCGTCAAGGGTTTAGCATGGCACAATGCAATTATGGGTCCGATGCCCATCCTGTGTATGACTGTTTAAATATATACACTGCAGGCCAAAAGTTTAAGACCACCTTAATTAAAGTAGCGAAATTAAATTAAAACTAGAATACAATATTAAATGTTTAATAAAACTGTTTAATGATTTAACAATCATCAAATAAAACACTTTTTGATAATCAATATACTTGAAACGCGTAAAGAAATATTAACAACCCCATGCTAAAAAAATCCTCTTTTTACATTCTATGACTATTTTCACAAGTCTCGACACACGGGCAATCAATTTGTTGATAGTGCCTTGTGATCAGTGGCGGATTTGCCCTAAGTCCCAGGAGGCCCGGGCCTAGGGCGGCCAGATATTAGGGGCGGCCAATCGTGACAAAAAATTCACTGATGATAACAAGAAATAACTCAAAGTACGTATATATTCTAAAGGCACGCGCACATTATGGTGGGCCGCACTGCACTGCACCACATCGTATAACAATAATCTTCCTAAATCACTTTTATTTAAATGTGCAATTATCCCTGAAATATTATATATCCTCGGAAATTATTATAAACTAGCAGATGTTATAGTTAACCTGAATCGATTTCGATAAAAGTTGGCAAAAAAGTAAATTCATTATGTACTTAATATGATGGCTGCTGAGAAAGGAGCGGCTGCTACATGGCCTGGGGCCCAGGGCGGCCAAGACTCCAAATCCGCCACTGCTTGTGATATATTGCTCCAACTTTCGCATAAAGCATTCCACGTTTCAGGTCTCAAAATGAACATGGACAAGACGAAGATCATGTCTAATGTCCATGTCGCACCTACCCCCGTAACAGTTGGGAACTGTACTCTCGAAATTGTTGACGAATACGTCTACTTGGGTCAAACGATCCAGTTAGGCAGGTCCAATTTCGCGAAAGAGGTCACTCGTCGAATCCAACTCGGATGGGCAGCGTTCGGGAAGCTCCGTAAAATCTTTTCGTCCCAAATACCGAAGTGTCTCAAGACGAAGGTTTTTAACCAATGTGTGTTGCCAGTGATGACATACGGAACGCAGACGTGGTCGCTAACTATGGGCCTTATGAGAAAGCTCATGGTCGCTTAGAGGGCAATGGAGAGGGCTATGCTCGGAGTTTCCCTGCGAGATCGAATCAGAAATGAGGAGATTCGCAGGAGAACCAAAGTCACCGACATAGCCCGGATGATTGCAAAACTGAAGTGGCAGTGGGCTGGGCACATAGTTCGAAGGACTGATGGCCGTTGGGGCAGAAAAGTCCTCGAATGGCGACCACGTACCGGAAGACGCAATGTTGGTAGGCCTCCCACAAGATGGACTGATGATCTGGTCAAGATCGCCGGAATAGGTTGGATGAGGGCAGCGCAGGACCGATCATCGTGGAGATCTTTGGGGGAGGCCTTTGTCCAGCAGTGGGCGTCTTCCGGCTGAAATGATGATGATGATTCCACGTTTCTTCTCGCGAGGATGGACTACAATTACGGACGTTCCTACGGGATCTTATCTCGTATCTTATGGGATTTCGTTACAATTGATAGATTATGTTGTTTAAGTGTGGTCTTAAACTTTTGGCGGGCAGTGTATATAGACAGCAGACGGGCTGACGGCCCACTTAATATTTAGCAGTTACCCTCGCCTATGGGTGTCTGCAACGCCAGTGGCATCGCGAACACGCTGATGTCCCATAAGAATACAGGAACTTAGATCACTAATGCCCATGAACAGAATACAAAGTTATTATGGCGGCAAGATCAAAGATGCTTGCAACCCACGCAGCTGGTGGGTTGTTTTGTCGCCTTTTAGGACAGGCCGACCCCGGCCGTAGAGGTCAGTATTCTTTCTCCGCCCCTGCAAGGATAATTTACTGCCAGGTGTGTGTGTGCGCATGTGTGTGTGTGTGTGTGTGCATATTGATATATTTACCTTCTTGTTATCGGTGGGCAGAGGCCTCTGAGTGGAGGGCACGGCTTGCGTTCTTTGCGGCGACGGAAGTTGTGATCCGCCCACTGCGAAACAACGTTTTATTTATTCATAATAGACCAGCCTGACATAGCCTGGCAAACGTGGTTCTGCCACATGACTTTAAAAAAAAACAGTCAATGTCCTTCTCCAAGGTTATGATTGTACCGAAACTCATCAGCGGTTTAGTCGTGAAAGCGTCAATCAAACAAACTCACTTTCGCATTTATAATATTAGTTAGGATTTGTTAACATTTATTTCATTTATTGACAAATTAATTTTTCACTATAATGTAATTAATATTTTGCACGAGTGCACCCGGCGGATGAAAATAGCTCGAAAAGTTGAAACTGGTATCGCCGGGTGTACATTTTTTTCCGAAAACGCGAGGTGGTTTCGTGTTTAGCATTCGCACAGCCCGCTCTCGCGGATACGTTGTGAAATTGAGAACAGTGAGAGTGCTAACATAAAGGTAGACTAGACGGACGTTTCGCGACCAGATCAGGGACGTCTTGAAAAAAGGCCAGGTCAAGAGTACCCTAAACAGAAGAGCATGTCTTGTATGAAGGGAATAATGAAAGTGGACGAAGCGAAACAAGTACATATGTAAGGATCGTAGCAAGTGGAAAGAAGTGGTCTCTGCCTACCGCTACGGGAAAGAGGCGTGATTATATGTATGTATGTATGCAAACATAAACAAATCTCTTTTACATCTTCACGGCCATATAACGCGAATGAGAGTGGATGCATATAAAAGAAGGGATAGACCAAAGACTGACGGATTGTGTAAACGATGATATTGCAAAAAAAAAGGTGTTATTGTTGATATGACGACAAATGGAGGAGAGTGGAAGGGCAGAACATGTTATGCCGTGGCCACATAGTTGGGATAAGGGCAGAAAGTCCCGCCCCGTCTTCTCTCTATTATATATATTATGGTATACTTGCTAGAAGAACTCTCTTTTGATGAAACGACTCAAACAAATCTTTTATAATATTAGTAAGTAAGAGAAGTTAGTCTCGAAATTTAGTTTGATTAATCGAAATAATTATTTTGTAAGTAACTTCCACTCTTTTTATACGCTTTATAATTATTAACTTGACCTATATGTATTTATCTATGTAACGATATTTTTGGACTCGATTTTTACCCACTTTGAACGATGAAAAAATATCAAAATTTTGCACACAAGACCCAAGGACAATACATAAATTTAATAATTTTGTTCCATAGTCCTTATCAGGATCATTAGGTTTAACGTTCTTTTCTCTCTGCCGAAACGCCATCTGGCGTTTAATTAATAAAAACATTTACCGATTGGGAATTGACAATAAATAAATTATATTTTAAAGTTAAACAAACAATCAAAAATCGGTGTAGGGGGTTTGGATAGTTGACAATTTTATAATCCTCTGTCTACCTGGTAAAGAAGATGATGCGTGACAGTTTACCTGCAACCCAGGTGCTGCACGACCGCGATGCTGCACTCAGGGTCAAGGCTTCCAGGGCAGCACAAAGGCCTACTTCCGATGTGGCACTGTTAAATTAAAAATTACGATACAATAACTGTTTGAACATCGCCTATGGACGTTTGCAACAACAGCGACATTGGCAACGCTCTGCCCCATTCAAAGCAATTTGCAACATCTTATTTTTTAAAAAACCCCATATTGTACTGCAATGGGAAAACCTCAGCCAGGAGCTCGTTCCCAAACCATAGAGTATGCAACAAAAATATTCTTGAGAACCGTTTAGTACAAGATAGATGGAGCTCTAGGAAATGGGGATGAACACTCAGTTAATTAAGACGAAGAAGTCACTATTATAAACAGTATCTCAAAATATTCCCCGTTGTACAGATAGAGGAATATGCAGAGACGCAGTCTCTCCAAAGGCAAGTATGTGGTGTCTGTATGTACGTGCGTGCGATACACACACAATGTCACACTTGAAGACTAATTTATAGGTCACAGGTTCCATTTCCACCATGGTATTTTAAGTGGTAACTGCCAACATCGTGAATACTGCACGCCGTGAGCACCCTCTGGCTGATTGGCCTTGGACAAGCGCAGCGAGTATACTGTGTCAAAGGCCTTCCTCCTTCGAGGGATTCTAAAACGATCTTTGGAAACCAAGCCAACATCTCCCATAATTTGGTACCTTATTAAAGTTGGAACCACACAACCTACCACAAACATTGGCTACCTTTATCTTAAAAAATAATGCTTCAAGTAGCCGCTCGCACATTGTCTCTTCTGGCTCTGATGCTCCAGGGGGTAAGAAAAAACATGATATTTTTTTTATAGGGAACATTATATTTTTTTATAGCTAGAGATCAGCAGATAGGCAAACGGTCCACCCTGTTAGATGGTCACCGTCGCCTATGGACGTTTGCAACACCAGAGGCATCACTAATGCGCTGCCGGCGTCAAAGAAATTTTATAACGCCTTTTTTGAAGAACCCCATATCGTACCGCGCTGAGAAAACCTCAGCCGGAAGTTCATCCCAGATCCTGAGAGTATGCAACATGAACATTCTTGAGAACCGTTTCGTATAAGAAAGAAGAGGCTCCAAGAAATAGGGATGAACACCCAGCCGATGACGGGCAGTGCGGTGGTAGAAAGTCGATGAGGGTGCCCTGAGTGGTCTGGGGAGCTATTTAGAATGGTGTCATTATAAATAGCTCCTCAGAACACTCACCGTTGTACAGGTACAAGCGTGTCTTGACCGTCTATGAGTATGGGATCGTCGACAACACGAACTGCGCGCCGTTGGATGGAGTCTAGGGGATTGAGCTGACAGGCGGATGCTCCGGCCCATAAATATGAGCAGTACTCCATATGCGGCCTGACCTGTTTTGTATAGCACAAACCGTTGCATTGGAGTGAAATACTGCTTGGACCAGTTTAGCACACCCAGCTTTTTGATGGCAAGCTTAGCTTGGCCTTCCAATTGTCCCATAAACTGCACATCATTCGTGATGTGGACACCAAGGAACCCAATACTGCTTGAGATTGAAAGGTGGGTTCCTTAGAATTGTGGCGCAGGTGCGAACGGGATTTTCTTGACAGAGAGTACACAGACTTGCATCTTCGAGGGGTTGACCTGGTCAAGGTTTTGTCGTCCCCATTCAAGAGACTCTCTCTAGAGAATTCCTACTTTTCCTACTTCAGACACAAGTCTGATCAGACTTTCTTCCAAAACCTAAAAGTATCTATAATATTCATACGAAACAAGCACTCAGAACAAATCTCTTACCTTCTAATATGACCCCCAGTTTTACATACATCCGCTACATCACCAGCACTAAAAGATCTGCGGAGCCCTAACTGCTTGCACAGAGCTGCACAACCCGCCAGCAGTTCCCGACAGTTGTCGCTGCTCGCAAGGGGCAGGGCTGACGATGGCCTCCTGTCAATTATTCATATTGATTTAACAATTCTCATTATACTAAGTTTCTTTTTTATCTTTCTTTCAGCCTCCCTCAACCATTTTGGTGTAGGCCTCCTCCAACTTTTTCCACTTGTCGCGACATTGAGCTTTCTGGATCCAATTTGAACCAGAGACCCTCATTATATCGTCCTTCCAGCGATCTGTGGTCTTCCTTGAGGGCACTTATTCCTCCACGGTCTCCACTCAAGGAGTCGATTGCACCAGGACTCTTCCTTTCGGGCAACATGGCCAGCCCACCTCCATTTTAGGTGACTTACTCGTGTTGTTACGTCTGCGACTTTGCTTTGTATTATATATACTAAGTGAATATACCTATATCACATGAACTATTTTTGAGAAATCTCCCCCTTCCCTTTATTAACTACCCCTAGTATAGTTGAATGACTCACACCCAACCCCCTCTCTAATTTTCACATAGTAAATCATAAATCATAATTTTTATCTATGCATATAAAGAATACTGATCTCTGCGGCCGAGGTCGGCCGGCCTGTCGTTAAAAGCGACAAAATAACCCTAGCTACGTAGTAGGGCCCAAATCCCGTCTGGATTACGACCACCTTTGGTCTTAAGTATGTCGCCATAGTATCCTTGTGTAGTGTTCCGGCATTAGTGACCCAAGTTCCTTATGGGACAGCAGCGTGTACGCGATGCCACTGGCGTTGCAAACACCCATAGGTGACGATAACGGCTAAATTGACCATTGAGGACACAAGTTGCCTTAGACAACGCTCAATGGAAACAGTTGGAGGAGGCCTTGGCCAAGAGGCACACAGAGATCAGAAATATTATGTAAATTTTAAATTATCTTTATATGTCTAGAAACTCTCGACTCCTGTTATAAAATCTACTTTATAATTAAGAAAATATAATTATAACTTACTTTAATGCCTTGCTATCTGGGTTTGGACTGGCCACTCGCAATGAGGGATCTGGACCTTGACCTGCCTGAAAATTTATACACACCGTTATTATTTGTTCCATTGCCATTATCGCTAAATTGCTTATGTTTGGATCTATTTAGAATTATCATCCATTAAGTTATAATCCACTGATTCCAGTATGCTTCGAGCAAAATGTACTTATTATGCCGCGTCGGCAAGCTTGGCAAACGTCACCAAGCAGTCGTTCACACGTTTGTGCGCACTCTCGTTTATGCACTGGTAATGAACAGACGTTAAAAATGAGTGATTGGTCAAATGGAGACGTCTTACGCTTCCTAGAATGTTACCAGGGAGAGCCATGTATTTGGGACCCAAGCAATAGTAATCACAAGGATAAAAAAACTAGCCTGTTTTCTTGTATCTAATAATAATAACTTAAGCCAAATGTTATGGCCGACACATCAACCTCTATGTCTTTCATGCTTGCCTCTTCAGAAGAAACTAACGCACTCGCAAGCGTGTCGAATGGCGACGTTTGATTCCCAAAACAAGTCAAACGTTTGTAGATTTGAAATTTACAGTCAATGCCAAACGTGCGGATGTGGCATAATATTTACAATAATGATGTATAAAAAGATGCTAACAAATGTAGATAAGTTATGAAATGTAGATATGTTAATGAGACAACAATTGTGTGTTAAACCGCCGTTTAAGGCGGTGCTGCTACAAGATACTTGGTTATGTAAAATCTTACCCTACAGGCAAGAAGCCTCAGAACCCTGGCATCAGATGCTGCTGACGAAACACTAAACAGTGACAGATCTGTAGTGACAGATTCATGAGATGGCGAGCGAGCCACCCCGCCGCCTCTCCACGCTTCTGGAGTGCACATTTCCACTGTAGCAAGTCAAAATACATAACTTGATTATGTAAATATTACTCATTTGATTATATATTATTTTAGCTGTTGAAGTGATAACTTCTTACAGGAGGGTAAACCGCTTCGTTACGTAACGCGTTACGGCGCCAGCCTGTTTGGCTTCCCTTTCTTCAGCGGTAGGCAGGCTCCTCCTCTCTCACTCTAACCCATAGCGCTAGATCTATTCGAATTTCGACTTTATTACAATGAAATAGTTTTTTTTTTACAGTTTTTGGAATAATTGGAAATTCATAAACTTTAGTTAAATTTGAATTATTTCTGGTTTTATTAATAAATAACCTTTCCTTACATTATCATATTAATATACATACAATTTATGTAATAACCTAAGCTTTTCTCAAGTTAAACAGTTTCAATATTAAATAGTTCAACTTAGATTAGTTTATCACTTCTGTCCAGCGTCTCGAGATGCACATGTTTTTTTTTTGCTAGTGTACATCTTCTTCTTCCTGCCCTTATCCCAAACTGTGTGGGATCGGCACACATTCTCTCCTTCCACCATCTTCTATTATTCATAATCTTCTATTATTCACATCTCTTTTTTTGTCATATCATCTTTTATACAATTTATCTTTTTTTGGTATAATTTTACTATTCTACTCTCTACTTATTTATTTTAGTACTGTACTCTTTTTGTATTCCTCAACTCTATTTTCATCTATACAAATAAATAAAATTGGAGTGTCTATTTGTAATATTAAAATAACCGGTTTTTACTAAGTGCATTTGGATGTATACAGTACATTACCAAAACAACATTTTTTACAATTTTTGTCTGTCTGTCTGTCTGTTTGTTCCGGCTAATCTCTGAAATGGCTGGACCGATTTTGACGGGACTTTCACTGGCTGATAGGTGATTTAACAAGGAGTAACTTAGGCTACTTCGAGTTTAGAAAAAAAAATAGTTTTAGTTAAAAATTATCATTTTCGGATTTTTATTTCCAATTAAAGTTGATCTCAGATTTATATCATCAATCATATGAAATAGGGTTTAGGCTGGACTTTGTAGGTTGTATTTCCAATTTAAATTCTTGCATTTGTTTGCATATTTCATTTATTGATATTTTAGTGTTTATAGGGTTTGTAATCCAAAATAAACCATAAGATATATCCAAAAATGCTGCCCAAAGTCACTATTCCACACGGACAGAGTCGCTGGCACATCTAGCTACATTATAAGTACATATTATAACATAATTGCCACACACATGAAGATAAATTACTGAGGAAACCTGCATATTCAGATCTACGGTCTGTGTAACCCACAAATCAACCTTGACAAGGGTGGGGGAGGGGGGTGTATACCACCCATTTCTTGTAGGGCGAGACCCTAGCTCAGCAGTTTGATAGTATGAACTATTATATTTCATGTTATACATATTTATTATTATTCTCCGGACGCCGAGCAGGAAGAATTTCGTCCATTGACCTGGTATTATCTGTCTCTGCCACTCCCGCGTAAATATAATGCCGCTTTGCTCGCACAGAGCAATGACCGATGGTGGTCTTAAAATGATTTATGTACTATATTTAAAATAAAAGTTCAAGAAACAATAATTTATATATCATACATTATTGAATATTTTTATGTATATTTTCTTGCGTATAGATCGCAATAGAGTAGTTTTTAATGTAAATTAAACTTGAAAAATTAGGCCGCAAAATCTACGCATCACGAAAAGACTTAATTCTGCATACCGGTTACGTTGGGCTCCACGGTGATTTTTTTTTATATCCACAGAATATTAAATAGTATTTATTATCACTTAAATACTGTTTTATAGACGAAATTTTACTATAAACAAAACATGAAAATTGTGTTTTCATTAAATGGCCGGATTTATAATCTGTCAAAAATTTTACAAGAAACGTTCGGAAATTAAAAGGAAGAACATAGTTTGTAACCAAAAAGAGTAGTAAAATCAATTTAAAATGATTATTAATGGCAATAAACATTAAGAATAAAATTATTCAATTTAATTTGTAATAAGTAAATACTTTAAAATTAAATATGAACACAGCCTAAACATTTAAAGACAACGTATATAAATCAATGCCAAGGTTTCTGAACGTCCTTGACCAAGTTTATGAGTGATTTTAATATGAATTGCTTTGTTTTTAATGATAAAAGTTTAATATCAAAGTAAATAAATTATGAATGATATTATCATAACACATTTTAGTCCTTTCAATTCTATTTTAATTTACGATATAGGTATGCAATTTTTGAATATTCGTAAATGATAGTATCATGCTTTGATAGATGGCGGTAGTGATTCTATATTTGACTGTTTCGTCGAGCTTATTTAGCTTTTTTTTTAGTTAATGCTTTTTAATTACATAATTTATATCGTCTTCAAATCCACAGAATTCATTTTTTGGGGACCAAATAAATTTTGTTTTCTTTAAAAGGCATTTTAACTTTCACACCCTCATTTTGCTATACTCGAAAGGTACAGTCGCCGTCAAATATATTGTAGCAGACAAGGTGACCAAATACTTTTGAACAATTTATAATGTCATTATGTTCCATACACTACAAGTTACCATTAATATCTAAACATTCATTACTTCATTAATATCTGAGCAGATGCTTGTCAATAATTTCTATACAAGCAACTAACCAAAAATATCTGAACACATACAATAAATAATGACAACATGTAAATAACGTTTGGGAATCTTTCAGAGGACGAAATTTTTGTGAGAAGGTTGTTGGTTCCATGCAAGAACGGTTACAGGACGTATTAAATGCAGAAGGAGGTTACACAAAATACTAATATTTTATCTAATTATGATGTCACAAATAAAAAAAAATTAATTTCATTACAAAAACAAGATCTGTTTTCTAACAATAGTTTGACATTATCATAAAATACCAGTTGTAAATATCAGTTGTATCATAAACAAATGATTTTCTATATAATTTTTATTCCCTTTTCATCGTATTGATACCTAGTCATTTGGAGTTCAAAAAGGGTGTTACCTGACGGATTTTTTCCCGGGGGTTTTGAAAATAGGTTATTTTATTGAGTTCGACGTGTTCTTCTCTTAGAATTTTCACTTTGTCACTCATTGTTTTATGTTTGCCGCTCACACCGCCATATTGAAGAAATGGCGCCTTTATAGCAGTTTTTTGACAATATCTCATTTCCAACTCAATTTACGATAACTCATTAATCAACAAAATTAAACTACCAAATGACTGAACTAAACACAAATAGTCAAGTCGATAGTCGTTTTTAGTTCGTCCTTTATAACACGCAGTAACGAATTAGGTAAGCTCTAAGCTCAGTGTTTGACTGCGTAGATACACTTGACGTTGTAAGTGTTCAGATATTTTGGTTAGTTGCTTGTATAGAAATTATTGACAAGCATCTGCTCAGATATTAATGAAGTAATGAATGTTCAGATATTAATGGTAACTTGTAGTTTAAGGAACATAGTGACATTGTAAATTGTTCAGAAGTATTTGGTCACCTTGTCTGCTACAATATATCTGACGGCGACTGTACCTACCGAATGAAAATTTTTCACAATCGACTAAAGGCTTAAAATTCTGAGGCTAAAATGTTTATTTGTGTATACATTTTCCGTTCGCGATTAATTTGTTTCCATTTTTAAAATTATTTTGTTAATTAAATTGTTAGCATATATATTTTTTACTATCAATAATAAAAAAAATTGTTTAACCTTGTTTAGAAAACTAATTTTTCAATTTTATTGTCGATCTACTTTTTTTAAATAACTGTCAAACATAAATAAATGTATTTATTACATATTTAAGTTTTCGTGTTTTTTTTACATTTCTTTTTGATATACTTATACAGTGTAGTATTAAAATTAATTCAACTATATAACTATTAAAAATAAAGGCAAAATTAAATATATTGTATAAAATAACAGTTTAGGTACTCCAGATCTGGTAAAATGATTCCATAAAATCGACAAAGATAGAAATTTAAAAAAATACTGACTAATTTTAATGAAATTACCACTTTTAATTAGTGTTGTGAAATCTTATATCGATTCATAAATAACATTTTATCAAATACCAAACGTATCATAACATACAATATATATTTAAATATATTGGCAGCCCTATTTCTGACACAAATAACATTTTTAGTATGTACATACGTTTAAGATACGATAGAGTTAAGCAAAGGATTTGAATAGAAAGAACAATTAAATTTCAATGTAATAAAACTGGAAATTACATGTGCCTATTATATGATTCTTCAACTCAAAAAGGTGCTTTTCCTTTCCTGTTTATAAGTTGGCAAGATATATAAATTTTTTATTAGTAGGCAGGAAACGTATTCGAGGAGTAGCCATCTTCAGTCTCGCTCACACATTTGCTGTCTCATTTACATTTATGTATCTATTTTTGTTAGCATCTATTTCTACACAATTTTTGTAAATATAATAAGCACGCGGAGTTCGTCCGGAGCACGACTCCCCCGGACTTAGACGGCGACACATTCATCTCCCCGGCAGAGGTGAAAAAGGCTGCACTTCGCCTCAGCCGCAGAAAGGCGCCAGGTTATGACGGCTGCCCGCCAGATACCCTCCGATACCTACCACGAAGGGGATTTGCCGCACTGGCCAAATTATATAATGGTATAATGAGGACCCATTATTTTCCCGACGTTTGGAAGACGGGAAAAATAATAATGCTCCCGAAACCGGGCAAGGATCGTCGCTTGCCCTCAAGTTACCGGCCCATTACTCTTCTGCCCCACGTCGCCAAGTTGTTCGAGCGTCTGCTGCTGCAGAGGCTGACTCCCTATATCGAACCGCGGGAGGAACAGCACGGATTCCGCAGCGGCCACTCTACGACGCTCCAACTTGCGCGCGTCTTACATCACCTGTCCGCAGGATTCATCCGTCGGCGGCCAACGGTCGGCGTCTTCCTGGACGTTGAAAAGGCGTTCGACCGAGTATGGCACGACGGTTTATTATACAAGATGATTGCGACGCCCACACCACCAGCCATCGTCCATCTGGTGGCATCATTTTTGAGAGGCCGGAACTTCTATGTCTCGGTTGAGCAAGCAGTATCCCGGAAACGCCACATTACGGCGGGAGTACCCCAAGGTAGCTGTCTGTCCCCATCGCTATACGCGTTGTACACAGATGACATTCCTAGGGAGAAGGATGTCATGCTGGCACTGTACGCGGACGACAGCGCCTACTTTGCGACCGCACAACACATTGAGAATGCCTGCAAGAGGATACAGCGCGTCCTGGATAAACTCCCGGACTGGTTAGACAGGTGGCGCGTGGCAGTCAACGTGGAGAAAACCGCCGCGCTGCCTGTTACCCACCGGCGCCCAGTACTACCCGCAGTGAGACTTCGAGGACAGGAGATCGGGTGGAAGACCTCGGTCAAGTACCTCGGCGTGATAATCGACAGGTCGTTGAGCATGACCGCCCAGACGCAGCACGCCATTCAGGCGACGCGCGCCGCCAGGGCGAGGCTCCGGCCTGTCCTCCAATCCAAGCTGCCGCTGAAGGCTAAGATCGGGGTCTACAAGACCTACCTTCGCTCGAAGCTCACCTACGCTGCCCCAGCGTGGTACGCGCTGTGTTCTCCGGAGCTAAAGCAGAGAATGCAAGCTCAACAGAACGTCACCCTACGGATTTGCACCGGTGCGGGTTGGTTCGTCCGCAACGACGTGATTTCCCGAGACTTGGGCGTTCCCAGTGTTGAGGAATTTGTGGTGAAATCTGCGCGCCGTCTCTTCGACCGCGCCGATCACGGCCGCCACACACACCTCCACGGGTTCGCCCCACTACACGCTCGGCCCCCGGAGATGTTGCGCCCCAAGTTGTGGAGACCCACCCCCCGCGACCTCATCAGTTAGCCCGTACAGGGTGACGTGCGGACGCAAAGGATACCACAATGCCGCAGAAAGGCCAACAGATGCCACGGATGGCCAACATAAAGCCCGTGATGGCCACCGTACACACAGAACGTAAATAACATATAAGTTGCTTCGCAGCGACTTTATACAGTCACCGGCGGGTAGTTGCCCGCCGAGAAGATGCCGGGGCAAAGAGGGACACCTCGAGGCCCCTACCTTCTCCATCAATCAAAGAACTGGAGAAAGAAGATCGCGCGTCGTCCGGAGCCCAATCACACATGACATGAATACACGTAGAATAGATGTGTTGCGGGGGAGTTTCTTTCGCCGTTTCTTCTCCCTCAGCTATAAGCACTCTGAAACGGTAGTAGATTAGAATAGGATCGGCTTCACCGGTGAAGTCGATAGACCCCAAATGAATAGTAATCTTGCCATTCGTGGCTGTTCTCAATTGTCCCCATGCAGCGGTCGAGCCGAAAACGCACCTCACAGGAGGCGCGTGTCCGAGCACGCTGCCACGGCTGATTGACCCCGCTCCCACGGGGTTGGAACGCCTTAACGTCCGGAGTCGCTGTCAAGTCGTCTGAGACAACAACAGCTTTAGCTTTAAGAAAAAAAAGACCGGAGTCATTGTTACGTCTTCTGAGACAAATAACCTCAATACATTAAAAAAAATTTGTGTTGTAGGGGAGGGGGTAAAAATTTCATCCTTTATCCCACAACTCTTTGTTTGTTGGTACTGTTGTTAGTAAAAGAAATGATACATTAATAAAATAAAAAGAACACATTTCGACAATTAACCTCAGATATATCCACTTAAAATAGTTTTCTACAATTAAGTACTAAATGGAAGCACTGTCGTTTTACATTGCGCAAAAGTTTCCAAATTAAGCTTCATACTATACACTGTAAGTTTATGCATATTTTAAAGACTACTGTGAATAATAGTTACGAGTTTTCGCCGAATACATATCATGATAGCAAAAACACTTAAAGACAGTTATGTGCCAACTTCATCATGTCGCAATCAAAAATTTTTACCCTCACCGTTTTTCCAAACGCCCGGCCCCGTAAAAAGTATAAATACAAAAACATACCATACCGGAATATGGATCTGCCTTTAATTTCAGAGAGACATACCAAGAAGACCTCTAACTGAGAACTAATAACAACATCCTTTCGAGACCAGGAACCCCCGCACCTCCAAACACTTATTGCCACTAATGACGGTGGTCTACGCTATTATAAATAATTAAAGACCTTCGTGACGTAACGGCTTGTACGCGTCGAAACTTCTGCGGGGGTCAAGAGATCTTTCCCATAACAAGTCTAGGTTATATATAATATGTATTTATTTACAAAAAAATCTACCTGAGTAATATGTAAGTTAACTATTATCCATAAAAAACGTACTATGGTACTTTATTAGATGTCGCTGTGTTAATTGTCACATTACATTTATACTTATATTTCAGTGCAAATTAATTTATTCTTCTTCCTGTCCTTATCCCAGCTATGTGGGCTCCGTACAACATGTTCTCCCCTTCCATTCTCCTCATCATATTTTACGCAATCCATCCTTTTCTTTGAGCTAACTCTCTTCCTGTATCCATATCAACAATCAATATAAATCTTAGCCATATTTATATACTAATATCATAAATGTGAAAGAAACTCTATCTGTATTTTAAGGTGGATTTATATTTGTTTGACGTATCGTGTCGTGACGAGCGGGAAGGTTTTCGGTTTCATACTTAAAATATGGTTAGGGACACGTTTGTATGTCGTGACGTGTTCTATCGTCTGTCCTAAATCTATGAAACCATATGTTTCTGACGCGAAACAACACGACACGTCAGACAAATATAAATCCACCTTTACGTTTCATGCCAAAACCGTTGATTTTTGATGAATTTCGGCACAGAGATAGATTATACCTTGACGAAGGATACAGTTGGTCTGTTCTGTGTTCTGTTTGTTTTGTTATATAAATGAAAAAAATTACGTTTTGGATAGGTTTTCGCGAAATGAGTAACCATGTCAAATTTCAAGTCAATCAGGTGCATAGTTTTAGAGATCTCGTGATGAGTGCTATTTCGTTTATTTTTAAATTTAGTTAGGTAGGTTAGGTTAGGTTGTTTTCGGTTTCTGGGGGCTTAGCAGAGCAATGCCATAAAGGCGATCCTGCGAAGCCCCCCTCTATGGCCAAGAGTGACGACCGGGGTTTTTGGTGGGCAGGACCGGCGGCCTTTGCCCCCGGTCCGCCCGAGGGGAGTTGGTAGCCCCCTTGGGAGGTAATCCCACATACCCACCGGCCTCCGGGGGAAGGCCGGGGGAAACTGTAACAGTTTTCCTCGGTATAAAAAAAAAGTTTGTTTTCGGTTTGCCCTAGAAATATAAATATTTTGTCCGTTCTAAACATTCAAAGTGCATCCCTACTTAGCGTTCAGTACGATTTTAAAATTAAAAACTTTATTTTGTATGTGTTTGTGTATTTTTGTATGTTTGTGTGAACTTACATAATATATAAGGTACATATAGTTATATATATGTATGGGTTATCTTCGTTTATGTGTGCGTCGATGTTTATGTAATGTGGATATTATGTTTAAAAAGTTTTTCTCAAAATTTCGTGTAAATAATTTAAAAAGTTTATCTTAGTTTTTTATTGCTGCGGAACAGAAGACTAGGTGACGAATGTCTGCGAAGCCAGTGACATCGCGAACACGCTGCTATCCCATACAGGAACTTGGGTCACCAATGCCGGAACACAACACAGGATTATTATGGCGGCATATGTTTAAACCAAGGGTGGTTGCCATCCAAACGGGCTTTGGGCCCTACCACATAGCTAAAGTTGTTTTCTCGCTTTTTACGAGAGGCCGACTTCGGTCGCAGAGGAGTTGCCTAGTATCCATAACACAAGTGCTATGCTACTTACTTTGGACTTGATTAACTTTAGTAGTGCAATACTTACGGGCCTCAGTGTGCGCCAGGGATCAGGGTTTCGAGGAGTAGCTACGCCTGTCAAAAGCTGTAAACACTCGATATTTGTGTGTAAACATTTCTTGATGGTGTTTTCTTCACAATACGTATCATAAATTTATTTAGTCATCTATCCTTACTAATATTATAAACGCGAAAGTTTTTATGTATGGATGTTTGTTACTCTTTCACGCAAGAAGTACTGAATGAATTTTGATGAATTTCGGTACAATAAAAATCATATATTTCTTCTTTTTTATCCTACATTATAAGTCGACATATGTTATTGCCTCCCACTCTTTTTACTCTTTTTTGTTTTATAACATTTTCTTTAGTACACCTATTTTCTTTCTATATTACACTGCATTCTTCTCTTTGCACATGTCCCTACGCTAGTAGCTTCCTTTTTATCAACTTCTTATTCATAAATATCTTATATCTTTAAACGAGCAATTCTTGTATATATATATATATATATATATATATATATATATATATATATATATATATATATATATATAATTGGAATCTCGGAATCGGCTCCAACAATTTTCATGAAATTTAGTATACGGGGGTTTCGGGGGCGATAAATCGATCTAGCTAGGAATCATTTCTAGAAAATGTCAAAAGGTGGCGTTTGAGTAGTCCCAATTTAAACTGAAAAATTACTCTTCCTGACATCTATCGGTGAAAAATAATACTATTTTTTAAATTGCTTTAAAAACACAACAACACTAAAGCTATTCCAGCAGAAGGCGTTGTTAAGTAACACGAAAACGGTCACGAGTGTTTGCTTTGAGGTTATACTAAGAAAATCAATTGTTAATTTCCAAAAAACACAATTTATAAAAATACCGAGCAAAGCTCGGTCATCCGGATATTGTGTATTAAATTAAATATGTCATTTTTGAAGTTATATTTCTTTTGGCGCGTTTGGAAAAAAAAGTTAGCTGATATCTGGCCTTCAAGTTTCCGTTTTAACCCGTAACTATATTCACAGTGGTTTCCCAAATATTCATCAATCTACAACACGTGTATTATATTAGTGAAAATAAAAAGTCTTTATTCATAAATATACATACAATAATGTAATGAATTTTTAACTGACATTAGTATTTTGACAAAATTAATTGGATTTTTAGTATTAAGATAATATTGCATGCCGAATGTCGGTGAAACATGTGATGAGTTTTATTTTGACAACTTATGTACCATGTTTAACGCAACAAATACTTATTCTATCTATTATATTCTACACTAGCTTCTTTATTCCTGCCCGCTTCGCTGGTCAACTAACAGAAAAAAATAAAAATAGCCTAAGTTACTCCTTGTTACATCAGCTATCTGTCAGTGAAAATTTCGTCAAAATCGGTCCAGCCATTTCAGAGATAAGCCGAAACAGACAGACAGACAGACAAAAATTGTAAAAAATGTTGTTTTGGTATTTGTACCGTATATACATCCAAACGAACTTAGTAAAAAGCGGATAATATAATATTACAAACAGACACTCCAATTTTATTTATTTGTATAGATGTTTATTTGGATATATGTGTATAGTATGTGATTTTAAATTATATATTGTGCTGAATGCTAGGCAGGCCATTGCAAAATTCGTGATAAAAGTGACTCTTACTAACCAACGAAAAAAACGGAGGAGGTTCCTAAGTCGACGCGTATATATTTTTTTCTTTTCTCTTATGTATGACCACGCATAACTTTTCTTTAAAAAATTGTCTATTATGTATTATTTATTTTATTAATTGATCATTCCTTTTACAAACAGAGTTGTGGCATACGGGATGAAATATTTAGCTATTTTTGGTCTGTTACGCCAAAGTAGTTTATCTTCGTGCATACATAAGTTTTTAAAATAAATAATTAAACATGGCCGCTCCACAATATTGTTTCGTGTCAACTGGGTATTGTACTTGATTGTGCTCGTGTCGGCGCGCGGAATGCAAACTAAACTACCCAGGGCTGTCACTTAACATTATTATTATTATTACTTCCTCAAATTTATATAAAATACTTTTTTCTCTAGAACTGCATGCACCTCACCAGTCCAGACCCAATGGAATCTGTTTTATTTATTCACTGGATAGTAAGCATTTACCGTCGTATATGGATGTTTGCGACGCTAGAACCGCAAACACGCTGTTATCCCATAAAGGTACAGTAACCTGGGTCACTAGTGTTGGAACACAACACAAGGTTATTACGGCGGTAAACTTATATACCAAGAGTGGTCGCCATCCAAACGGACTTGGAGTAAATATAACACAAGTGCTATACTATATCTTGGGCCTAGATGGCGCTGTGTGAAATGTCCCAATATATTTATGTATTTATTCACTCAGACAACTGCCGAAGCCTACCTAGGTCCAATGCACCTAACTATTCTAAGAAAGATCAATAGGTGGGCGTGATCCGGCGACTACCACACGCTAGTGACACCGCGGACACGCCGCTGTCTCGTAGGGGTAATTATTTATAAACTTTTAGATGCAGTACTGGAATCGAACCCGTGACTTTATAGCGACGTGCGTTAGCCGTTGCGCTACGATAGTCAGTCAGTATAATAATATTTCATTGTACATAAATTATTCTTAAGATTATTAGTTTTACTGTTAACTTCCTTGCGAAGTGATAACCCTACGTTTATATCAGTGCACACAGACCTTTACTTATCTATACACGCACACAGACTATCGCAACGAATTAGGGTCGGCTCTATTCGGACCGACCGATAACCGACGGGAGTAACTCAATTTTTTTTATTTTTTTTTTAAAATTATGTCACGACTTGCTCAGTATCTTGGTTATATTTGTACGTTTAGGTAAAAAAAAACACAAAAGAAATAACCTAAGTTCGTATTTTATATGACAGGAAATTAGGAAATGAACTAAGGATGGAAGAAAATAACTAAATTACTTCATATTCAAGACTGCTTCAATACCTATATATAACTTTTTGAAATAATCAATTCGGAAATTCCATTCGAAAGATTGGTCATGCTACGTTCGCCCTTTCTCACTCTCTCTCTCAATCAGTCTCAATCGCTCTCTCCCTCTCCTTCGACAAAAACGTTTCACATCTTCGTGACGTTTCATTAATTTATTAATAATTAAAAGTTTACCCTCATGCATGCAAAGAAGTTTCACTTCAAAAACTTAACTTTTCTTCACGTGGTCACAATCCTCTAAACGAAATATGCGTAACACAGTTTTAAATTAGTACGGAGGATAAAACATATCATGGTGTAGCAACAACTTTCTTAAAGCAATGTTTTATTTTTAATTTTTTAATTAAAACAACAGACTGCTGCCGTTTTGATTAATTTAAATAAATACATAATATAAAAAAGTTTAATCAAGTATACTTTATATTACTTTAAACATGCATGTTTCTGTTTGTTGTTATTAGTTTATTTAAAAAGAAAAAAAATCACTCGTCTTTTCAAGCTATATTCAAATATAGCGTGTTTTGCATTTAGTTTTTACTCGTAAAGTGTTAGAAGTGAACGCAGTACTAATGTTTAAAAATTTTTTTACTCTATGCCTTCTTTTCAAATAGATCTGTTATTCTCTTACTCGCATGTGCATGGCATAAAGTGTGTGCTGAGTCATGTAACATTTTAAGATTTGTTAATAAATATCTTTTCATCTTTAAAACGCTTATTTATAAATTTTATAATCTATCATATAGGCATGTACTTTTGGTGACACGCAGCAAGTGATGTATTAATAAAGATATGTGTCAAAATATTTTTTTAACTTTCAGTTGAATGACTGAAAACCATATTTATGAAATTGTTCGAAATTAGAAGAGGAAGGGAAGGGGTAAAAATCTGGCAATAAGGTCACGTGCTTTGGGCACGCTCCCTTATATTATATAGAGCTATTCGATAGACTCCCTGTCTGTTGACAAATGTCTTCCCTCCTGTCATATTTCAAAATTAATTTCATATCAAAAATATTTGAAACGGAAGCGGAAATAATTGCATAAGTGAATTACAAAAAAATCAGGATATTAATAAATTAAAATAATAATAGAAAACATAAATTTGTCGCTTATATTCAAAATAAATATTTAATTATTTTACTTACACCCCTCGTACTTTATGAGTGCCCTATCTGTGTTTTTATATCGACTCGCTAGGTGTCCTTACTTATACATATTGTTCATAAGATATTCAATATTTATATAAAACAATTTATTAAACTATTAAATTATGTAAGCATATTTTGAGATGGGGATGAAGGCGTTGTAATGCAATTCGGAATGCCTTTATAGCCTTCGGTTCTCATCTCGTCTCTATATTTACAGCAGACAGGCTGATGGTCCGCTTAGAATTTAGCAGTTACCGTCGCCTATGGGTGTTTGCAACGCCAATGGCATCGCGATCACGCTGCTGTCCTATAAGGGTTTTTATCCGTGCAGGGGCGAAGAAAGAATACTAACCTCTGCGGCCGGGGTCAGCCTGTCCTAAAAGGCGACAAAACAACCCACCTTTGGTCTTAAGTATGCCGCCATACTAACCTTGTGTTGTGTTCCGGCATTAGTGACCCAAGTTCCTGTACCCTTACGGGATAACAGCGTGTTCGCGATGCCACTGATGTTAGATAACACTCCTAAGTGACGGTAACTGTTAAATTCTAAACGGGCCGTCAGTCTGTCTGCTTTCCTACAGCCGTATACTTTAGACCAAAAGTGGTCGCGGGTTACGACGACGGGCTTGGGATCCACATAGCTAAGGTGGGTTGTTTTGTCTAGTGATGAGCAAAGCAAGACCAAGACAGTCTTGGTAACGGTCTTGGTCTTGCTTCTCCGGTCTTGGTCTTGGTCTTGCTTAAATACTTGTAGTCTTGGTACTGGTCTTGCAACATCGCAAGAACAAGACAGATTTTGCTCATCACTAGTTTTGTCGCCTTTTACTGTATCTGTCTGTATTCTTTCTCTGTTCCTGCACGGATAAAGAGTACTTGTTGTTTAATATATAGGTACATGGAGCTGTCATTATCACATTATTTACATATTACGTAATACGTGAAGCGTGTCTTTCTTTTCCTTTTATTTAAATTTAGAGAACGGAGGAGCATGAAGTTTGGCACAGTCAAAGTTTTTAAGGAGAGAGCAGGAAGCAAATGTTTTTATAATAATAATCAAAAATACATGAAATTAATAAAAAAAGGAACACACACACATACTGTTCGTTTTATGGTTAAAGTCTGTAGTTAAACTTTTCTTTCTTCTCCGTGCAGACACGTAAGGTGACCAAGTAACCCTAACTGCTTGGCAAGGCCTCAATGGCAACCACTCCAGGTATCTAAAGTTGCCGCCATGATAACTTGATTCCGGTTGCCCTACGCGGACGGCAGTGTGTTAACGGTGCCCCTGGCATCGCAATCCATAGTCGACGGTAACTGCTTACTATTATGTGGATCATCAGCCTGTCTTCTGTTCCTCAGCAATAAAAAAAGAAAAATAAATAAACTGTGTTCATTCGTATAGCAAGTAAGCAGCAGTGTACTTGTGTTATGGGTAATACACAACTGTGATATACTTTTCTATAAATAACATTATAATTTTATATACATATTATACATAAACACCCAAACGCGGAAAGAAAACCGAACCGTGTAGCCACTAGGTTACTATATGTATACTGTAAAATCAATATAATAATCGTAAAATGGTTTTAATAATAAATAGTATACGTGATAAAGGAAATAATTTAAATATCTTTATTAGTATTTTTTGTATAAATATTCTAAAAAAAATCAACAAAAATATGTTAATTGAAACATATACATACAATGACGTGTTTTGAGGATGAAAAACAATATTATAATGTTATTTTTTACGTGAATCTGATTTGATGTAAAAACATTTGGGGATGCCTTCAATAAATTATTATAAATATAAAATATATTGGCATAATTCACACAGCGCCATCTATTCCCAAATTAAGTAGCATATGTGTTATAGGTACTAAAAAACTGATAAACTACATAAGAACGCGATGACCCAACAGAAAATAATTATTTCATTCAACAATTACGTGAGTAATATATTTTTTCTAAATATTTGAATATCAAATAATTTTTCTGGAAAATTCACTCAATGTCGCTATTTTCTTATTGCTGTAGGACAGCAAGCAGGCTGACGGCCTGCTTAGAATTTAGCAGTTACGGCATCATGAACACGCTGCTGACCCATAAGTGTACAGGAACTTGGGTCACTGATGCCAGAACACAATACAAGGTTATTATGGCGGTATACTTAAGACAGGTGGTTGCCAGACGGGCATGGGGCCGTCCACGTAGCTAGGGTGGGTTGTTTTATCGCCTTTTACGACACGCCGACCCCGGCCGCAGAGGTCAGTATTCTTTCTCCGCTCAACAGATCGTCAAAAAGGCTACGAAAATTTTTTTAACAATCACCAGGTGGTGTAGTTTTTTTAATTTACTCTGTAGAAATCATTATTATTCTCGAATCTGTACTATGTAGGTAAGTACTACCTCTAGGTAAGTAATTAAGGCGCCACAATCGCATCAGTGTAAATTTTAAAGAAAAGAGCCAAATGTTATTAGAGTGAGATATCGAGAATTCTTAATTCAGCATAATTCAACTCGTCATCTACGCTACAGTCATGGAATACAGTGTAGATACACTAGTGTCGCACTCTGGCGGATTTTTTAACTTTTACAGCTGGATCTACTTTTCTAGTTCTATTTACCTATGTCCCCCATCTCTCTCTTCACTCGATCCCTCAGAGCTGCGGATCGTGACTCCATTGCAATTTCTTGAACATCTCCTTCCACTTATTGCGGTCCACGGCTTGGTGTAGTGCCGCGCTGGCAGGTATTAGGTGTTCGGATACCTGGTCTAGTCCTTTTTGGACTGCGTCCCCTCTGCCCTTTACCTTTCCTGTCACCATCAGTTTCTCCAGGTTACCGGGATTCCTTCGAGCAATATGTCCGAAGTACTTGACTATTTGATGCAGGCAGACATTGGAAAAACGCTGAGAATTTTCTAGCTTAAGCTGTTTTAGGATCTATATTGTATGTTTTAGGATACCCTCCATAGTGTATACAAATAAAAGTATATCAGTTGTCTAGTATCCATAAGACAAGCGTTCCACTGCATATTTGGGATAAAAACTAAATGGCGCTGCGTTACATTTATAAAGGTTGAACATGGGGAGATCTACACGACGGTACAGTACTGTAAATTTTACAATCACAGACCTAGGTTCTGGTACTCCTGCAGCGTATTCGCGATGCCCCTACCGTTTCAAACATCTGTATTAATTTATTATTAAGTGGTTAGCCTGTCTGCTGTACCTCAACAATAAAAAAAAACTTTTTTTTAATAGTTTCCTATTAAGAAATTATAAAAACACAAACTAGACGGATAATTGTCACGTACTGATGATGAAGGAAAAAAACATTGGGATAAATCCTGCACATCATAACCGTATGTAAGCCATCAATCTGCTTGGAAGTGCTGGCATACTGTCTCACACTCCAGAGAAACCACCAGCCAGCAGGGACGTGATAGGGTGTTATTTGTTTTCGAATAACACCCTATATATACTTCTTTTGGCGCGTTTGGAAAAAATATGGGAGTAAAATTATTACGATAGTCGCGTACAGACAGCTAAAAGCAACACGATGAAGTTGGCGGATAACTGTTATCTTAAGCTGCCGTGAAAATTTGGTTCAGTGGAGTTAAAAAACAAATATACATGTATTTATGTGTTTTTAAATTATATGACGTGACCTCAGTCTGCATATTACAGATAATTTTTTTTTAAATTTATCATTCCTTTAACAAACCAAGAGTTGTGGCATACAGGATAAAATCCTTAGTTCTGTTACGCCAAATAAGTATAACTTCTTACGTGTTATTTTAATAAGAAACAATGGAAAATATTCAAACGAAAAATCGATAAAAATTATATTTTATGAAGAGCAACCCTGACCTCACACACACGAGTGTAGTCGTGTACGAACATACAAAACACACATACACACAACGGATATATGAAACCAAATGCTTGTCAAACTAAATGGATACGGTGTATAGTGATGTGCTATTAAGAAATGGATTTATCGATTATATTTGTTCGAAATGTATGACCATGTTTTCGGAATTTAAATTATGGCTACCGATCCCTTTACTATACCCTATGCTAGTGGTCAGCAACTGGGGGCCCGTGTACCGCATTCGGCCCTTTGACTGATATTATTTATCTATAATTCTTTCCGTAATAATGTATGCTACTAAAGCAATTAATTGATAATGTGTGACGCGTCGCCACGACACCATAAAATTTCTCCGCAAACAGTAGCGTGTCTCCTGGCGTCGCAAAAATCTAGGCAACGGTAACAGCTTACTATCAAGTGGGCAAATAGTTGTTATTTACAGCAGTTATAAATATTTATTTATCGTTCGTGTCCCATCACTACGGTTTAGCGGGAGTCGCGCAAGGTACCTTGCGTATTATTAGCCTATAAAGGCATGTACACACTGAAATTCACAAATATATTTAATAAATCCATATATTTTAAATGTGAAAGTAATTCTGTTTGTTACATTTTTACGTCAACACCGCTGAACCAAATCTGATGAATTTCGGTATAGATATAGCTTATACATTGGACTTATGATACTTTTTGTCGTGAAAATGTTTTTTGGCAGAATACCATTTGCCGGGTCGGCTAGTTTGTCACTTAATGTCAAAAGGTTGTGTGTAAGTCAGAAAAACTGACTAACTGCACGTCGCTATTGACAATAAAGAACAGCAATTTGCTCCTTCAAATGTAATTACTAATTAATACGAAACTTCATGGAGTGGACAAACATCAAAACGGCCATCATAGCGTGCCGGTATAGTAAGTAGGCCGTCAGCCTGTTTGCTGATACACAGCAATAAAAAAGGGTTTATTATTTATATGATATTTTTACCAAGCACAAAAATTATTTTACATTTTAATACAAAATATTACATTTCATTAGTGTATATAGTATGTTTTCCAATTACAGCACTAGAGCGCATTATGCGACATAATGCTGAACGTTGAATGTTTCAACTACAGCAACGCTTCGCACAATCGAGCACTCTCAAAAGTGATGCGTGCAATCGAATACCAACTCAGTGACAGAAAATTGACAAGTGTTTTTTTAACTTTTTTTCTTTAAGTTGGCATTGATCGAAATTGTATTTATATATTAACGTTATATAGTAATAATGTTTATTGTTGATTTTTCAACTAACCATAAAATTTTTATTTTTAAAGCTTTCGTTTCGTCGTAGTTTTTTTGGAAATAATCAGTTAATTCAAACTGTGTTAAAAAAATAAGTATAAGTATGGATGGCGCACTCTGGTGGTGCATTTGAAAACTAATTCACGTTCCAATTAACCATGAGCATAATTCGGCATTGAGCGCCACTGAGTCGCATTATGCTCTGTAATTGGAAAACTACCAAAAGCTACGAAAGCACGAACAAAGAGAAGACGAATCTAAGAAACATTACACTTGTATTCTATCTCATTCTCTCGCTGGCTAAATACTATTTATGAATGTAATATGTTGTCTCTTTTTGCTCTATTTTTTGTTTGATAGTATTTTCAAATCACATCGACGGTAAAGAAGTTTCACTGCAAATTTAATTTTTCTCGTAAGTGTCTTTATTGTGTGCCACGTGACTCTATTATATAAATTTAATATGAAAGTAACTCTGTCTGACAATTTCATTATTGTATAAATTTTGATCAAACTGAGTGACAGGATAAGAAATAGTGAGATAAGGAAACGTTGTGGTCTGAAAGGAGATGTAGTGACAAAAATTGAGAAAGGTATGCTGAGATGGTTTGGCCATGTTGAGAGAATGAATGAAGAACGATTGACGAAAAAAGTGTATAAGGCGAGTGTAATTGGAAGTGTTGGAAGGGGTAGACCTAGGCGGACGTTTCGAGACCAGATCAGGTACGTCTTGAAAAAAGGCCAGGTCAAGAGTACCCTAAACCGAAGGGCATGTATGAAGGGAATTATGAAAGTGGACGAAGCGAAACAAGTATGTAAGGATCGTAGCAAGTGGAAAGAAGTGGTCTCTGCCTACCCCTACGGGAAAGAGGCGTGATTATATGTATGTATATATTAATTTTGGATATCACTAGCATCAGAACTTGAAGCATATTAGGTATACATCTTTTTCTCCGTGCAGAGGCGGGGTGAGAATACTAAACTACGCGGATCCAATCCCGTCGAGATGGTTTCTGTATCTCTATGATACAGCGGCGTGTTCGCGTTGCGCCTAGTATCACAAACATCCATAGGCGACGGTAACTGCTTACTCTTAAGTGGGCCGTCGGCCTCTCTGCTGTTCTTCAGCAATAAAACGAATGGTCACCGCGCGCAGCAACCGTAAGCACAGCGGCAGGCCGATAGATGCCTGTTCCCCACTGAAGGTGTAAAATGAATCGCCTACACCCAAAGCACGCTATGGAGTGCAGGATACGCAATTAAGGTCTAATCAGCAAATAAGGGTTTCACCAGGATTAAAACTTGAATCATGTGAGCATATTATTCAAGTATGCGAGGTGCCCCCCCCCCTGCACTGTTTCATGTTTCATTTTGCGAAGTATGATATTGAATGTATCATTACGTAAACTTGTGTGAAAAGAGCTATGAAGGTAGTAGAACTGATTTACTAAATATTATATATATATATACATATATATATATATATATATATATATATATATATATATATATATATATATATATATATATATATATATATATATATATATATATATATATAATATATGGGGGTTAGTGTTTATTGTAGGCAAGTGGTTGTTAATTAAAAGAGTTGCGACTGACTTCTGCGTTTATTTCTATATGTTTAGAAATAAGGTTTTACACTATTACACCGTTATTTAAAATAAAACTTGGAGAGCGTGCGTCGTAACGCTCACCGTCGTCGTCCATTCGTCCTCGTTCTCTCTCTGCCAACTTCACTCATATCTTATACCTTTCACGCTATGGCTTCATTCAAAAACATCATCTTATGGTCGATTTACATCAGACGAGCGAATGCTCATTCTATGCCCACTATATCAAATTCTTTTACTGTAAACAGGCGTAGAGCATTTTTTCGTTGTTCTTAGTGCGTTCACAAAGATTCTATGGAATATTCTAAGAATGCTCGCTCGCTCGATGTAAACGGCGCTACAGCTAGAGCGCGCGAACAGTTGCTTAGAGCGTTCTTGCGTGTTCGGACGTGCTCGCGTCCCTGAGCGGTCTCTTCAAAGTGTTCTTGTGTTCTAGCGATTGTATACATATCTAAAGTCACTGCTAGTCTGTCATATGCAGGAATTGGGTCTCTAAATTCGTGCTTGATTTCCGAATTTTGTCGCTAATCAGAGATAGTAAATGATCAAAATCCTCTGGCGCCATTCTACAAAAGTTTTGGAATTGACCACTTTCTTTTTGTTTTTGCATATCCGTCATTGTTTCACCTTATCCAGTGTCCTTCGTTGCATTAAATTTGTAACCCACCAACGTCTCTTCCTTCTTTTATTTTTGAGTTTTTGCGACAAAATAATAAATGCAGCACTTGCAATTATGAGATCACTGTCAGACTCAGACATAGCGAAGCACTACCTATACCAACCACAGAATTGACACGAATGAACACTAAACGATTACGAAAGAATGCTCTTGTTCTAGCTCTAGCTCTTTGTTCGTTCGCTCTAAACCCACCTTTACATCCAAACACATGCGTTCCAGAAATGTCATTCCCACACACACACACACACACACACACACACACACACATATATATATTTATATATATATATATATATATATATATATATATATATATATATATATATATATATAAAATTTATCAAAATTGGTTCAGCGGTTTAGGTGTGAAAAAGTAACAGACAGATTTAGTTTCATATTTATAATATTAGTATGGATTATTTAATGAAAAATATTTTCATGAAGACCTCTGGGTCCTGATGAAGCTTATCTGCTAAAGCATAGTAGGTTCCCAAGATGGTATTTCTTTCTAGGTTGGGATAAACGAAATATATAGAGACCTGCGCACTCAATAAGCCGATCACTCGTGTATGTCATCATTAAAATTACGACAAACTAGCCGTTTCCGCCCGCTTCACTAGTCGAATAACAGTAAAAAGGAAATTAAAAAAAAGCTTTCGTCATGAGACTTCCCCTCTGCACCGCATGCGCGCTATGCCGCTTGCCCCCACTTCTCCGTGGCAAAAAAACACGTAGTGCATATAAAAAACGCCATTTCTTAAACTTTAATAACTTTATATTAAATGAATCATCATTTCAGCCGGAAGACGCCCACTGCTGGACAAAGGCCTCCCCCAAAGATCTCCACGATGATCGGTCCTGCGCTGCCCTCATCCAACCTATTCCGGCGATCTTGACCAGATCATCGGTCCATCTTGTTGGGGGCCTACTAACATTGCGTCATTAAACATTAAATGAATATATCACAATAATTTATTTTTTAGATAAGGGCCAAGTGTCTAATAAGTAAAACTTAGAAAATTTAATTTAAATCTATCCAGTAGTTTTGCAGTGATGCGTGCAAAACTGCAGATAACTTGAGATAAATAAATAATTTATACACACACACACACACATATATCGCCACCTTAGTGTAAATACATTTTGTCGGACACTTTTCAAACACAAAGATCATTCTCTTTATCCTCCCTAATGAAAAAAAAAATGAAACAAAGAGAGAATATTTAAGCCGTTCTATTCGATTCATAAGCCAATACATCTTTGCTTACGTATGCGAATGTTTTATAAACACGTAAGTGATGTGAGGACTAGCTGCGCACTACAGTTTTACTCGGCCACCGTCATAGAATACTACTATACAGAAATTGTAATTACGGAATGTCGAGGTTAGGAAAATTCTGTGTTTGAAAGAGTGTCCGTAAAATTAAACCACAATAGAATCTGTATAAAATTTTGAGGAAAGCGTCAAAAGTGGAATTGAGAATTTTTTTAACTCGACAATTCGTTGCACTAGCGCCGCACTCTGGCGGGTTTTCTAACTATAATTTTCAGCGTACAGCGGGACAGTTTTTCAACTTTACCATATTCATAATATTTTTGAATTGAAAACTTCTTTAGCGGTGTTGTGCACTTTTTTGTGATGGCTAAAATATGTTAAACTCGCGTCAGGACATGTGACCTGATCGAAAATTCGTAAGACGGAGTTTTGCTCCAGTAATACCAACCTTATTCATAATGACTTAAGGTTTATTTTATAATGTAACTTTTAAATGATTGCATTGCATTACTTATACATACCTATTCGAATTTCGATTTTATTACAATGAAATACAGTTGAGTTTTTTGAAGTGAAAACTTCTTTAGGCGCGTTGAGCACTTTTTGGGTGAACAATTTTGGTTTGTAAAGAAGTGTTAATGACCAATTTAAACTTTAATCCTTGATGATAAACATTTTTTATAAATCGAAAATACTAATCTAATGGCTCGACGATAAAATTCACAAGTTACTTAGTTTTCACTTTATCGGCAGTCCCCAAAGACTGACCCGCATGTTGTTTTTTTATCTTTCCTTCTTTTTCTTCCTACTCTTCTCTATTACTTGACATCCATATTCACATACTTTTTCGCCATATTCTTTATTTATTTTTCTTTGTACACAACATTGATTACACACATAAAATTTAAAGATATGAGACATGTACATAGGCGTGCATAAAAGAGTTTTCTTCCAGCAAACCTAATGTTGGAGATTGGAAAGAATAAAGGTATGATTCCGAAGTATGCTACCGCTGCATTGCTGCCGCGTCATTGCTGCCTAGCTTGGAATGTACTCTCATAAAAGCTTGTGGCGCCTCATTGGCCACCTGATTTATATGTAGCGTGGTAACATGAATAAAACCTAAGAATTCTATCCAGATATATGTATACTTTTTAGACATTTCGAGAAGTTATTGATATGTCAATACAAATTTAATAATATTGGAGTCTGTCACTAAATTATTTTGATAATGAGATACAATTTGTAATTATTAGTTATCACACAATAACATGATACACAACATGATTAAAAATAGTGAGTCAGTGAAATATATGTGTTTGATTAAATCTCTCGCTTAGGGAATCTACCCAATAGGAGGTACGGTTAATCCTCCAAAAGCTTAAGATTGTATGGGGACCGGTAGTGTCGCGGCAGCACTGCTGCGTGCAGCGCAGTTCGGAATCATACCTTGAAGAGGCAGGGTTGTGCACATAAACATCTCAGGAAAATTCATATTCTCTTTAGAGGACGTACGTGGCGTAGGGGTTCACGCACTTCAGTACGCTTGCGGAGGTCATGGGATTTTATGTAGTCCACGCTCGATAATCCCCTAGCTTTAGCTTAACAGCTTTCCCAAACGTTGTGTGATGAGTTGTTGCGGGGCACGGAAGGGCCCCCGATCCCTCCCGGAGAATATCACCGGGAAAAGGTGACAAAACAACCCTAGCAGCCCTACGCCCGTCTACCACCCTTGGTCTATAAGTATGCCGCCATATTATAATAAATAATAAAATTGAGTTGTGTTTCGGCATCAGTAACCCAGGTTTCTTTACCCCTATGGGACAGCAGATGCAGTACCCCTAATGTTACAAACATCCATAGACGACGGTAACTGCTTACTTATTAAGTGGGCCGTCAGCCTGTTTGCTGCTCCTCAATAATAAAAAACAGGGGTGGTGGCCATCCAGACGGGGTTGGAGCTTTACCACCTTGGATTGTTTAGTTGCCTTTTACGACAGGCTGACCCCGACCACAGGGGTCAGTATGTCTTCCGCTCCTGCGGAATATAACATATACAAATTAATGCCGACGCCTTAATAATGATGGCTTTTATCCGAGCAGGGGCGGAGAAAGAATATTAACCTCTGCGGCCGGGGTCATCATCATCATCCTAGTGTTAGTCCCGGTTGCCACCCAAACTTTCGTTTCGGTGCCCGGGGTCCGCTTTCCGAATTTTTCTACTCCACTTCGCGTGATCTTCAGCATCCCTGGTAGTGAGCTCATTGGCACGCATATCACCCTTTACGACGTCAAGCCAGCACTTTTTGGGTCTACCCCTCCTACCGGGGCCCGGCGGAGGCGGCATGGCCAGACATTTGTTTCCCACGTAAGCATCCGGTTGCCGTAAAACATGGCCATACCAACGGAGCCGACACTCCTGCAATTTATCTGCAATGTCACGGACATGAAGACTACCGCGAATGCGGGAGTTCCTAACGCGGTCCTTCCGCGTCACTCCACACATCCACCGTAGCATATTCATCTCCGTGACACGCAGTTCTTGCTTGTGTCGCTCTAACACCGGCCACGCTTCACAGCCGTATAAAAGGACAGGCCTAATGATGGTCTTATAGACCTGTCCCTTCAACTTTACCGGCATCTTGGGGTCACAAATGACACCAGTTACCTCACGCCATTTGGCCCACGCGGCAGCAATGCGTTGCTTGACGTCGCAATCGATGTCACCAGACGCATGAAACACAGATCCCAGGTATTTCACATGGTCCGTGCGCTCGACCGTGTTGCCGTCTATGCGTACGGGTGTGGGATCTGTGGAGTTACAGGCCAAGTACTCTGCGGCCGGGGTCGGCCTGTCGTAAAAGGCGACAAAACAACCCACCCTAGCTACGTGGTAGGGCCTCAAGCCCGTCTGGATGGCGACCACCTTTGGTCTTAAGTATGCTGCCATAATAACCTTGTGTTGTGTTCCGGCATTAGTGACCCAAGTTCCTGTACCTTTATGGGACAGCAGCGTATTCGCAATGCCACTGGCGTTGCAAACATCCATAGGCGTTGGTAATTGCTAGATCCTAAACGAGCCGTCAGCCTGTCTGCTGTCCTACAGCAATAAAAAAAAATAACAGAGGAGAGTGGTTACTTCAGCATCCAACCCCGACCGATTTTGGACATAAGCCTGATCTGGGAGGTCCTTCATAATTTCCGAGACGCGCAGCGGCCTTGTTATGTTGTAATATTGCATGATTTACTGTGGACAGGCTTAGACGGACCTCATTGAAAATGTATTCAAGTAAATAAAGAACAGAGGTATATATCGAGTAGGTTTTTTTTTTTAATTTTTGACGTTTTTCAAACTGTCCGGGCATTATTAATAGTCACTTGGTAACTACATGACATATTCACTCGACTTTAAGACATTAGTGGTTTATTGCCGTTTAGTATTGTCATTTTTTATTGTAAATCATTTTTGTGTTGTTTATACCACGCTTTTTATTAATTTGACCTGTATGTATATATGTAACGGAGTTTCGAATTCGACGTTTACCCACTTTGAACGATTAAAAAAATTCAAAATTTTGCACATTTATCAAGATCTGATGACTACACAAATTTAATAATTTTGTCCTATAGTCCTTATCAGAGTTAATGCTTTCTTGTCCTTCTGCCTAGTATAAGAATACAATTACTGACGAGAAAAATAATGTCACTGTTCTAAAAGCGTGGGGTGCTTTGTGCGATATTTTTAAACTAACTGGATTTCAGAATGACACTAGTGAAAAAAAATTATAATGGTTGATATCGAGCACCCCATGCTTTGTAGAACAGTGACATTAATTTTCTCGTCAGTAATTTTATTCTTATGTTGTTTTTATCCGTGCAAGGGCGGAGAAAGAATACTAACCTCTGCGGCCGGGGTCGGCCTGTCGTTAAAGGCGATAAAACAACCCACCCTAGCTACGTGGTAGGGCCTCCAGCCCGTCTGGATGGCGACCACCTTTGGTCTTATGTATGCCGCCATAATAACCTTGTGTTGTGTTCCGGCATTAGTGACCCAAGTTCCTGTACCCTTATGGGACAGCAGCGTGTTCGCGATGCCACTGGCGTTGCAAACACCCATAGACGAAGGTAACTGCTAAATTCTAAGCGGGCCGTCAGCCTGTCTGCTGTCCTACAGCATTAAAAAAAGTATGTATAACAAATAGGTAAATACTTTATCTGATGGCAAACACTAGTATCGATTCACTTTACTTTTCTTTTCGAAATTTCGGAAACAAATGAGTAACGTTAACTAACCCCTATCCTTGGCATTCGTATTTATCATCATCATCATTTCAGCCGGAAGACGCCCACTGCTGGACAAAGGCCTCCCCCAAAGATCTCCACGATGATCGGTCCTTCGCTGCCGTCATCCAACCTATTCCGGCGAACTTGACCAGATCATCGGTCCATCTTGTGGGGGGCCTACCAACTTTGCGTCTTCCAGTACGCGGTCACCATTCGTTCCGTATATCATCACTGGCAACATACATTGGTTAAAAACCTTCGTCTTGAGACACTGCGGTATTTGGGACGAAAAGATTTTATGGAGCTTCCCGAACGCTGCCCATCCGAGTTGGATTCGACGAGTGATCTCTTTCGCGAAATTCGTATTTATATTGGTGAAGAATCAAACAAGTTCATGCAAGATTGCAAGCACACACACCACAAGTCGTATTTCGTCCCTTTGCACGTCTGAACTAGCGTTGCAAACGGCGGCGGCGGCAGCGGCGGCGCTTAGGAAGTCTCGACACGTTGTACCTACTGAATATGGGATATGCAGTATCAGTCACTGAGCTACCTAAAATATTATCTGCCTACATTGATTGGTGAAGTCAAGCCAAAAGTTTTGTTCTTCACTATCGAAAGCAAATAAATTTTCGTGAACCCCCGCTTACGAATTGTGAACCCCTATTTTTTGTCACACCAACGTAAACCCTTGTCGAGTATCCTGTGGACCCCTGTGGGTCCATCTGGATCACTTTGGGAACTAATGGTCTAAATGTACAGCATTTGGATGAAATCATTTTTAAAAAGTAAATTGAATTAGTTAATAAAGTCATAAGCAAATTATTTTTTGTTTCATTATAGCTTTCAAAAACACAAATCTGCCACTGGACACCCTGTATATATTTTTACCTAGCTTTATAATGAGTAACTTCTCTTTTGTGAAGTCTAAATATGTTGTTTTATCTCGTTCGTATCCCTCACCCACCCCCATCTATCCCCCCTCTCTCCCAACCACCTCTCGATCCCTCTCCCTCCTTTTACCTCTTTCTAATATAATTATAAACATGTTTTATTTAAACAATATATGTCGGCTTATTGCAAGAACTCATTAACTGCAAAAATCACTAAGTAGGTTTTTATCTATAATGGGCTAATTTTTACATATTCTACAAAATGCAAAACACTAATTTGTAGCTGGACAATTTTAGCCGTTACGTCTTTGGCTAATCAACATAACCACTAACTGAAATGTCACATACTGACTTCTTGCAATAAGCCGACGAATTATGTATAAATAAATATATTCCCCAAGTTTATTGAACGAATTTTAAGTTCGTTCATTGTGTAGGACTGGAAAAAATATTCGTAGTATTTTTTGTGGTTCTTTACGACCCACTTAAATTAAATTATTATTTGTATTAAATGTATTTGTGTTAATTACTCCACAGTTTTCTTAACTCGACCCATCCGTACCCTCGTAAAAGATTGCACGACAAAACTTTTAATTATATACCCATTTCGCTTACACACCCAATATTTGTATAGCGCCGTCTCTTTCGCACAACAATCTAACTCCGGAACATAAACAAAAAATTAGGAGAACGTTTTACTAGTAACTCGCCCTGGTTTTGCTTGGGTGTATAAGGTATTAGCTAAAGTACTTAAAAACGTGGAGTTCACAAGTTCGAATACCGTTCATCGATTGGGTGTATGTATTATGTGTATTCATTTACAAAATAATATACACTTGTAAGTAGTATAGTACCCACAACAGAAATGCTTTGCTAGTATTTTTTTCATTGTTGTAGGACAGCCGACAGGCTGACGGCCCGTTTAGAATTTAGTAGTTACCGTCGCCTATGGGTGTTTGCAACGCTAGCAGCATCGCGAACACGCTGCTGTCCCATAACAGTACAGGAACTTGGGCCACTAAAGCCGGAACACAATGCAATTATACCGACATAAGACCAAAGGTGGTCGCCATCCAGACGGGTGTGGGCCTGGCCCTACCACGTAGCTAGGGTTAGTTGTTTCGTCGCCTTTTACGACTGGCTGACCGCGGCTGTAGAGGTCAGTATTCTTTCTCCGCCCCTGTACGGATAATATATGGATAATAGTATGCGTATAGGTGTCTCTGTGACAATAGTTTGACATATATGTCATCTTTTTTAATGCTATGGAATAGCTGACTGTCTACATAACAAGTAGTCACCGTCGCCTATGGATGTTTGCGACGCTAGGGGCATCTAACACGCAGCTGTCCACATAGGGGTATTACATGGGGTTATTATGGCGGCATACTTAAGACCAAAGGTGGGTTGTTTTGTCACCTTTTACGACAAGCCGACCCCGGCCGCAGAGATCAGTATTCTTTCTCCGTCGCTGCACGGATAAAAACGGCTAGTTTTGGTGTTACATATATTGCAAATTCTACCTCCGTGTAAACCGCGGCGCGCGCACTCATTTGGTTCGAAGAGTATTGTTCGGGTCAAGCGGTTCACACTATGTGATGATTTTTGTTGCATTTGATCTATACTAATATTTAAAATTGTAAATATTTGGATGAATCGATGGATATTTGCCTGGTGGTAGGGCTCCATGTGAGATGGCAATGATGAGCCTAGGCTCTAAAGAGGTCGCCATATAACCCTGTGTTGTTCTGGCATAATTGACCCAGGTTCCAGTTCTACGCGGACGGTAGCGTGTTAGCAGTGCCGCTGGCTTTGCAAACATCCATAGGCGACGATAACTGCTTACTGTTAAATGGGCCGTCGGCCTGACTGCTGTACCTCAGCAATAAAAACAAGTTGTTACATAGCATATTAAGCGGGTGTATGTGTGTGTACAGGAATTGAATAGTTCAGTTCGGTAATGGCTTCAATGCCTCTAGCATCGATTTCGCCAGTATCGGAGTTACAAAAGTGACAGGTTATAATAAAATAAACTGTAATTTAAAAAGCGGGAGTTTCGAAAGCTAACGTTATCTGGAATCCTGAGGACAACACAATTTCTATTTGTTAGAAATTATAATAAGATACTTATAAGGAAATACTATTTTTAATCAAAAACTTACACAAAACTAGAATATATTTAGTATACAGGAATTGAATAATAACATCTATAAATTATTACCCCGTGTAGATACACACCGTGTCTTATCCCATTTAGTTTGAAATTGTTCATAAGGGTGCGTTTACACTGTTTTAATAAAATATTAGTAAAGAGGTTATTTGAAAAAAGTACTTTAGTTTTATTTATGAATATATTTTTATTTTTAAATTGTCTCAGTTTTTTCATATTTGCAGACAATTATAAAAGTCCAGGTTGAAACCCACGGTGGCGTGTACAGTTTAGCAGATTTTTCTCATCTGATGTGTAATTGTGTGAATGGAAGAAGAAAAATTGGAAAATGAGTAGCGACATTAAAATGATGTGTTTAACAATATGACGTCATAAACTGTTTCTCTCACTTTCTATTAAAAAATAAGTTATGAATAATATATTTATCATGTAACGTAATGTTATTAATACAAAAAATATATAAAATTTAACGACGTTGGCACGCCGGCGAGAGTCATGGATTCGATTCCCGTCCGATTCCATAATTATGACTGGAATCCGAGATGTATAGAATCAGGGGTAGCCAAGCTCTTTGATAGTCCGAGCTATTTTTCAAAATTTGGAAGTTTTCGCGAGCCACAATTAATGTAATAAAACAGTATGCAAAATAGGTATAAAATTTTTGTCTTAGCAGAAATTATATTTATTGAAAACATATAAATAAAAGTAGAAAATATGTGTATCGAATTTAAATATTAAAAATTAAACGATTACCACTGTTTATGTTCGTTCGCGCAATTTTCGATGAGTTCATCATTCTTAATTTGAACGGAAATGCAATTTGTTAGACGCATCTAAACTGTATCCACTTTACCAAAAAATAAAATGTGAACAAACAAAGCTATAATAAAAACAACATGGCGGTTATAATCCGACCATAATAATAAAACACTCCTTCCAATCGACAATACGTTGAACAGTACCTACACTTATAATTATTATTACCAGCATAATTATAAAACCAATAAGAGATTTGGAAACATTGTCTTTTTAGGTTCTTTATAATGTAAGTTAGTTATTACAATTAGTGTTGTAAATATGTAAATTTTATATGCATTACATTTATCAGTCATAATTGTAAAAATAAAATTAATTTATGTTTTTTTTCTAAAAGTAAGGAATAGTAATGTAAAAAAATAAGAATATAGGAGATATTTCTAATAAATAATTAAAAGTTGCTATGATAATTTTTATATCATGTTGATTATTGTAAAATCGACATCCAAAAAACCCTTTTTACGATTTGTTTACATTTTATTTTTTGGTAAAACGGATAAGGTATTATAGTCTTTCATATTTGTTGTCAGTAATTTAAAACACATTTTGAAACACATACGAAACGATAATAATTTTTTTAAATGTCATCATCATCATTTCAGCCGGAAGACGCCCACTGCTGGACAAAGGCCTCCCCCAAAGATCTCCACGATGATCGGTCCTGCGCTTCCCTCATCCAACCTATTCCGGCGATCTTGACCAGATCATCGGTCCATCTTGTGGGGGGCCTACCAACATTGCGTCTTCCGGTACGCGGTCGCCATTCGAGGACTTTTCTGCCCCAACGGCCATCAGTCCTTCGAGCTATGTGCCCAGCCCACTGCCACTTCAGTTTTGCAATCATCCGGGCTATGTCGGTTACTTTGGTTCTCCTGCGAATCTCCTCATTTCTGATTCGATCTCGCAGGGAAACTCCGAGCATAGCCCTCTCCATTGCCCTCTGAGCGACCATGAGCTTTCTCATAAGGCCCATAGTTAGCGACCACGTCTGCGTTCCGTATGTCATCACTGGCAACACACATTGGTTAAAAACCTTCGTCTTGAGACACTGCGGTATTTGGGATGAAAAGATTTTACGGAGCTTCCCGAACGCTGCCCATCCGAGTTGGATTCGACGAGTGACCTCGACCTTTTAAATATAACACACAAAAATTAAAAGGGAACTCGTGTACATTTATCGAGAGCCACAAATAACCCTTCAAAGAGCCACGTGTGGCTCGTGAACCGCAGGTTGCCCCCCCCCCCCCCCAATATAGAATGAATTTCTTTACAAAAAAAGTATATAAATAGATATCAGTTGTCTAGTACCCATAACATAAGTGTTGTCCTACTTACTCCAGGACTAGATGGCGCTGTTTCAAAAGCCATACTATATTCACATTTATTTAAAATATTATTTTTTCGAGATGCGAATGTTAAGATGGACCAGTGTAACCAAAAACAGGGGAAGTTTGAAAGTACCGCCAGTGATTGAGAAGCTGAAAAGTGTAGTATGCGAAAAGAACAATGCCATATAAAAGATGGATGGATTGTGTAAATGACGATATGGCATATTAGGTGGTGATGTTCAGATAGAGAGGACAAGTTGCGCCAACCCCACATAAGGATAAGGGCAGGCAGAAGATTTGTTGCAAGAAGTCGCCTTAAGCTACCTATTCGTAAACAAAATATAATAGGTTGAACAAAAATCAACTTTACTCTCTTAATAATTAAATATACTTTTATATAAAACCTACTAATTTCCTTATCTGTTCATCGGTAGCAATAATTATTTTAAACCTTACAATACAGGTGTATTGTTCATTTTTAATTGTATTTACTGGAGACAAAGAGTAATTTATTATCGAAAACTACATTTTAAGATTACGTAGATAATACATTTTTAATAAATAAGATTTAATTTACAATTAACTGACTATTTAAGTTACAATTTTGCTAATTTTTTACTAAATATTACTTATTTCTGAAGAAATAAGTAATATTTAGTGAAATGAAGTAAATAAGTAACAATTGGAATAAAAGGGTCTATGTATAATGTATTTTTTTTATTGCTGTAGGACAGCAGACAGGCTGACGGCCCGCTTAGAATTTAGCAGTTACCGTCGCTTATGAGTGTTTGCAACGCCAGTAGCATCGCGAACCCGCTGCTATCTTATATAGGAACTTGGTTCACTATTGCCGGAACGCAACACAAGGTTATTATAGCGAAATACTTAAGACCAGTGGTCGCCATCCAGACGGGCTTGGGGCCCTAACACGTAGCTAGGGTTGTTTTGTCGCCTTTAACGACAGGCTGACCCCGGTCGCAGAGGTTGGTAGTCTTTCTCTTAAATTGGATTTTTAAAATTTCCGAAACTGATCATTTTTAACTAAAACTTTTTTTCTAAAATAAAAGTAGCCTAAGTTACTCCTTGTTACATCAGCTATCTGCCAGTGAAAGTCCCGTCAAAATTTTTAAGATAGTGTATGTAAATATAATCGCGGGAAAAACTATAAATTTTCAAATTAACACTTTCTTAAAATATTCGATTGGCCGCCATGTAAAACTAATCTATAACGCTTATAAATCATTCGTAACAATGTACCCTTCATTCAATTTTCATTCATTCATTCATTCACTCACACTACACAATACACAAACATTCTGCACTCACATTATATTTAAATACCCTCTTTATTAGTAATTCTGTGTGGCAATACGTAATTTATTTTTTCCGTAAAATGCTTTTTTTGAACTTGTATTTTCCTTTTTCTCTGTAAAATTTTAAATTATTATTACATGCTATTTACTTTTTTTTATTATGTCTATATATATATATATATATATATATATATATATATATATATATATATATATATATATATATATATATATATATATATATATATATATATATATATATATATATATATATATATATAATATTATGTATGCAAAGTGTGATCTTTTTGGCCAATTTCCTGTTCATTATATATTAGTATGTAATTTTGAAATTTGTGTGTGCTGTATGATCATTCTTGAAGTAAATAAAAAAATAATTTGCAAAAAGAAAGACAGAAACTGTTTTATTTGAGACTATATACATACTTATATTATACTGTATAGTATATTTATATTTAAGTGTCCCAAACTTGGATCCAAGCCTACTATATAACACGCTTTTATTAGATTCACATGTATGTTTATTTGTTTGTAACCGACTCCTTTGAACTCGATTTTAATCTACTTTAAAGGAACAGGTTTCATTTTAACCTTGTAGACCTATCAAGGATCGATGACAACACAATAATTCGATAAAATTATCTCATTACCTTGATTTTACTTACTTTAAAGCAAATTTTATTTTATAATATAGTTAAAATATAGAACACGTTTAGTAACAAATTAATAAATTAGTTCTCCAAAATATTCGATCGGTACGATTAGTCCGAAAATGGTACGAAAGATACGACACAAAGCGTCCCACGCTTTCGTCACATTAATACTCGTACTAATATTTTTCGTTCATTGTTTTATTCTTAGATTAAGAATTAATTCACTTTTAAATTCGATTTAATTTTCAAACGAGTTTTTTTAGTTTTTCTTTAATTATTAGTTGCCTGTAATAGATAACTATTGCGTCTTTTAAAACATAACCAAAGGCAATCCATAAAATATTAAAAATAAACTAATTAATTACGACATTAGGCAGTTTTTAAGAATATCAATACATTTGCGATGATGAACGTTGCCAGTCATTTTATTTACGTAAAAAATATAATGGTTTTGTATTTGTGTGTGTGTAGGTACGTTACGGTCAGGGCTGTCACTATAACACGAAAAGGTTTAATTAAAATTTCAACAAAAAACTTGATTGTAATTGATAACAAATAATAGGTGCTAGGCTTACAAATAATCCATATATTGAACAAATTTACAGTAGTTTTTGTTAAGATTATGAAAGCATTGAAGATCCGTTGATAAATGTTTGAAGTGCGCTGTGTTTTGTGCGCTGCGTTCTGGATAATATATCTGAACGATATTAGATTGCGTTTGCATCAACCATATAAATATTTTAAATAAATAAATATACTAGGACATTTCACACAGCGGCTTCGATTCCTAAAGTAATTAACTTAGCACTTATGTTTTGGGTACTGAATAACTAATATATATTTAAATAAAATGATAGAGGTCTGCAGTTGTGCACGAATCACGGTAAAACTACAACGGATAGATTTCAAATAAATTTTTAAGTTTTATGTCTTAGATACTTGATCCATATCTAAGAAAAAAAATATTGCGGTATCTTTATTTAATATGAAATTATTAAAGTTTAAAGAAACAACGATTTTTATATTCACGACTTGTTCAGTGATGTGTGTTTTCTTGTGGCGGAGAAGTTTTAGAAACTTCTCATATTTTTCCGATTTACTTTTTCTGTTATTATATGCTTTTATTTTGTAGACAATTACGTATTAAATAAAATAAATAAATAATAAAATAAATTAAGTATGCCGCCATAATAACCTTGCGTTGTGTTCCGGCATTAGTGACCCAAGTTCCTGTACCGTTATGGGACAGCAGCGTGTTCGCGATGCCACTGGCGTTGCAAACAACCATAGGCAACGGTAATTGCTAAATTCTAAGCGGGCCGACAGCCTATCTGCTGCAATAAAAAAAAACTATTTTGAAAAAAACATGAAACGAAACGAAGATATTATATATTGATTTCAGATTAACTCATTTGTTTCCTGGGCTATACCCAGTATAAATGTATATATTGTGACAATAGACTCAGCGCCATCGAGTTCCAAATAAGGAGAAAATTTATATATTTTATTAATTATTTAGAAAATACTACCTTTTTGTATGAATTTGGATTTGAAATATTGTGTTTAAATATTACGACCCATTTCACATGATTTCATATATGTCAAGGTACTTCATGTACGCTTATGTATGAACTATTAAAATAAAACTGGATTGCAGTAATTACTTTGCATACTTACTACCTATACTATATATATACCTACTTTAAATATTGACTATCGAGGCGTGTTAAATTTTTTTTATTGTTGTGTAAGAACAGACAGGCTGACGGTTTACTTTACAATAAGCAGTTACTCTTAGATTATAGTCCAACTTAAGCTCTAACTTTGCCATTTGAGGTCAATGGATAATAAAAACGAGAAAATCTGTGTGAGTACTAGATATTTAATATCCCAAAAAGTCAGGTCCCTGACACATCAGGCAACCTTGCAAAAAAATTGCGAAAGCTAAAAAGAAGCACTTTTTTCGAAATAACTCGCAAATGGTTCAAAATATTGAAAAATGTTTGAAGTAAAAGTTATAGATAATTAAATTTCCCACAAAAAAGTCTTTACACATTTTTGCATAAGTGCAATAGTTTTCGCAAATTATCACTATAAGGCACCTGAAAGTAAAGGAGCGACAAAAATAGTGAATTTCGAATAAACCGGCCGGCAAGTTTTGAGAATAGGGTCCCATTGTTACAGCGAGCGCATGTGTTCTTTTGTCTAAGGCAGTAAATATCGTAAATTTTTAGTGTAACAAAAATGCATAGTTGGGTATATACAGATTGTTTTCATTTGCGGCATTCTTAGCTCATTTTACGTGACAGAAAGTGTGTTTTTAGGTCATTATTTATTTAGATATTATAAGTGTTAAGAAGGAATAATTTATTTGTGTTTCATTGTGAACCGATTAGAGTGGTTTTATTTGGAGCATACGAAATACCCTGGATTTGTTATTCTACTCTGTAAGTAAAATAATTTTGTAATTACAAATTTTTTTAAAAACTGTTTCTCAATTGATATATGACCTCTTTAATTCGTCCGTTTATCAATACGTTAAAGAAGTATCGTTAGCTATATTACCTCCAACGCCATCAGCCCTTCTAGAGCACACCAAAAGAGTATACTATCAAATACAAGAATGGCTTGGGAATAAACTGAATCCAGAAAATTGGGGATGGAAAAATAAATTACCAACAGTTATGTTTCCAGTAATGACTACAGCACCACCAGCTCCCGATGAACTACTTAATTTGGTAGGAAATGACACAATTTATTCTGGTATATCCTAGCTTGCTCATTCATTAATAATAAATTTTTCATTACAGATTCATTGTGGCTGCCAAAAATGCGATAATTACCGATGCACTTGCAGAAAAAGCGGTATTCGTTGCAGCGCGTTTTGTAAAAACTGTGGAGGACAAAATTGTCAAAATCCATCATTGAGGTCTTCAGAAAATTTACTTAATGAAGATGATGAAAGTGATAATGAGTAAAGCAGAGGATTTAGAAGAATACTGCAAAGAACCTTATGAACTACGACTACAGAAGAGTCATTTGCAGAATCCATAATTGGAAAGTTAAGAAGTACTGAAGAACGAATGGAAAGAAACTACGAAAATTACTAAATTATTATTTAATTTTATATAATTTCAATACATGATTAAAAAATGTGATTATATGTATTATTTAAGCGTATCTACATAAGTTATTTTTATTAAATTGATTGATTATTCTAAAATTTTTTGTAGTTAAGAATATTGTATTTATAAACTAGATATCCTAATCAACATAATTATTAAAACAGATACAAAATTATTTAGTATCGATTATCTCGAAAAAGTGGTCCCCGACTCCTTATTGGGTGAAAATATAGTGCACAGAATGCGCTTTTTAAATATGAAGTGCATTTAAAAACAACAAAAAGATCTGTTAAATACAAATAATAATTAAAATAATTAACAAATTTTTAATATAAATTTATAATTTAAATAAAATAAAATTAATTTTCCATTATTAGCATCCTATTTACTACTTATACTTATACCGCCGGCTTATTGCAAGAACTCGTTAACTGCAAAAATTACTAAATATGTTTTTATCTATATTGGGCTCATTTTTACACTTTCTACAAAATGCAAAACACTAATTTCTAGCTGGCCAATACGTCGGCCATACGTCTTGGGCTAATCAACATAACCACTAACTAATTCCAACTAAAATGCTGTTTTCCCAAAATAGGGAAATATCACTTAATGACTTCTTGCAATAAGCCGACGATACACTCATTTACGGATTTTGGGTAATTTCAAATCATGACAAGTGCAGCTAAATACTGCATTTTTAATTTCACTTTAACTAAAAACGAGTATTTATTGCGATAGACAAAAGAACATATGCGTTCGCTGTAACAATGGGACCCTATTTTCAAAACGTGCCGGCTGCTTTATCTGAAATTCACTATTTTATCTGTCCTTTACTCTCAGGTGCCCAAAAATGATAATTTGCGATAACTATCGCACTTATGTAAAAATAATTATAGACTTTTTTGTAGGAAATTTAATTATCTATAACTTTTACATCAAACATTTTTCAATATATTCAACCATTTGCGAGTTATTTCGAAAAAAGTGATTTTTTAGCTTTATTAATTTTTTGCAAGGTTACCTGATGTGTCAGCGACCTGACTTTTTGGGATATTATATATCTAGTACTCACACACATTTTCCCATTTTTTTTTATCCATTCAGCTTAAATGGCAAAGTTAGAGCTTTATTGACTGGACTATTAATCAAAGCAGTTACTATCACTTATGGATATTTGCGACACTATAGGCACCGTAGAGACGATGTCATCTGTATAGAAGAACTTGTTTAAATTAATTTATAATAACTATATATTTATTTAATAATTCAAGAAATATTAGATTCCAAAAAGTTTTACATTTAATTGTGTTTTCATTATTTGCAAAAGTGAAGTACCTTCATTACATATTTGCATCTTTTTTCCGGGGGTGCAAACGATAAACTCTAATAAACTCTACCAATTGATTGGGGAAAATGTCATCTAGGCACCTAAAATGCGCGATTCAGGGGCATCGCAGAGTAATGACCGAAAGCCGATCCTGTGATCCTCCACAAGGACTCAGGTAAGTTTTTTCATTCAACAGTATGATTAACATTTTAACTATAATAATTAGCATAAGACGGTAATTATGTATTTTATTCACCGGAAACATATTTATTCATAACTTACATTAAGTATAAATAGTCAAATAATTCATAATATGCTTTTTTTGTACCGAAAGAGGTATATTGCTTTTACGCACTACCTGCTGTGAACCCACAGCAGGCTTGTGGAGGACTCGCGGGAGCATTGTCTGATACCCATAACCACCCGAGGCACGTACTCCGTTCGTTTGTGCATGGAATTGGCGCCGATCGCCTACTGCCACACCACACAAAGTCGGCCCGGACGGGCCTCACCGTTCCAGTGGAATATAACTTCCGTTCACCAGAGGCCATTATCACCTCCAGCGTCCTCTACTCAAGTATTACGTGGGCGCGGAGCCCCAACGCACCTCATTCTATTGAGTTGCTGACTTTATTAAAACTTCGTAGCAGGCAGCGCTATGACAATACCCTGATGAAAGAAATATATTGTAAATTTATTTATTGCTGAGGAACAGCAAACAGGTTGATGGCCCAATAGTAAGCAGTTACCGTTGCTTATGGATGTTTGTGACGCTAGACTGTGAGCACGCTGCTGTCCCATAGGGGTACATGAACCTGGGATACTAAATCCGGAATACAAGATCATTATGGCTGCATACTTATAGACCGAGTTAGGTTGTAATACAGACAGGCTTGGGGCCCTTCCACTTTGCTATTCTTACTCCGCCTCTGTACGGAGAAATGACCCAGGAATGTTAGATTTGTAATGTAGGTAGTATAGTAATATAAAATATTTGGATATAGGTAGATCCAGTTTTTGTCGTGTGTCCGCTATTAAACGTGTTTGCAATGAGTTATGTATATTAAGTTGGAGTTATGTGTACTAACTAGCTGATACCCGAGACTTCGTACGTATGCACGCTACAACGCTTGCCCCATTTCTCCACGGCAAGAAAACACACATCAAATCGTTGTTTCTGAAAACTTTAATAACTTTATATTACACAAAGATATCGCAATAATTAGATTTAGATAAGTGTCTAGGAAATAAATTTTAGAAAATTTTATTGAAATCAATCCAGTAGTATTGCCGTGATGCGCGCCCAACTGCAGACTTTCTGCAGAATTCAACAAGAACTACTATTACCAACTTTATTTTGTTATGAATTAAATTATAAAAAGATTATTTTAAAATAAAACACAACCCTATTCATATAAATGTGTGTGTGAGTGAAGAAAACGCCGAGCAACACAAACACATCAAAAGACAGACACGGCTCGGCCGCGGTACGTAATGGCTGTGTATGTCAAACGGTGTATCATTCGCGTGTTTTAAATTCATATAAAAACGCCATGTTCCAGCATTTTATTTATAATACAATCGTGAAATTAATTAATTCTAATTTATAACTATATTCGAACTGGATTACCCCGTTAAATTAATGTTTTAAGCTAATTGGAAACGTAGTGACAATAATTACGTGTTTACGAAACGTCATTTATTTATTTATTTTATTTTCGATTACGATGATTTAATAAATTTGTTAAATAGCCCAAAATTTATGGTAATGTGTTTAAAATAGATTAATAAATAACTGATTTTAATACAGTGAATTATATAAATTGTAGTGAAATTGTTAATTTTGAAAGTTTCATTTCGTCCGCCATTTTGACACGACTACCAAAAATAATAAACAAAAAATGTGCTCTTGTGATTCTGTGTATTGGTGAATTCTTTTGTTTGCGTGGATTTAATAATGGATAAGCCAACATTTAAGGTACGTACTTAGACATTTAATTTTCTTTTTAAAAAATATTATGTAATTTATCGTTATTTATTTCTAATTTGAATACTACCTACTTAAAATTCTTATTTTTTTTTCATACGACCATAAATAATATGTTTGTCATTTTTAAAAACAGGCAAACCAAATGGTTTCTCATAATTACATATTTGATAATATATTATAACAATAGAAAAAATAATTAAATTCGTGTGAAAATGTATAATCGTGTATTAACAGTAGCAATTTTGCGCGAAATTTTAGACACATTCACGCTGTTTGTTTGTAGGGTAGACGTGTTTATTAACAAAGACTAAAATTACTGAGCATGTTATGTCCACATGTGATCATTCAAGCTTTTAATTCCGGTAGTATAAATATTTCAGTAAATTTAAATTTCCATTAGCAATTGAAAGCGATGAGATCGATTATAATTCTTACTATCCAAAAGGTCAATGTAACCAGGTCATAAATTGATAGAAAAATTAATTCCTTTGTTACTCATGCCTAGTGCACCGGTTGTTAGCTTACTTGAACTATGGTTAGTCTGTGCATACGTTATAAAATATACGTGCACAGAAGTATAGCTTTGTGTAGAACACATTTATACCTACGCCTGTTTAAAACAAAATTTGGTTAAATTTAAAGACGAACTCCGTGCCGCTACGGTTAAGACGCTTCGATACGCTAGCGGAGGTCATGGATTCGTTTCCCGTTTCGCGTCTGAGTGTTTATATAATGTATATCAGAGGTTCCCAGACGTTTTTTCTCATCAACTACTTTCAAAATTTAGTTGGTTCCGGTGGACCCCTGCAGTTACATTTCTACCATATTTCCAAAACTCTACTAAAATGTGAGCAAGCACACACACCACAGTATTTCGTCCCTTTGCACGTTTGAACAAGCGTTGCGGACGGCGGCAGCAGCAGCCGCGGCACTTTGTAAGATACGTTGTACTGAATATGGAATATGCAAGTTTTTACAAGTTACAGTAGCTGAGTTTCTTAAAATATTATCTGCCTACATTGGTAGGTGAAGTCAAACCAACATTTTAGTTCTTCACTATCGAAAGCAAATAAATTTTCGTGCACAAATTGTGAACCCCCATTTTTTTTGTCACGCTAACGTGGACCCCTGGACCCCTGGGGGTCCACGAGGATCACTTTGGGAACTAAGGATATATAATATGTATTTACGAAAGTAATGTATATATGTATAAGTAGTAAATCAGTTGTCTAGTACCCAAAACAAGTGCTATGCTACTTTGGGACTAGATGGCGCTGTATGATTTGTTTCAGTATATTTATTTATGTATCTGTGACTATTATGTCATTTCAGTTAAAAAACGCATCTCTAGCTAATGGTATAACAAAACAATGTATCCACATGGAACCAATTTTCTCCGTGCAGGAGCGGTGTAAGAATACTAACGCCTGCGGCCGGGGTCGGTCTGTCGTAAAAGGCGACGAAACAACCCTAGTGGTAGGACCCCGAGCACGTCTAGATGGCAACCACCCTTGGTCTGTAAGCATGTAGAATACATAAACACCTTATTTTGTGTTCCGGCATTAGTGACTCGGGTTCCATTAGGTAGTATAAGGCATTAAGTCCTTACTTAGTGCATACGGATAGCAGTGTGCTCATGGTGCCGTCGTTAAAATCCATAGGCGATGGTAACTGCTTATTATTAAGTGGGTCCTCAGCCTGTCTGCTGTTCGTCAGCAATAAAAAAAATGGAACACATTATATGAGCGTTGACTATTATTGTCTAAGCCATTTTTGCTGCTACTAATTATTGTAGATTTGTAACATTGACAGACACACACACACACATATATATATATATATATATATATATATACCTAGTCAGGTCATAAGTATTGTCACACAGTAAAAACTTTTCTTTTAGAATGCTGGCCACAAAAAAGTTTATTGAATTCGAATCTCGAATTGTTCATGAAAATAAAAATGTATACTTTTAGAATTTTACTCATTTTTTAAATATGGAGTGGACGTTTAAAGAAGACCGTGTTGCAGTTATTGCGTTGCATCGTTGCGGTTACGCGCCAATTCAAATTTTTAACATACTGAAAAATTTGAATATTACCAAAAGATTCGTTTTATCGTACCATCAAACGATACAATGAAGACTCTAGTGTAGATGACAGGTCAAGAAGTGGTCGCCCTCGGTCTGTTAGGACTCCAGCAGTGATAAAAGCTGTGAAGGCACGAATTCAAAGAAATCCCAAACGTAAGCAGAAACTGTTGGCCCTTCAGATGGGGTTAAGCAGAACTACGGTGAAAAGGGTGTTAAATGAAGACTTAGGGCTTCGGGCATATCGAAGAAAAACAGGACATCGTTTGAATGCTCGTCTAATGGACCTGAGACTGGAGAGATGCCGCGCTTTGTTGAAGCGGTACGCGGGAAAAAAATATCGGGAAATTCTTTTTTCGGATGAAAAAATGTTTACCGTAGAAGAGAGCTACAACAAACAAAATGATAAGGTGTACGCACACAGTAGTGAAGAAGCGAGCAACCGTATTCCGCGTGTCCAACGAGGTCATTTTCCATCCTCGCTCATGGTATGGTTGGGAGTTTCTTATTGGGGCTTAACATAGGTACATTTTTGTGAGAAAGGTGTAAAAACGAATGCTGTTGTGTATCAAAATACAGTCCTGACGAACCTTGTGAAACCTGTTTCTCATACCATGTTCAATAACAGGCACTGGGTATTCCAACAAGATTCGGCGCCAGCTCATAGAGCTAAGAGCACACAAGACTGGCTGGCGGCGCGTGAAATCGACTTCATCCGGCACGAAGACTGGCCCTCCTCCAGTCCAGATTTGAATCCGTTAGATTACAAGATATGGCAACACTTGGAGGAAAAGGTGTGCTCAAAGCCTCATCCCAATTTGGAGTCACTCAAGACATCCTTGATTAAGGCAGCCGCCGATATTGACATGGACCTCGTTCGTGCTGCGATAGAGGACTGGCCGCGCAGATTGAAGGCTTGTATTCAAAATCACGGAGGTCATTTTGAATAAACTTTAATGTCATAAGAATCTATGTTTTGTTAAGTTCATTTTGGTATATAAATGGTTACATAATGAATAAACTTGTTACAATTATTTTACATTAAACATGTGACAGAATTTATGACCTGACTAGGTATATATATATTCGAGTGAGCAACGATCATGTGTTGTTTGTGAGCATGACATACGAAACTCTATTTCTGTATTTACTGTGTTTTATCATTAAACCATTAAGTGACATTAGTGGAAGGAATTCTTGACTGCTTTATATTTCGACTGATGCGTTTAGATACTTGATACCCGAATAAAGTCAAATATCAAATATTTTTTTCGTACGATAATTTAAGAATTTTTTAAATGTTTAACCTTTCGTAACACTGTTCTTCTCCGCTTACAGGTGAAATAATTGGATATTTTTTTTAATATAAACGGAAATCATTACGTAAAAGCCCCGTTGGGTGCATCAGTTAGCGGATAAATTTGACTCAAAAGTCTTGGTGGACCACTTACATCTATGTAAGTAAAAATAAAAATAAGAGATATCTACGCAAGAAGAACCGCGAACGATGTTAAGTTGAAAAAGTATTTTATTTTTCGTAATTGCATGCCAACCCTACATTATTATTATTCTGCCGGATCAGCGCTCTCTAGTGCGTGGCGTTTGTCGATTTTCTTTTATCGATATCGATTTTTTTAATTAAATTTAATAATAACTTAAATTTTACCTTTGTATATAACAATTTTTTTTCTTGCCGATCACAGTAAATAACCTGAAGACCCACTTAATAGTAAGTAGTTACCGTCGCTTATAGATTGTGAGACCATCAGGGGCGTCTCACACGCTGCTGTCTGTCCCATATAGGTAATGGAAACTGGGTCACTCAATGCTGGAACACAGGATTATTAAGGCGGCATACTTATAGACCAAGGGTGGTCGCCAACCAGACCGGCTTGGAGCCCTACCACGTAGCTAGGGTGGGTTGTTTTGTCTCCTTTTACGACAGGCCGATCCTGGCCGTAAGGGTTAGTATTCTTACCCCGCCTCTGCACGGAAGAAATTATTGTTATTGTAAGAAATTTTAAAGTTTTTTGGACTATGTGATAAACTGCATCGTATGTTTTTTAAAACAAACAAGAAGTGGATTCATTTGACACACAATCACTTCAATAATTACTGATATATGTTGATATCAGGATGGGACTGCGAGTATTCGAGGTTATTGATCGAATTTTCGGATTAAATTAACCCTCTCTCATTTTCATCATCATCGAAGCGGGTGGGAGAAATATGTTCCAAATGTCAAATTTCCATCTTTATTAATTAACGAGTTATGAATTTTCGAAATTATTTTTCAGCTCTGGTGTCCAATTGGATATTTCGAGTTACAATTCTTTCAAATTACTAGCTGATACCCGCGACTTCGTTCACGTTGCTCGATATGTGAATAAAGTATTCGTACGCATGCGCGTTACGCGTTGTTTCTTAAAACTTTAATAACTTTATATCAAATGAAGATATCATAATAATTTTTTTTTAGATAAGAGTCAAGTGTCATAAATTACACTTAGAAAATTTAATTGATAGCCATCCAGCAGTTATGCCGTGATGCGCGCCCAACTGCAAACCTCTATAATTTTATTTATATTAGATTAAAGAATTCTATTTAATGTAGAGACAAATCATGCTTGGAGCAGCCCTATCACTTAGGGTTGTTCTGTCGCCTATAGATGTTTGCGACACCGCTAACACGCTGCCGTTCGCGTAAGGGTACAGGTACGTGGGCCACCAATGCCGAAACAAGATTATTATAGCAACATATTTATAAGAGACCCTACCATGTATATATAGAGAAACTGAAAAGTAATAGGTAAGCCTGGTATGGCCATATAATACGAAGAGAGGAGAGTCATGTAACAAGGAGGATAGGAGAGGTAGACCAAAGAGAAGACGGATGGATTGTGTAATAGATGATATTGTTAAAAGAGGTGTAAATGACGGCTAATAGAGGACAGTGGCAGGAGAGAACATGCTGTGATAAATATATTATGTGGGAATGTTATTTCTTATGAGATGATGTTTGTGAACGAAGCCATACATAGAATGAAAGGGGATGGACATGTGAATGAAGTTAGTAGGAGACGAAGAATGGACGACGACGAGCGAGACGACGCACGCTCTGCTAAATTTCATTATTTGATTATAGTGTTTAATATGTTCTGAAGTATACAGAATTAAACGCACACATCCGCTACAACTCAAAAAACTTGTTTTAGGGCGATTGTGCACTATACGTAATTTTACCGTCCGACATTTTACTTTTCCCCATTCCGGACGTTTCAAGATTAACTCATTGTTCCTAGCGTAATTATGCGTGTGTGGCGTGTAGTTTCAAAGAGAGCTACGCTAAACTGCGCCGCACCGATCGACGGACAAGTGCACAAGCCAATCATCCGTTTTTGTCATGCCATATCAGACTGTAAAATATCGGGCTGCCGGACAGTAAAATTCCTTGTAGTGCACAATCGCCCTTACTCTGCGAAATATGTATAATTTGTATATATATAGAAGTCATACGTGACTTCTTGAGTTACAATGACTCATATGTTATTCCAATATTGCGACAGGGCTGTCTTAAAATATATAAGATAAGTTAATTATGAATGTATAATTTAGATTTAATATCGTCGGTTTCATTGAATCGTTTTCATTATCACGTGTGTATGAGTATGATGTCTCGCGTCTGAGTGTTGAGTAACTATTATTTCTCCGTGTAGGGGCGCAGTAAGAATACCAACCTCTGCGGCCGGGTTCGGCCAACCCAAGCCCTTCTCGATGGCAACCAACCCTGGTGTATAAATATGCCGCCATAATAACCTTGTGTTGCGTAGCGTGTGTGACGGCCGCCCGGGGCGGTAGACAATTTTGCCGCCCTTTTATTTAGTTATATATTATTCAAAGAAAGGGGATTCCCAGAATTCGTCACCGAATAAGCAATGAAAATTTCCATGCTCTTCAATCGGTCCGAATTCGTAGTTGCGATAAAAATATGAAATGGTTTAAATATTTATTGTGAAAATTTGCCGCCCCCTACAAAGTGCCCAAAGCTACACCACTGGACCCAGTCTCCTCCTGTACTCTCAAGCGGACATCAGCGTGTTCGCGGTACCAAAAAAGTGTTTATATTCAATTCACACACGATAAGATAAATATTGATACATGATATTCTATCATGGCCATAAGGTTAATTGTAAGGTTTATTACTTTTATAATATACTAGTTGACCCAGCAAACGTTGTTCCGCCATATAAATTTAAAAACAAACAGCCTATGTCCTTCTCCAATGTCCAATCTATTACTATGACGGAAATTCATCAAAATTGGTTCAGCGGTTGTTTGCGTCACTTCTTGGAGAACAAAAAAAAACCAAAAAGTAGACTGTTATAATTCAGTGTATTTCTGAATTTCTCCATACATACAAAAATTCGCGTTCGCTTATACAAATTGAATGCAGGGAAAAGATAGCGCGATTCAGCAAGTTACAATTATCGAACAACGCCATCTAGTTATAAAAGTTAGAACTACATACGACAACTTATATTTAATCTTGTGAGTTTTTAAACTTCAACAGCGGTTTAGGCGTGAAAGCGTAGCAAACAAACAAACAAACTCACTTTCGCATTTATAATATTAGTTAGAATTTACCAAGTTTAAAAATTATTTTATATTTTAATGCAAAATATAACATTTCACATAACTACCTATTAGTGTATAAAGGCTACGAATGAGGGAGACGAAGATTATTAGAAACACTATACACTTATACATAGTTGTATTTAATATCATTCTCTCGCGAGCGTAGGTATCCTTATTTCTGAATTATGTTTGTCCGTTTTTCGTGTCGCTTCTTTCAGAAGTTACATTTGCACAACTATAAAATACACACACACCCACATACATGCATACACACACACACGTAAACGGAAGGAGCGGAACCTTTTGACACAGGTATTATATACTTACTAAAAGGTTCCCACCACCCATGTATTCTTATTGTAAACAAAGTTTGATAAAGATTTATTATTATTATTATTATTTACATTTGAAAAATGATTTGCGAGAATTGTATAAGGAATATGAAAACAATGCTTACATATAAATCGCTTAGAAATGCTTACGAAATAATTATTTCAGCTGTTGTTTTATCTTATCGGAGTTTAGTGGTTTCAACATGTCGAACCGCCAATACGTGTATTATAAGATTTTTTTTTTTTATTGCTGTAGGACAGCAGACAGGCTGACGGCCCGCTTGGAATTTAGCAGTTACCATCGCCTATGGATGTTTGCAACACCAGTGGCATCGCGAACACGCTGCTGTCCCATAAAGGTACTGGAACTTAGGTCACCAATACTGGAACACAACACAAGGTTATTATGGCGGTATACTTAAGACCCAAGGTGGTCGCTATCCAGACGGGCTTGAGGCCCTACCACGTAGCTAGGGTGGGTTGTTTAGTCGCCTTTTACGACAGGCCGACCCCGGCCGCAGAGGTTAGTATTCTTTGTCCGCCCCTGCACGGATAAAAGAATAGGGCTTTACGGTTGAGTAAAACTTAGTGATTAGTTTTGACTATTCAAATTCGAGCTCTATAGAAAGTGATGATTTTACTTCTTTTGGCGCGTTAGGGAAAAATGATTAGAGGACATTTTTACGATGCGCGCGCATACCGTCACAAAAAACCGACACCCTGAAGTTGGCTAGTCAACATTTTTAAAATATAAAATCTCCGTAATCCAAAATGAACTGTTATACATTTAAATAGAGTATAAATTGCAATGTAATAGATTTCAAGACGTTTTCCGTTGCCTAGCAACGGAGACGGCAGTCATACTGGTTCAATAAATTCAACAAAATATTGAAGTAAATTTATATTCGTGGTGACTGATATTTATTAACAATTTAGCGATTTAAAGATAATTTACTCTGATTATAAGTGATAAAAGTGGTTTTTACATATTACTTTGAGTACGTTTGTAGAATTTGAGGTTAGTTGAAGGTATGTATTTATTATATTTACATCATAAATTAAAATAATTTTTTTCTACAAACGTAGGATAACGCGAAGGATAAATTTTTTTAAAAATATTTTTATCTTGTTACGCCAAAGAAGTAAAACTTCTTAGGTGCGGAACAGCAGACAGGCCGACGGTTCACTTAACAACGGTAAGCAGTTACCGTCGTCTGTGGATGTTTGCGACGCTAATGACGGAATGGAACACAAGATTATTATGACGGTATACTTATAGATTAGTGGTGGTTGGCATCCAGGTGGGCTTGGGGCCTTATCACCTGGGGTTGTTTTGTGGCCTTTTACGACAGGCCGACCCCTGTACGGAGATAAAATGAAAATTTGGTCGTGGTCAAAGTTAATGTTTCATATTGAGGAGTAGTGGACACCCCTATAACTAATCGATCGGGATGAATAACACAGAGCCATATAGTCGCATAGTGTCTCAAGACGAAGGTTTTTAACCAATGTGTGTTGCCAGTGATGACATACGGAACGCAGACGTGGTCGCTAACTATGGGCCTTATGAGAAAGCTCATGGTCGCTCAGAGGGCAATGGAGAGGGCTATGCTCGGAGTTTCCCTGCGAGATCGAATCAGAAATGAGGAGATTCGCAGGAGAACCAAAGTCACCGACATAGCCCGGATGATTGTAAAACTGAAGTGGCATTGGGCTGGGCACATAGCTCGCAGGACTGATGGCCGTTGGGGCAGAAAAGTCCTCGAATGGCGACCGCGTACCGGAAGACGCAATGTTGGTAGGCCCCCCACAAGATGGACCGATGATCTGGTCAAGATCGCCGGAATAGGTTGGATGAGGGCAGCGCAGGACCGATCATCGTGGAGATCTTTGGGGGAGGCTTTTGTCCAGCAGTGGGAGTCTTTCGGTTGAAATGATGATATAGTCGCAAAGAAAGCTGCAGAGCTTGTGTTATAGATATTAAATAACTAGCTGACATTCCCGTACGCAGACGGCAGCTACATAGGTCGTCCTCCATAGGTGACGGTAACTGCTTACAATGTAGAGGGCCGCCAGCCTGTCTTCTGTTCTAGGGTACTAAGAGAAGTGTCTATTTATCTGGCTATTGGCTAACGAGATGACAGACGCTGATTCGAGTCTTATTTTTGAACTAGCCGTGCCCGCGCCCTATTTCATATGATTGATGATATAAATCTGAGGTCAACTTAAATTGGATTTCAAAAATTTCCGAAACTGATCATTTTTAACTAATACTATTTTTTTTTTCTAAAATAAAAGTAGCCTAAGTTACTCGTTGATACATCAGCTATCTGCCAGTGAAAGTCCCGTCAAAATCGGTCCATCTATTTCAGAGATTAGCCGGAACAAACAGACAGACAGACAGACAAAAATTGTAAAAAATGTTGTTTTGGTAGTACGGTGTATACGTCCGAATGCATTTAGTAAAAAGCGGTTATTTTAATATTACAAACATACACTCCAATTTTATTTATTTCTATAGATGATTGCACTGGATTCTTAATATGATACATTTTACAAGTCCTCTTTAAAAGACCGGATCCGAAATATCGATGACGCGGTGATTCGGTTCAGGCAATGCTTATCATTCACCTCAGTAGATCTTTGTGATCCAATGAAATTTTTTTTATGTTATTGCGTATATAAATATTAGTTAATTATGATTAGTTGTTAATTTGTTCACGTTTTGGATACTTATCAACAGCAATTATTTTTGGAACGAAGTTCTTTTTGTGCGGTTTTTTTTAATTATTGCTGAAGAACAGCAGACAGCCTGACGGGCCACTTAACAGTGAGCAGTTACCATCGCCTATGGATGTTTGCGACGCTAAGGGCACCGCGAACACGTTGCTATCCCATAGGGGGTACTGAAACCTGGGTCACAAATGCCGGAACACAACACAAGATTATTATGGCGGCATACTTAAGACCAAGGATGGTTGCCATCCAGACGGGCTTGGGGCCTTGCCACGTAGCAGACCAAGTATACATGCATTTTTTCCAGTGTTATTTTGTATTTGTCTTTTCTATTCTATACAATTTTGATTACAAAATTAAATTGAATGAAAAAAATATGTGTTATTATGATATGATTACTATCGATAATTGTTGCCTTCCCTCGTCCTGTGACTATTAAAACGGGACCCATTCGTCGTGCATTTATAGATCGTAAATGCGCTTTTTTTTTCTTTCCCTTTTTCTCGCACAATTGAAGCCGCACATCCTATTTACTGGGGGCTAAGTGGTTATACGCTCTAAGCCAAATCCAAAGGACTTGGCGTCAATTTTTTAAAGATACATCGTGTCGTTAAATAGTATATAAATTAGTATGACTGTGTTTTTTTTAAATAGATATAGTATCCATAACACAAGTGCTATGGACTTTGGAACTAGATGGCGCTGTGTGAAGTCCAGCATTGTGGGAGTCACGGTCGGTAACATATTATAAAAAATATGAAGACAGTCAAATTCGAGTCATGGAAACTAGTTAAGATCGGGTCGGTAGTAAAATAGGTTGACTTTATTCGTCACTGTATCCATGGTAATGTCGAGGGTGGTTCTCAAACCTTTTCCCATTTTTTTATATCCTTGTGGAGTAAGTAGTAAGTGACAAAAGAACCCCAGCTAGGTGGTAGGGCTCCACTCTGGTTTTTGAATATGCCCCTATAACCTTATGTTGTGTTCCCTCATAAGGGAACCAAGTTCTAATTCCCCTACGCGGACGGCAGCGTGTTTGCGGTGCCCTTAGCGTAGCAAACATTCATAGGCGGCCATAACTGCTTACTATAAGGGCCGTCAGCCCGTATGTTGTTCCTCAGTAATAAAAAAAATCATCATATGTGTTGAATATAAATGCAAAGATCCGAGTCAACCTTAAGGTTAGCAGTTAACTGCTTATAAGCGAAGCTCCTAACCTTTAAATTATGTTTATTTATATAGTATATCTTGTGCCAATTCACACCATCTAGTCCCAATGTTGTGCGCTTGTGTTATGGATACTGCACAACTTTATTTATTTTTAATTTAGAAATAAATACATATTATATAATATAAAAACTCACATTCGTGACGGGAATCTAACTCGTGACCCTCATTACGACACGGTGTTCCACAAATTTTAATTTACGTTTTAGTATTTATTTATTTTAAATTTTTTTATAGCAATTAGTATGTATATAAATGAACAGAGTGCAACCATTCACACAGCGCCATCTGGTACCCAAGTAAGCAGTTGAAAGCTTGTGTTATGGATGCTTATTTTTTTTTTTTTAATCAGTGTATGTTTTTTAAATATACGTAAAAACTGACAATCTGAACAAAAATCGAACCAGAGACCCGCGAAGGCGTACCGACGCGCGACGTACGAAAGTTAATTTATTATTTTGTCATTTCTCCACTAAATGAAAAATCGTTCTCAGTTTTTTGCATTAATAACGACACAATATTAGGTATTCTTTACACGCTACTTTACTACTTTAGTAATTTAATATTGTAATATATATGAAAAAATAAATAAAGTCGCTCTCCTCAAAACACAGTCTCCAGTTACGTCCCTCTTAGAATTACAAGTCTTATGACCAATAATTATTATTTTACCGTTGATAACTGAGTTAAGAATATACAGCTAAAAATTTAATCATACAATCTATGTTTGAATGCTATCCTCCAATTTTTAAAACAGTCCCCTGTTAAAATTTGAAAACGGCACAAAAGTCATTTCAGTTCTAGTCGACCCGCTAAACTTTGTTCCGTAAAAAAAGTAGCCCATGTCCTTCTCCAAGATCCAATCTATCTCTATACAGAAATTCATCAAAATTGGTTCAGCGGTGTTGGTGTGAAAACGTAACAAACAGAGCTACTTTCACATTTATAATATTATTATGGAATGTTTTTTTATTCAATTATTTCATTAAAATTTTCCAGTTGCAAATCAGTCAGCGCTAAGTTAGCTGCCTAGCTTTCGCACTTTCGTTTCAGAACACTTTGACAAGCACTTGCAATGGGATCCCTAAACCAATATACGGGCGTTACATTAGAGAACAGGGTTCCGGCTTAGGGTTGTCGCGCGATCGTTCTCATTATAGTTGACGACTTTAGTATGTATGCGTGGGTCACGGTTTCGATTCCCGTCTAAATTGTTGATATATGTATATACTTATATAGTATATACTTATATAAATCAGTTCTCGAAAATATTCGATTGGTACGCTTAGTCCAAAGATGGCACGCAGAATATGACACAAAGCGCCCCACGCTTTTTTCACAACAATACCAATATTTTTTGTTCAGTTTTATTCCTATAGAACAGGGGTGGTCAAGATTACTATCATTTTATACTTTATATCGGGATAATCCGAGACATTTTTCAAAATTTGAAATTTTTCGCGAGGTCCATTTAAATACGTATTAACCCTTAGAGCGCGAACCGTCGATAAATCGACTCTCGGACGTGTCGTAGCGCGCGCATTATAACGCTTATAATAAGATAATAACATTTATAAATAACCATTTAAAATATGTCACTTACGCATAACAGAAATATTTACGAGAATCCATCTACATTTTGAGGAAAATAGTTAATAAGATACTTTTTTTCAAAAATCCTTTCGCAATTTATGCAAAATATGTGAAAATTAGCTTAGCACTAAAAGGGTTAAAAAGGTATTATGCAAAAAGGTATAAATTTTTTTTACAGAAATTATATTTATTGAAAACATATAAATAAAAGTACAAAATATGTGTATTGAAATTAAATTTTAAAAATTAAACGATTACACCACTGTTTATGTTCGTTCGCGCAATTTTCGATGAGTCATATTATTCGTAACTTGAACGGGAATGCAATTTGTTACAACGTTGCATTTAGTCTTTCATATTTGTTGTCAGTAATTTAAGACATTTTGAAACACATATGGAACGATAATATTTTTTTGAAATATAATAACAATAATGTAATGGGCATTTGGGTACATTTATTGAGAGCCACAAATAAATCCTTCAAAGAGACGAATGTGGCTCGCGAGCTGCAGGTTGCCGCCGCTATATAGAATATTTTTTAATTTTTATCCGTGCAGGGACGGAGAAATCTCTGCGGCCGGGGTCGGCCTGTCGTAAAAGGCGACAAAACAACCCACCCTAGCTACGTGGTAGGGCCTCAAGCCCGTCGGGATGGCGACCACCTTTGGTCTTAAATATGCCGCCATAATAACCTTGTGTTGTGTTCCGGCATTAGTGACCCAAGCACCTGTACCCTATTGGACATCACGGTAACTAATAAATTCGAAGCGGACCGTCAGCCTATCTGCTGTCCTAGATACAAAAAAAAAATGGAATAATTATATTATTATTAATATTGTGTGTAATTGTGTGAATTTTGCAGTGTCAGAAGATGACTCTCTAAGTTTTAAGTGCTATTAATATATTAGTGTAAGATGTTATTGTGTAAATACTTAGATGTGCAAATATTTGAATTGAATCATTTTTTCTTTTTAGTTCGATTTGTTGTTAAAGCAGGTTTTTTGAATTTTTTAAACTACATTTATTTATTTTTTTAGTTCAGTTAGTCACTAAAAGTGTTCTTTATTTTAATAATATTCTAATTAAAATTGGCTTCGTACGTCACAATTTTAATCCTGGCGATCCTAATCATGTTAATGAAATAATCTTATCGAATTATTGTATTGTCATCGGCCATTGACAAGTCTACAGCGTTTAAATGAAATCTCACCGTTTAAAGTGAGTAAAATTCAAAGGAGTCGGTTACAAACAAACGTACAGGTAAATAATTAAATATACTGGAAAAATTTCTCATTCTAGGTATTTTTATCTTTGTACATTTTTGTTAATCAATTTTTTCTGTGCTTTATTGATCTTTGTTTGTTTAAGTGTATTGATGCGTATGGATTTAATAATTCAATGTTCAAAATCGTTGTGTTTTGAAAATTCTATGAAACGAAAAAGAGACAAACATATTCATAAATAGTATTTAGCCTGCGAGAGAATGAGATAGAATACGAGTGTACAGTGTTTCCTATAATCTTGGTCTCTTCTTTGTTCGGTATGGCTTACGTAGCTTTTATTATATGAAATGTGATCTACTTTACTGAAGTTTGACTTCTGCTGTATGTGAATTGCACACACATACACACTTTTTAATAGAATATTATACGATATATTCTTAAAATGATTTTATTTCTTGTGGGTACATATAAATATGTCATATATTTATTTAAATACAATTTATCAATCTAAGAAATATTCAAAAATGCTTCAATATATAAAATTGATATCGTTAGTTTTAGCGTGTAAAACAGGTGCCGTGTAAATGGGAATAGGTCTATTATAAAAATGTTAATTAATTTAAAAATATTTATGGTCTACTAGCTGTGCCCGCAACTCCGTCCGCGTGGAATAATGACCTTATCACTAATAGGTATGAAAAATCTATATATCAAAGGTTTCATCAGACTATTTTGTTAATTTGCCATTTTTCTGCATTATTGAACTTTTTGAGCTTCACTGTAAAATATTCAAAAGTTTTGCAATGCAAAACCTGCATTATAATGTATTTTAGCTGAACAACGTTTGCCGGTTCATCGAGTAATGAATTTTAATATGATAAATACTAAAAAAGTAAGTAACATAGTACGTGTGTTATGGGTACTAAGATACTACATAATTGTATATTTTACTTTTGTAAATAAGTAAATAAATATTACACACAAACATCTGGGATGCGAGACGGGAATCGAACTCGCGACATCCGCAAGTGTACCTACGTGCGGTAGCCGGCTGTCAATCGTTTAATAATTAATTTTTTAAGTACCTAATGTAAATTGACAACGTCTCAACCCTATCGAATCTAGCGTAGTTCACGGCCGTGCGTTTTTCAACGCGAGTGCGAGTGAGACGGCGGTGTACACCTCTCTCCCTCGCACTCGCTACGTCACAGTCTTAAGTCAAAATGATAATAAAATATATTATAATGATGCCATTATATAATTTAAAATAATTAATTAGTAGCGTTTAAGTTTATTTAATTATCTATTTACCATCACTCCGTTGGGGAGCGGAGCGAGAATACTGACCTCTGCAGCCGGGGTCGTAAAAGGCGACAAAACAACCCAGCTTTCGTCTTAAGTGTGTCGCCACAATAACTTTGTGTTGTGTTCCGGAATTAGTGACCCAAGTTGCTGTACCCCCTTATGAGACAGCAGCGTGTTCGCGATGACACTGGCGTTGCAAACATCCATAGGTCGTCAGTCTGTCTGCTGTTCTTCAGCAATAATGAACACACAGCAGCAGAAGCAGACCCGGCTAACGTTGTGCCATATAAATGAAAAAAAAAAACAGAACATTCTCCGTTCAGGGGTGGAGTAAGAATTTGTATACTAACCTCTACGGTCGGGGTCGGCCTATCGTAAAAGGCAACAAAACAACCCTGGCTACGCGGTAGTTAGGGGGGGGGGCATTGTGGGGCAATGCCCTAATTTAAAATACCAAAAACTATAACATATTATAATTACATTTTGTTCATAGTTTGAGTTAAAAAAAAAAATATTTTGATAGTTATCTAAACTTTTCCGTTCTTCGCATTTTTAATAACATGGCGAATCGTAGAATTCAGCTGTTTTAAATATTTTTTTTATTATTATGTTAATTATTATAATAAGTTTGCAGAAACAATATATGATCTAAATGGTATTTTTGGTCGTATCTATTTACTCGTATCACCACACCTAACAATTAATTATTACCTCACTCTCACTCAGACGTGGATCTCTACATCCAAATCTGGAAGTCCAACCATCTTGTTCGCTTGTTCTTCATCATTGAGTATTTAATAGTTCTTAGATCCATGCTCATGAGGTCTGTCACAAAAGATACATATATGAGGCGTGTAGTTGCAAAACCCGCTATAGCAATATTTTTTTAAACTCTTAAATTGAACTAAACCCATGCTGATTTAGTGGAATTTGATTCGAAGTTTAAAATAAATGGTTGAATATAACATTAGAATAATATATAGAATATAGAGACATCTGTGCAATAACAAGTTGATAGCTATGTAGATAGTTTACAGTGTTTTAAAACGATATATCGTCATTTTTCCCAAAACCGTTTTAGCGGGTTTTGCAACTAGATGCCTCATATACATGGTGATTGATTTAGGAGCCCGTGCTTCGAGGGCAGATTATGATAAATTTTTTACTACTGCCCTACCTGTAACCAATGTTGCCGTACCTCAAATTCGACTCTACCTACAGCCCTGCGCGGTAGGGCGCCAAGCCCGTCTGTATGGCAGCCACCCCTGATGTGTAAATATGCCACCATAGACCTTGTGTTGTGTTCCGGCATTAATAATAATAATAATCTTTTTATTTCAAATCATTCACATAATTCATATGGGTTAATCCATACTATCCATACTAATATTATAAATGCGAAAGTAACTCTGTCTGTCTGTCTGTCTGTCTGTTCCTCTTTCACGCCTAAACGGCTGAACGGATTTTGATGAAATTTGGTATGGTGATAGATGATAACCTAGAAATGGTCATAGGCTATAAATAATCACGCCATCGTTCTTAGGGGGTAGGCAGTAGGCAGATAACTAGAGTTAGTGATTTTTTGTGCTTATCCGGTATCTATGAGAATCGGCCAACATCTATTTTTCATCCCCCTAAATGTTAGGGGTGACCCACCCCCAAAAAAATTTTTTTAATTTTTTGACATTTTATTATTTATATGGCAGAACAACGTTTGCCGGGTCAGCTAGTAGTAAATATATCTTAAGTCTAATGTTAGTCTTATCCTATAATTTGGCTACAATTGCTGTGTCAGCCTTATTTTAGCTAACACAGCAATTGAGTATTGCAGAATCATGTCAGGATACTGTTAGAGCTGGCCCGAACCAACGAGGCAGCCCGCATCCTTGTAACGGCATAAAAATAATCTACGCGTGCTTCGGCAAACATACTCGAAGCGTTGCAGAATCGTGGCATCCCCATCAGCATCCTGAACCCATTATTATATCGCACACGCAGCGTAATGACGGCTCTCTGCGTACATTTGGTCCATAAACTACACGTGTAAAAAAATTGGCAGTATGCTTTAAATAACGTTAACTTTACCTACTTGCCCACTGCAACGCGAAACTCGACGAGCATTAGTGACCCAGGTTCCTGTACAGACAGCAGCGTGTCGCAAACATCCATAGGCGACGATAACTGCTTACTATTAAGTGTGCCGTTAGCCTGTCTGCTGTCTTACAACAATTAAAAAAAAAATCTTAATTACGTTCATCCCTATTTCACCCCCTTCCAGTTTCATTTTCGCGACAAAAAGTAGCTATATATAGCTAGCTATAAGTATATCCTTCTCCAAGGTCGAGTGTATATAATATGTCTATGCCGAAATTTATCAAAATTGGTTGAGAGGTGTGAAAACGTAACAGTCAGACTTGCACATATTATTATAATATTAGTACGGATTTGCTAAATCTAAATATGTACCGAACTAAATTGCATTGAAAAAATATGACTTTATTAAAAAAATAATAACACAAATGTATATTTGAAGAAACCTAATTAGAAATCACCACGTGGTTAACGGGCCTTATTAGCTGATGTATTGCCGTCCCTCTCGCGCATATAGCGCCGTCTCTCTCCGCTGGGGAGTTGTTTCAATTTATACTTATTGATTCAGAGGTCGTGCTTTGTTTTGTAGCGTCGGTAAAAAAAATCGTAGACTTGAATTTGATAATAATAATTAAATAATGAACGAAAAGTGTTACATATTGTGAAAAAATCGTGGGGCCTTATCTTTCGTACCATTTTTGGACTAATCGTACCGATCTAATATTTTCGAGGACCAAATTATCGCGCGTCCCACGCTTTGGTCTCAATAATACTAATATTTTTCGTTCTTTATTTTATTCGTATATTAGGAATTATTTTTCACTTTTTAGTTCGATTTATCATTAAAACGTGTTTTTTTAGTTTTTTTATACAATATTTATTGTATGAAAAATTTGCTTTTAATATTTAATCAGGCGTAGTATATAATATACGTCACAATTTTTTTTACTGATGACGACATGTCATGATGGCTGACAGTCTATTTAATAGTAAACAGTTACTGGCGTCATAATACGTTGTTTATGTATTTATTTAAAATAAAATTATACATGTAGTAAATCAGTTATCTAGTTAGTACTCACTTTTTTGTTCTCGTGGAAAAACCCTCTCTTGACGGGCTCCCCCGGCCCGGGGCGACCGAGGCTAAAGTATTTTTACATAAGATGAGAAAACTGTCAAAACAATAAATGCCATAACAATTTCTAGGATGGGTCTCGATCATTTTGTTGCCAAGTTATACTCCGTGGACTGGAGACCATACAAATGTTTTTTTTTTAGTCAGAATTTTTTTCTTTCTCAGTTGGTTGGCTCTCCATGCGGACACCACGGTCAGTACACCTTCTATAAAGCTCTGCGCGTCACCGGTGACACGGAGCGCATCATAGCCATCGGGGATTTCTTCTTCGTAAGGATATGGCAGGACTCGGAACTGGTTTCCATAGGTAAGTGGTTTAAAAAAAAATAGGCTTTGTAAAATTTTAGATTGTGGCAGCGCATTGGGTGTGCTGTTGATGTTACAAACGTCTATAGGCGACGGTAACCACCTGCTATTAGGCGGGCCTTTTTCCTGTCTGCTAAATTATATCTATAGAAATAGTTTAAATTCTTTTTACAATTAATTAGTTGACACGGCAAACGTTGTTCTGCCATATGAATTAAAAAAAGTAGCCTGTGTCCTTCTCCAAGGTCTAGTCTATGTCTATACCGAAATTCATCAAAATTGGTTCAGCGGTTTAGGCGTGAAAGCGTACCTACCAAAAAATCAAACAAGCTCACTTTTGCATTTATAATATTATGTTAGGATTATGGTAATTAAGTATACTCGTATGCGTTGTCTCAGTTTTCTCATACAAAATTTTTAAATCAAGCCTACCCTCAACATAAAATAAATAGTATATTATGGACTCATTTGTGTAATAACCCATTTTAAATTTCACGCTTAATATATTGTGACAATCAATACAGTGCCATCTTGTCTCAGAATGTACCAAACCACGCGACCTATTTTTGTCAATTTTCAAAGCTCCCCCCCCCCCCCCCAAATCTTCGGTGACTATTCGTAATATATACGAATATCTTATCCGTGCAGGGGCGGAGAAAGAATACTAACCCCTGTGGCCGAGGTCGGTCTGTCGTAAAAGGCGACAAAACAACCCACCCTAGCTACGTGGTAGGGCCCCAAGCCCGTCTGGATGGCGACCACCTTTGGTCTTAAGTATGCCGCCATAATAACCTTGTGTTGTGTTCCGGCATTAGTGACCCAAGTTCCTGTACCCTTATGGGACAGCAGCGTGTTCGCGATGCCACTGGCGTTGCAAGCACCTATTGGTGACGGTAATTACTAAATCCTAAGCAGGCCGTTAGCCTGTCTGCTGTCCTACAGCAATAAAAAAAAATACGAAAATAGCCCCCTTCCCCCCTAGTTTTCACATATCAAAAAATTTTACTCATATTTAGTTTTATTAACAAATATAAATATTTGTCCAGCGCTTGCCGCGTGACGCCAAGAGTGCATGCATAGGTATCTATCTATACCTAGGAGTAAAAACTAAACGCTGCGCGCCATCTTTGAATAGCGCGAGATTTCCTTTAGACGATATTGTATGTTTTCCAATTACAGCACTAGAGCGCATTACGCGACCTAATGCTTGTAACGTTGATGTTTCAACTACATACAGCAACGCTTCGCACAAGTAATCGAGCACTCTCAAAAGTGATGCGTGCAATCGAATACCAACTCAGTGACAGAAAATTAACAAGTGTTTTTTTCTTTAAGTTGGCATTGATCGATATTTTATTTATAGTATACATTACTAGCTGACCCGGCAAACGTTGTTCTGCCATATAAATAATAAAATGTCAAAAAATTAAAAAAAAATTTTTGGGGGTGGGTCACCCCTAACATTTAGGGGGATGAAAAATAGATGTTGGCCGATTCTCAGACCTACTCAATATACTCACAAAATTTCATGAGAATCGGTCAAGCCGTTTCGGAGGAGTATGGCAACGAAAACTGTGACATGAGAATTTTATATATTAGATCGTTAGCAATATTGTTTATTGTTGAAAAAAATTTTAAAGCTTTCGTTTCGTCGTAGTTTTTTTTGGAAATAATCAAAGTTAATTCAAACTGTGTTAAAAAAATAAGTATAAGTATGGATGGCGCACTCTGGTGGTGCATTTGAAAACTAATTCACGTTCCAATTAACCATGAGCATAATTCGGCATTGAGCGCCACTGAGTCGCATTATGCTCTGTAATTGGACCATATACACTACCATTGGCTACGTGACAAAAACCTAAGTCCCCTCCTCACAGTGAACAAGCGTGGTATTTTAAAGAACTGCAGCACTACCCCAACTGGTTACGGTGGTATGGATATGTTCGATAATTAGCTATGGATACAAGACAACTGGTGTACCACTTATATATACTTTTCTCTGTTTCCACCAGGCGAACTCCAACTGCTATGGAAGGACCGAGTCTCCGATCAGACCTTGGTCAGCCTCCGGCTGTACTTCTTGCCGGAAAACACGCCCGATGGACGCAACCAGCACGGCGAGGTCAGTTTTTTATTTTTAACTTTTTTGTAATAATACATACTTAGATAGAAAGAGAACGAATTCAAAGTTAAAGACCGGTAAGGACGGTACACTGAATAATTAGTAGTTACAGTCGCCTATGGATGTTTGCGACGCTAGATACATCTAACACTACCGTCCGAGTCACGGGCACCTAGTCAATTATCCTGGAACACAACACAAGGTTATTATGGGGGAATACTTATAGACTAAGGTAGTTGCCATCCAGACGGGCTTGGAATCCTACCACGTAGCTAGGGTTGTTTTGTCGCAATATACGACAGGCTGCCGTCGGCCGCAGGGGTCAGTATACTGACTCCGCCCCTGCACGGAGGAAATCTATATGGCTGCGACGTGTTTGGAAGCGTGGTTTAGTCTTGTAGATCATTCTGAGTTGTTATGTAAAAATAAATTGTTTTTCTACATTTTGAGATTGAATAAAAATTATATGAAATTAAATTATAATGAATTAATGAAAAACTCTTTATTGTTCACCCTAAATATACAAGAATATATTATAATAATTAGAAACGTAGGTGGGGTAGTTTGTTGTCGCTTCTTATTGTAACAGCCGCACGCGTTTAGAAGCGGTAAATATAAATTAATAACTATTTTACTTTAAAAAAAATGTTTTAAGAACTTATTTTGAATTTAAAAATATTGAGTCTGAGTTTAGGAGCGACTACCCCCCGGACGGGGTCGCCGGCTCACGCCCACCTATTGACCTTTCTTATACTAGTTAGGTGCGTTGGACCTAGGTAGGCTTCGGCGGTTGTCTGGGTGAAAAAATAAATAAATATATTGGGACATCTCACACAGCGCCATCTAGGCCAAAAATAAGTAGTATAGCCTTGTGTTATATTTACTCCGTGCAGGGGCGGAGTAGGAATACTAACCCCTGCGGCCTGTTGTAAAAGGCGACAAACGGCCCGTCTGGATGGCGGCCACCCTTGGTCTATAGGTATGCCGTCGTAATAACCGTGTGTTGTGTTCCGGCATTAGTGACCCACGTTACTGTAACTTTATGGGACAACAGCGTGTTTGCGGTGCGTCTAACGTCGTAAACTTCTCTTAGGTGATAGGTCGTCAGCCTATCTGCTGTTACTCATCAATAAAAAAAAACATAAACACCCAGACGCGGAACGAGAATCAAACCCGTGATCTCCGCAAGCGTACCGACGCGCGTTAGCCGTTACGCCACGGAGTCTCTGTGTTTTTGATCGTATATCTATATATATAATATCTATATACCTATGCATATAATAAAAAACAACAAGCAGCTATGCAAATTAGAAAAAAAAAATACAACACTAATAGTAACCTAATTGTGTATTGAAAATATCAAAAATGGTGTGTTATTTGCCTCTGCGGATATCTGTGTACGTGGTTCTCTCTCGCGCGCGTGCACGTAGTATCGCCCGTCTCACTCTAATCCCTATTTGGTAACGCCAACTATTTCATGGATGAAATTACTGGTAATGTATAGTGCAAAGTATAAGACATTAGCGATTTAATGTAATTTTGAGGTTGTTGATTATTTTTTTATGTAGCCATTTTAATAGCGGCCATTTTTCACCAATTATACAGAGGAGGATCCTGTAACAATGAAATTGCTAAAAATGAGAGTGGATGAATACAAAAGGAGTGGTAGACAATAGAAAAGATGGGTTGTTGTGTATAAGATGATTTGGCAAGAAATGTGTGAATGTTGAGATGACGGCTAAAAGAGAGAGTGGAAGGAAATAAGATTTTGTGCCGATCTCACATAGTTTGGGATAAGGGCAGGATAAAGTTAAAGGAGGATCCTCGACTCAAAAAATTGTAATATGTAACAGTCAGTTTTATAATGATTATCAGTAGATGCATTTTTGATATATCACAGCAATAGATTGAGTTCATTTAAGTATATTCTCGTGGTTAGAAATTTTTCCACAAATCTTAGTCTTGGGTTCTAATTTGGGCAATTGAAATACCGTAATGAACTTATTATTAAAGCCATTTTTCATTAAAAACCATTGCATACAGATAATTCAGAGCCTTAGTTTAAAAACAAAGAAATTAAGTAAATTGCATGAACATAGTCTACATTTGATAACTTGTACCACACCCCAAGACTCGTATTGCTTTTCCATTGCGAGCCATTCTAACCCTTCTGCTTTGTACATAACCGTGAGAATCGTTTGCGTTGACTGCAGAGTGATTTCGTTGTACATTATGGGATTATTACAGTGCGACCGGCACGGATTGATAGTAGTGTGATGATATTTAAAGAATTTTTTTATGTTCTGCATTTCTAAGTGCAAGGTGTGATCAAAATTTACTAAGCCAAGTCACCATCGTATTATAAGAGGTTCTAAGGCAGTAATTTTTTTCTCTCGGGCCTTGGTTGTCGGCTAAATAGGAGTATGAAATATCCCATTCGTATTTTTTTAATTAACTTTTTTTAAATCTATTTATCAAATTCACAGTTATTAACATTGGTTTAATAAAAATAACATAACAAAAAACCACTAAGGTTTGTACAATGCCATCGAAACTTAAGTCTAGGTTATAAATTCTGTAAAAATTATATTTTAAGTGAGATTTTAATATTTTTTTGGGTTATATTATCTTATATTTCTTGGTAAATCGTTTAATAATCTTGGAACTAAGTAGATAGTTGTGCACTTGCCGTACATATTCTTCGCGCGGCCAGTAGCAAACCGGTTTAGAGCAGCGGCCCTAGTATATGTATATAGCGTGCTTCATTTTAGTTTGTATTATTTTATATAAAAGATTTCCTTGTTTCAACTATGTCTGTACATTCTCGGGTAGGTGTAGAATACTGATCCCCGCGGCCGGGAGCGCCCTGTCGTAAAAGGCGACAAAACAACCCTAGCTAGGTGGTAGGGAGGGTAGCTCGCCTGGATGACAACTAACCCTGGCTTGGAAAAAAAACCGCCATAATAACCTTGTTTTGTGTTTTGGCATAAGTGACTTGATTCCAGTTAAGTGCTAACTATTAAGTGGGCCGTCAGCTTTATGCTGTTTATGCTGTAATAGTAGCAAAAAAATATCAGCTTTGCTTCTGGAGGTAAAGGGAAATTGCGGCTAATATAATACGCAGGAATCTGTATTTGACTCAAACTATTTAAATGTTTTGTTCGGCTCAATGCCACAAGGTCTATGCGTCTTTTTCTTGTCCTTATCAACCAACTATGTGGTGTAGGCACAACATGTTCTTCTCTCCTTCTGCTCTCTTCTATTACTCGTGAATCTGATTTATTACAAGTGCAAAAAGGTATAAAGTGTAGAATATTTATGTACTTAAAATAAAGTGTAGTTAATACAATGATGGACTATTTGGATGTTAAATAGAGACAAAGTAAAAATTCATAAAAGAAAACCAACAAAACGTAGCTTTTTTCAAAAAAAAAACCACCGTTATTATTAATAGTTTTATTTAATACTAGGTTTACTTCACGGCTGGATGCGTCATTTTGACGTAATTCGAGTTTTATAAGGAAAATTACAAAAACAGTTTGCATTTTATTTTTATCTATTGTACTGACTTTTATCCATTAAAGGAGGTAAATATTTATTGAAGTCTATCTTCTTCAAAAGTGTTGAAATATTACAATTTTCTATGTGGTTTACCTATTTCTACGGATATGCGTCAATTTGACGGTAAACGTCAATTTGATGTAGGCAATTTTTTATCATCGAAATTAATTATAGACCAAAAATATTAAAAAAAAAAAATAACAGAAACGGAATCATTTCGCTAGTTATCTATAGCAAAATTATGATATTTATTATATTAAATTATGATATAAATAACAAAATTATTTGGGCATTAATTATATTACATTATTTCTATAAATGTTCCTTATTTTGGTTATTGCGTTTTTAAACATTTACAAACTTCCGGTGACTTTATGGTAAGGAAACCTACATTTAAGTTTTTTTTTAAATTACAGTATAAATTTATGAATGATATTATTTATATTAAATTTGAATCTAGCACGTAGTGCAGCGAGTGGTGGGTTCGATTCCCGTTCTGAGTTTTTGTTTTGTTAATGTACTATTATTTATTTAGAAAAGCTTTTCAGCAGTTTTCTGACGCTTATTGTGGTATAAGGAAGTAAAATGTCATGGATGGTAAGGAAATGGATCTTTTAGATACAATCGGAATTCCTTGTCCTCTGCTATTGCATTTTTTAAGTGTCTGTTGTTAATTACAGAAAACTTTAACAACACGGGTTGAGTTCCGTCTCGCGTTTGGGTGTTTATGTAAAATATGTATTTATGTAAAAAAAGTTTAAATAATATCAGTTAAGTATATCAGTTGTCTAGTACCTATAACACAAGTGCTATCCTATTTAGTTTGGGGCTAGATGGCGCTGTGTGAACTGTCTCAAAATATTTATTTATAACAATCTAGAAAAAATAATAAGTTTTCTTAGATCATTCAATATATTTTATAAAATAGGTGTTTTATGTGTGTTTAAAGATTAATAATAATTACAAGTATCAAGAACACCTCACCTGAATACACAAAACAGTGCCGCGACGCGGCATGTGACGACTTTAGAACAAAGCTGACTGTTGAGTCGATTCGTGTTTAAAACATTTTTTTAAATATCTTTATTCGTGCAGAGGCTGAGAAAGGATACTGACTTCTGCGGCCGAAGTCGACCTGTCGTAAAAGGCCCCAAGCCTTTGGTCTTAAGTACGCCGCCATAATAATAATAACCTTGTGTTCCGGCATTAGTGACCCAAGTTTCTGTACCCTTATGGGACAGCAGCGTGTTTGCGATGTCGCTGACGTTGCAAACACCCATAGGCGACGGTAACTGCTAAATTCCAGCCTGTATGCTGTCCTACAGCAACAAAAAAAATACAATAGTTACCGTTGCCTACAGTTGTGCTTCAGCGCGAAACTATAGGAATACTCCCCCTGGATCGTATCAGAAGCGGGTACTACAGGATCTTGCTCCTTTTTGGTTTTGGCCAATGCCGTAGGCAGCAGTTACCTTTGCGCGCGGTTCTAAGTGGACTGTGGCCCCACGGAACCGTGGCTTTCATAGCGGGTGTGTTGGTAAAGGATGTATAATATGGTAAACGAGGTACGGGAGCAGAGTGCGCAGGGAAAGAGAAAGCCGGTGCAAGCTCAAACGCCCGGCGCGTACAAGTGGTTTGCGATATCAGGGTTGGTTGCTATCCAGACGAATTAGGAGCCATACATATCACCTAGCAAGGGGTTGTTTAGTTGCCTTTCAGGACAGGTGGAACCCGGCCGCTGGGGTCAGTGTTTTCTTACTCCGCCACACGGCGAATAAAAATTACAGCACATAACCATCACGCTTGTCTGGTGATGATCTTGGTATTGCGGGTTTCATCACGATGTTTTTCGTCACCGTTTAATATCATTTGATCAAGTTTTTTTTTACTATGCTGAGGTGGGGTGGTAATATGACTTGCTAATCTAGCTTGAGTTGTAAAAGTGCACACTAGTTTGGCGTAATTTTTTATGTTTGAAAAAAAGTAGCCTATGTCCTTCTCCAAAGTCCAATCTGTGACTATACCGAAATTCATCGAAATTAGTTCAGCGGTTTAGGCGTAAAAGCGTAACAAACAAACAAACAATCTCACTTTCGCATTTATAATATTAGTTAGGATTGTACCTTTCGTAGATAAGGTAGAATGGACGCTATACAATACGTTGTAGTATAGTATATGGAATATAAAAATATGTAGTTAATATAACAATTATTTGATAAAAAATAAGTGATAAAAACTATTCTATCTTAGGCACGCCAGTAAAACACACATATTAAAAAAGACGTGAAAATCGGTTAAATAGTTTCGGAGTTCATCCTAAGCAACAACGTGACACGAGAATTATATATAACTAGCTGACTCGGCAAACGTTGTTGTTCCGCCATATAAATAAAATAAAAAAACATAATTTAATTACGTTCATCCCTATTTCACCAACTTAGTTTCATTTTCGCGCCAAAAAGATTATACCTATATTCGTTTGCCTTCTTTTGAACAAAGAAAATGAACTGTTTAAATTTTTGAGGTTATGTGCTGATATGCGAAAAATAAAAATCCCAGAACTCGATCGCAGCGCCACCCACCGGGTCCATTTGCGAATCTAAACCATTCTCGAATCCACTTGAACACACACAAAAAAATTCAACAAAATTGGTCCGGCCGTTTAGGAGGAGTTCAGTGACATACACACGCATATAAGAATGATATATATAATCTTATATACCTAGTCAGGTCATAAGTATTGTCACACAGTAAAAACTTTTCTTTTAGAATGCTGGCCACAAAAAAGTTTATTGAATTAGAATTTCGAATTGTTCATGAAAATAAAAATGTATAACTTTTAGAATTTTACTCATTTTTAAATATGGAGTGGACGCTTAAAGAAGACCGTGTTGCAGTTATTGCGTTACATCGTTGCGGTTACGCGCCAATTCAAATTTTTAACATACTGAAAAATTTGAATATTACCAAAAGATTCGTTTATCGTACCATCAAACGATACAATGAAGACTCTAGTGTAGATGACAGGTCAAGAAGTGGTCGCCCTCGGTCTGTTAGGACTCCAGCAGTGATAAAAGCTGTGAAGGCACGAATTCAAAGAAATCCCAAACGTAAGCAGAAACTGTTGGCCCTTCAGATGGGGTTAAGCAGAACCACGGTGAAAAGGGTGTTAAATGAAGACTTAGGGCTTCGGGCATATCGAAGAAAAACAGGACATCGTTTGAATGCTCGTCTAATGGACCTGAGACTGAAGAGATGCCGCGCTTTGTTGAAGCGGTACGCGGGAAAAAAATATCGGGAAATTCTTTTTTCGGATGAAAAAATGTTTACCGTAGAAGAGAGCTACAACAAACAAAATGATAAGGTGTACGCACACAGTAGTGAAGAAGCGAGCAACCGTATCCCGCGTGTCCAACGAGGTCATTTTCCATCCTCGCTCATGGTATGGTTGGGAGTTTCTTATTGGGGCTTAACAGAGGTACATTTTTGTGAGAAAGGTGTAAAAACGAATGCTGTTGTGTATCAAAATACAGTCCTGACGAACCTTGTGGAACCTGTTTCTCATACCATGTTCAATAACAGGCACTGGGTATTCCAACAAGATTCGGCGCCAGCTCATAGAGCGAAGAGCACACAAGACTGGCTGGCGGCGCGTGAAATCGACTTCATCCGGCACGAAGACTGGCCCTCCTCCAGTCCAGATTTGAATCCGTTAGATTACAAGATATGGCAACACTTGGAGGAAAAGGCGTGCTCAAAGCCTCATCCCAATTTGGAGTCACTCAAGACATCCTTGATTAAGGCAGCCGCCGATATTGACATGGACCTCGTTCGTGCTGCGATAGACAACTGGCCGCGCAGATTGAAGGCTTGTATTCAAAATCACGGAGGTCATTTTGAATAAACTTTAATGTCATAAGAATCTATGTTTTGTTAAGTTCATTTTGGTATATGAATGGTTACATAATTAATAAACTTGTTACAATTATTTTACATTAAACATGTGACAGAATTTATGACCTGACTAGGTATAATGATCTGATATATATAATGATCTTTATCCGTGCAGGGGCGGAGAAAGAATACTAACCTCTGTGGCCGGGGTCGGCCTGTCGTAAAAGGCGACAAAACAACCCACCCTAGCTACGTGGTAGGGCCTCAAGCCCGTCTGGATGGCGACCACCTTTGGTCTTAAGTATGCCGCCATAATAACCTTGTGTTGTGTTCCGGCATTAGTGACCCAAGTTCCTGTACCCATATGGGACAGCAGCGAGTTCGCGATGCCACTGGCGTTTCAAACACCTATAGGCGACGGTAACTGCTAAATTCTAAGCGGGCTGTCAGCCTGTCTGCTGTCCTACGCAATAAAAAAAAAAAAAATATAAAGATAGATATATATGATAGATAATAGTGGAGTTAGAGTACTTAGCCTATAAACTCCACAGATCCCACACCCGTGCGCATAGGCGGCGACACGGTCGAGCACACGGACCAAGTTAAATACCTGGGATCTGTATTTCACGCATCCGTTGACATCGATTGCGACGTCAAGGCACGCATTGCTGCCGCGTGGGCGAAATGGCGTGAGGTAACTGGTGTCATTTGTGACCCCAAGATGCCGGTAGAAGGGACAGGTCTATAAGACCATCATTAGGCCTGTCCTTTTATACGGCTGTGAAGCATGGCCGGTGTTAGAGCGACACAAGCAAGAACTGCGTGTCACGGAGATGAATATGCTGCGGTGGATGTGTGGAGTGACGCGGAAGGACCGCGTTAGGAACTCCCGCATTCGCGGCAGTCATGTCCGTGACATTGCAGATAAATTGCATGAGTGTCGACTCCGTTGGTACGGCCATGTTTTACGGCAACCGGATGCTTACGTGGGAAACAAATGTCTGGCCATGCCAGCTCCGCCGGGCCCCGGCAGGAGAGGTAGACCCAAAAAGTGCTGGCTTGACGTCGTAAGAGGTGATATGCGTGCTAATGGGCTCACTACCAGGGATGCTGAAGATCGCGTGAAGTGGAGTAGATAAAGTCGGAAAGCGGACCCAAACGAAAGTTTGGATTGCAACCGGGACATTACACTGGGATGATGATGACAATGATGAGGAGATATATATGATAGATAAACATCCAGACGCGATACGGGAATCTAACAACCTGTTAGATATAGACCTTTGCAGGCATACTGGAGTGCGTATGCCGCTATGCCACGGAGGTCGTCAAAATTATTTAAATTTCTGAGCAAATGTTCGTAAAATAGAAACTGGAAACATGTCAGCGTCCCTAAGTGTTTCGCTTATCTTATCGTCCGGTTCGCGCTGTTTAAATAACTGATAACAGAAATAAATGGTTTTGTCGCATACAGATGTAATCAAAAGTGTTTTATTATTATTATTTCGTTATTTTACAAAAAAAAATTACAATACTTTATATATATTTAGAAAAACACTACCTATAGAATATTATTTTGATAAAAAAACAAGACTAAAATGTCAATAGCGTTTCAGCAGAAGGAAAAGAAAGCTTAACGCTGATAAGGACTATGGGACAAAATTAATAAATTTGTGTCTTGTCATCAAGTCTTGACAAGAGTGCAAAATTTCCAATTTTTGATCGTTCAAAGTGGGCAAAAATAGTGTCAAAATTCCGTTACATAAATACAGGTCAAGTTAACATAAAGAGTGTAATATAAAAAAGTCATAATTATATTTACTTAGTAACTTTCATACATTACTGAATTAATATTGATTCAGTATAAAAATGCAATCATTTTAATAAAAATTCAAATTTTACCGCCTTCTTTTAAAATAATAGCACTGTATTTAAGTTTGTATATTAAAATGTATTAATAACATTCCGTTATGTCCCACTGCTGGGCTCCCCCCTAGACTTCACGGCCACGCTTGTTTGGATTGGCGCCATATAGTAGTAAGTCTGTTTTGTAACAATCTCCCCCAGTAACATTTCTATAGTTAAAATAAACTAAAAAAATGTTATAAAAATTCAAGTTGAACTACTATTTTTTTTTACTAATTTTTAAGCGCCCGTGATGAAATTAGTGTAATTATTAGAAGTTTATTTATAAGAAATGAAATTATATTCGTGCAGGAACGGAGAAAGAATACTGACCTCTGCGGCCGGGGTTGGCCTGTCGTAAAAGGCGACAAAACGTCCCACCCTAGCTACGTAGTAGGGCCCCAAGCCCATCTGGATGGCGACCGCCTTTGGTCTTAAGTATGCCGCCATAATAACCTTGTGTTGTGTTCCGGCATTAGTGACCCAAGTTCCTGTACCGTTATGGGACGGTAACTGTTAAATTCTAAGTGGATCGTCAGCCTGTCTGCTGTCATACAGCCAAAAATAAAACAAAAAAAGCTTGTCTGCACCCAGCTAAATATCTGTGTAGGGTCACAGTCTTATTTAGCTAGAAGAACATCGAAGGGAAACTCATCTAAGGCTTCCTTTATTTTATTGCTCAGCAGACACGCTGACGACTCACTCATTGGTAAGCATTTACCGTCGCTTATGTATGTTTGCGATGCTAAGGGCACCGCTAACAGGCTGCTGTCCACACTATCTATACCGGAACTTGGATCACTAATTCCGGTACACACACTATTTATTTATTTATTTATTTTATTTATTTATTTATTTTATTTATTTATTTATTTATTTAATTATTTATACATGACATACAAATTTTAAATATAAAAGATTCATATCACAGCAGTTCATGTACAACAACTAATTTGACTTAGAAAAAATCACACTGGCCCCTGAACTAGTCAATACTGTATCTCAGTGGGCCAGTATTTTTAAAATAAGAACTAATATATAATAATTACCATTATATTAATAATTAAATAATATATAGTAGTTAAATGAGATATAGTAGTAAAAAATAAATAATAAATTAAAATAAAATATTAATGAAAGAAGAAGGGAAAGAAAAATATAGATACATATATTAACTGAAACAATGATTGTATGTGAACATAATGTATGTAAGTTTATATATAAGTAAAATGTAATATTATATTTAAATAATTGCTTTGATAATCTCTTCTGACTGTTGATAATTCAGCTCACACAAATAATCACTCAAAACTTTCTTACACCTACCAATGGGAAGTTTGTTTAATTTAATTACTTTGCTAATTTCGTTATATAATTTAGGGCCCAGATAATCCGCGAATTTCTGCGCAAATGATGTTTTGCAGCGTGGAATGTTATAAACAAGGTCTTGCCGTCGCTTAAATATAAGATTAGGTGGTTTGACGTGGATATTCAAAATTACTGATTTTATAAACATTTTTCTCACCGACAAGACTTTATTTTCTTTATAGAGCAAAGTAGTAGGATATAAGAAGCCTTTATAGGTCATCACTTTTAGTAAAGATCTTTGAGCTCTTTCGATAACTAACATTGAGGTTTTTGATGTACCACCCCAAGATAATATTCCATAGTTAAGTAGTGACTGACATAGGGCATAATAAATACTGAACAATAGCTTAGGGGGACAAACATTTCTTAGTGTTTTAAATATGAATATAAATTTTCTTATTCTATTACTAGTTTTACTGATATGTTTTTTCCAATTTAAATTTTTGTCTATTACAACGCCAAGATATTTAATACTATTGACACAATCAATAGAGTAGCAATTACAATTTAAATTTGTAGGTCTTCCACATATGTGGGATTTTATATTAATTTCATTAAAAAGAGGTTGGGAATTTTCATTAATACTGAAAGTCATTACTTTTGTTTTTTCTAAGTTTAATGTCAGAAGGTTAACATCAAGCCAAGTAGTTACTGCAGCAAACCCTTCGTTGGCTGTTTTGTTCACATCGAACCAAGTTTTTGCAGTAAATAGTAAAACAGTGTCATCCGCGAATGTAATGATTTTGCCATTGTTCAATTTTAGGTTGCACAAATCATTAATGTAAATTAAAAATAATGTTGGACCAAGAACGCTACCCTGTGGTACGCCATATTTGATAAATTCAGGTTGACTTTCATACCCCATGATTTTAACTACTTGTGTCCTGTTTGTTAAATAACTTTTCAATAATTGTAATGGTAAACCACGAACGCCAATTAATTCTAATTTTTTTTCCAGCAGGGGCAAGGAAACCGTATCAAAGGCCTTAGCAAGGTCCAAAAAAATTCCTAAAGTTTTGTTACCATCATCTAATGAATTTACAATAAATGTGGTCAAATCCTGAATTGCATTACTAGTTGATCTTTTATTTCTGAAACCAAATTGATTAACTGACAACATATTATTTTTTTCTAAATACTGTTTTAACCTACTGTTAATTATTTTTTCAAACACTTTTGAAATAACTGATAGTAAAGATATTGGTCTATAATTATGAATTGAATTTGGGTTACCGGACTTATATATAGGGATGACAATAGAAATTTTAAGTGCGTCAGGAAAAACTCCTTCTTCGATACATTTATTGATAATGAGTTTAATAGGGGACACAAAAATATTTACATTACTCTTTAAGAGAGTATTAGAAATATCATCCCACCCACAAGATCTTGTGGATTTAAGACTCAAAATATGTTCTTTAATATCAACTTCATCAACCGGCAATAAGACAAAAGAATTCGCAGGGACGCTTGAGTTTTTTGAATGGAGTTGCAATTTTAAGAAGTGTTCATCTTTCTGTATTCTTGTAAGAATACTAGTGGCCAAATTTTTACCAACATTACTGAAATATTTATTTATATAATCAAGTGAAGCTAATTCAGTGTTTTTAATTTGTAAGAGATTCAAGGAAGATTGGTTTTTATTAGCATTTAAGTTACAAACTTCTTTTACCAATTTCCATTGCTTTTTTGCATTATTTTTATTTTTACTTATTTCTGACGTATAATAATTATGTTTTAGTGTCTTTAGAAGCTTATTACAAGTATTTCGATACTATGGCGGCATACTTATAGATCAAGTGTGGTTGACATCCAGACGTGCTTGGGACTCTTATCATGTGGCTAGTCTCCTAGCCCTAGGTTCTATTTCTCCTTCCACTTTCTTCTGTTAACTGTCATTTCAATGTTGACACTCTTAAGTCATTATTTCATGAATGCCTCCTTGTTACATAGTATTCTTCCATTGGCCATTATTTTAAGTGACTTTAAATAAAGTATATTCAACAGTATGTGTGTAACATACATTAATCTAGGTTATCGCAATCTGAGTTTTATCTAAGCAATAACCACATGAATGTTATAATATTCGCGTATTGTTTCCGTCCCGCGTGTGGGTGTTTGTTTATAACTAGCTGATACCCGCGACTTCGTACGCGTTACTTGATATATGAACAAAGTTTTCGTCATGGGGCAGGCAGAGGTGGAAGAGACTTCGCCTCTCCAACGCATACGCGTTACACCGCTTCTCCACGGCAAGAAAACACACATCACAGAACATGTAGTGCTTATAAACATCTTTGTTTCTTAAAACTTTAATAGCTTTATATAAAATGGAGATATCGCAATAATTTTAGTAAGAAAGAAAGAAAACTTTATTTAGGACATTAAATATAGGTACAGTGTTACAAATATTTTTTTAATAATTTACAACTAATGTCCTAAATTGGACCCAACTCAGCATAATGCTGGCTTAGAAAAAAGCCAGCGCTGATCTTCCGTCAGGCCCACGGAGTTATGTAAATAAAACTAGAAGTATTATTTTTAGCACTACCAATAATGTTGCATAAACATAAATAGTTGGAATGTTGAATATATTTTGTATAAGTATTTGTTAAGTACAATTAATTAAGTACAAATTAATTAAGTACAAAAAAAAACAATTAAAGTAAACCATTGATGAAATTTTATACACTTAATACTTCTTAAAATAATCTTTAATTACTAATCGATAAGGGCCAAGTGTCATAGAAATAAAACTTAGAATATTTAATTGAAGTATATCCAGTAGTTTTGCCGTGATGCGCACACAATTGCAGTCCTCCATCATTCTATTTATACAGATATGTATTTATTTACAATAGAATAAAGGGTATTATATTGTATATTAGTTATGTAGTTTCCGTAAGTGCTATGCTACTTACATCGGGACTATGGCATCACAAAGATGGCGTTGTGTGAAATGTCTGAATATATTTATTTTATTTAGTGTAAGCGATTGTACGTAATATAATCGCAATGATATTTTCATGTTATTCAAAGTGAATACGAATTTTAGGGTTCGTTAATTTAATCTATCATAAAGTATTTAGAATAGACAACCCTTTATTGTACTAAAAATGGGTTTAAGAAAATATAGTAATGTTACTGCTCGAGTGAAATTCTGCTTATCAAAATCTATGAATGTAAATTCTATTTATCTTATTTAACAGTTATTTATTTATATAAGTGTGTTTTTATAGATGAATTGACCCCTTTTAAATTACATTTACTTACTACAACAATACAAGTAATTATCGCTGATTAGGCTGAAATAGTAAATTTGCTAGCAATGCGACTAAGTGGAAATCTTTAAGCAAGCAGCTTAATATTGCATGTAATATTGAAAAAATGTTTATATGATTTGGTTCCTCATTTTTTAAACTAAGGTTTTAATCCAGTTGGATGTGAATTAATGAATGAAAAAAAAAATAACTATGTCGTCTACGGACACCCGAAAGAAGTGAAGCTTTAACTATAAAGCTTCACTTCTTTTGGGTTAGCTTATACTAGTAAATCGTAGGAACTAAGCGTTAAAATAATGAAAAAAAGACGAGGGAAAAAAATAAAGCCTTGAGAAAAAAAACTGAATACTTAGAAAAATAAATACATTAGAAATAAAATATACGCCTAAAAACGCAGACTACAGTGGAGCTCTCCCAATTTTTTTCTTCTAATCGTGAAGAGAGAAACTCAGCTGTAGCCTATATGTGTATGATATGCGAGCGGTATATATGTATATGCGAGTGGCCCGAACATCCGTATAGAAGCTTCGCTTCAAAACTCTTTATTGCATACAGTTACTGAAAACTAACTTAAAATATACAAAAATATAATGCTGTATGACAATGGGCGGCCTTATCACTTAAAGCGATCACTTCCAGACAACCCGGATGTGTTTGCTATAAAGAAAAACTTTAGTGTTTTGTACTTTATGTTGTCCAAGATGTCCCACTTCTGGGATCTGCCCCCCCCCCCCTCCTCATGCGCAGGGAACGGACTGTATACCAGTCATGCTCTACTAAGACAATGATTTTTATTAACTTTAATAATCAATTTATTGTTTTTCTTGTGTATTGTTATATTTTCATTGCTTTGTGTGAATAATTTAATGAATTAAACTGTATTGATTTAAAAAAAAAAGCAAAAAATATGTCAAGAAATAAAATGTACCGAACCATCGAAATAAGTGTGCACGTTGCCCGCCTTATCTTTGTGTCCATACAGATAAACGACTTCGGTCTGCTGATGGTTGTCAGATATATTTACGAATACTAAAACTAAATTCTGATCTTCTGTTACTAGCTAATTAATATACATACCTAGTCAGGTCATAAATTCTGTCACATGTTTAATGTAAAATAATTGTAACAAGTTTATTAATTATGTAACCATTCATATACCAAAATGAACGTAACAAAACATAGATTCTTATGACATTAAAGTTTATTCAAAATGACCTCCGTGATTTTGAATACAAGCCTTCAATCTGCGCGGCCAGTTGTCTATCGCAGCACGAACGAGGTCCATGTCAATATCGGCGGCTGCCTTAATCAAGGATGTCTTGAGTGACTCCAAATTGGGATGAGGCTTTGAGCACGCCTTTTCCTCCAAGTGATGCCATATCTTGTAATCTAACGGATTCAAATCTGGACTGGAGGAGGGCCAGTCTTCGTGCCGGATGAAGTCGATTTCACGCGCCGCCAGCCAGTCTTGTGTGCTCTTCGCTCTATGAGCTGGCGCCGAATCTTGTTGGAATACCCAGTGCCTGTTATTGAACATGGTATGAGAAACAGGTTCCACAAGGTTCGTCAGGACTGTATTTTGATACACAACAGCATTCGTTTTTACACCTTTCTCACAAAAATGTACCTCTGTTAAGCCCCAATAAGAAATTCCCAACCATACCATGAGCGAGGATGGAAAATGACCTCGTTGGACACGCGGAATACGGTTGCTCGCTTCTTCACTACTGTGTGCGTACACCTTATCATTTTGTTTGTTGTAGCTCTCTTCTACGGTAAACATTTTTTCATCCGAAAAAAGAATTTCCCGATATTTTTTTCCCACGTACCGCTTCAACAAAGCGCGGCATCTCTTCAGTCTCAGGTCCATTAGACGAGCATTCAAACGATGTCCTGTTTTTCTTCGATATGCCCGAAGCCCTAAGTCTTCATTTAACACCCTTTTCACCGTGGTTCTGCTTAACCCCATCTGAAGGGCCAACAGTTTCTGCTTACGTTTGGGATTTCTTTGAATTCGTGCCTTCACAGCTTTTATCACTGCTGGAGTCCTAACAGACCGAGGGCGACCACTTCTTGACCTGTCATCTACACTAGAGTCTTCATTGTATCGTTTGATGGTACGATAAACGAATCTTTTGGTAATATTCAAATTTTTCAGTATGTTAAAAATTTGAATTGGCGCGTAACCGCAACGATGCAACGCAATAACTGCAACACGGTCTTCTTTAAGCGTCCACTCCATATTTAAAAATGAGTAAAATTCTAAAAGTTATACATTTTTATTTTCATGAACAATTCGAAATTCTAATTCAATAAACTTTTTTGTGGCCAGCATTCTAAAAGAAAAGTTTTTACTGTGTGACAATACTTATGACCTGACTAGGTAGTAGATTGACCGCCATTACTTTCCTAGGACTCTTTCATAATGTTGCTAGATAATTTCTAATGTACTCGAGCACCGGTCAGGATTATAAATCTATATAAACAAATAACAGCCCATAGCATCCCGCTGATAGGCACGGACCTCCCACTAGTGGGAACAAAGTATACTGCACCTAGTATGCATATTTCCTCACAGTGTTTTCCTGCACCGTCAGTACATGTAGTTGACATTGACAACTTCATATTAATATATTGACATTTACCGTGTTGCTACTAAAGTCCGGACGCCGAGCAGGAAGAATTTCATACGTTGACCTGTTATAATCGTTTCTTATAACCTTATGTGAAATGAAGATATCGCAATAATTTTTTTTAGATACGGACCAAGTGTCTACGATATAAAACTTAAAAATTTAACTGAAATTTATGCAGTAGTTTTGCCGTGATGCGCACACAACTGCAGATCTCTGTCATTTTATATGTTCGTTTTTTTAAAGAATAGTAAAAAAAGTAAAACTATCTGAATTTAATAAAATATATTTTTAAGCGCAAAGTCACCTCCACGCGTCTCGGTTTCAGCAATTATTTACCGGGGACGCTCACTCGGGCGTTGCAGGGCTGCCAACTTTATAAAACGTACGCTTCTCAATGTTTTGAATATTGTAGTCTGGCGGATTTGGCGATGTTTTGTGGGTTTTTTTTTAAATTTTAATCACTATGACAGCTAATGCATGACGTGACGATTGCGGAGGTCATAAGTTCGAAGCCTATACCGAGGCTATGAGCATTATGTATTTATTTATTTATAAATTTCCTCCTTTTGATTTTAATTACATGCGGCCGAGATCGGTCTGACGTAAAAGGCGACAAAACAATCCTAGCTACGTCCGGATGGCAAACACCTTTGGTTTTTAAGTATGCCGCCATAATAACTTTGTGTTGTGTTCCGGCTTTAGTGACTGACCCTGGTTCCTATACCACTGTGTCGCCAACATCCATAGGCGACGGTAACTGCTTACTATTAAGTGGGTCGTCATCCGGTCTTCTGTTCCTCAGCAATAAAAAAAACACACACACCAAGGCTAAGAGATGGACCTTTCCAAATGGTGGCCAGGGCACCACTGGTCACCCCGACGTCGTCTCCCGCCCTATGCGTCACAGGTACTTCCCGAAGCAATCGTGCGCCAAATTAAGTAGTAGCATATTTTATGGGTATTAAAGACAACTGATAAACTACACACATACTTTTATTTTAATAATAAATGCATATTTATTATAATAAATTAATCAATGCTTGGAAGGATGGATATAACCTCGAGTAATTGATTGTTAACGGCAAAGTGGATGGCAGGAGGCCGAGGGGTCGCAGCCCGGTGAGAAGGTCTGACCAAATCCGCTCAACGCTGAACACCAAGCTGTATGATGCACTCCACCACGCCAAGGACAGGCACAGGTGGAGGAGCATTATAAAAGAGAAACTGGTTTCTCATAAGGGGAATCACGACCCTCAGTAATGAGGTACACGACTCGAGGAGGAGGAAATTAATCAATACAATAAATGTGAAAGTGCCTCTGTCTGTTTGTTACGTTTTCACCTTCGATCAACAATAGCTGTTGATCGAAGGTGGAACTTTTTGGATCGTTATATCTCAGAAACGGTGGCTCGTAGAAAAAAAATATTGATACATTTTTTATAGATAATTTTATGATCTACAATTTTTGTCCAAGGTACTTTTATGATGAAACTTACCGTTTTGCTGAAAATCGCAAAAAAAAACTCATTTTCTTGACCTTTGACCTTGAATAAAAAAAATTCCATACACGGGAATGATGGGGAACTTTTAAATATTATTTATAATTATGTTTTGAACAATTTTACTGATTTTCAGCTTGTTGGGATTTTAGGCACCTTCGAATGTCTAAATTGACCGGACTATTAGCTGACCCGCAGCTAGTTAAACATAAATACGGACGACACGGGAATCAAACCCGTGCATTTGTAATTAACCACTTTTATGACGTTTTAAATGTCATTTCTCATATTGTAAATGTAATAAAACAAACGGACGGACTTCGCCTTGACACGAATACATTTTTATGGTTTATTTAAAAGAGTATATATATGTATATGTAAAATTTTGTTATGTATTGTTTTTAAGATGTACGAGGCTCCACCGAATACTAACCCCTGCGAAAAACAACTACAGCTATGTGGTAGCGCCACAAGCCCGTCTGGATGGCGACTACCTTTGGTCTTAAGTATGCCGCCATAATAACCTTGTTGTGTTTTAACTTTACGGACAGGACTCACAGGAGTGAGTTCACGGTGCCACTAACGTCGCAAACATCCATAGGCGACGGTAACTACTTCTATAAAAATTGGCTGTCAGCCTGTCTACTACAAAAAAAAAACATTAAACCAGTGTCGTCTTTAAAAAAGGTACTCTCAACACGGTATACATATATGATGAGTGTAAACCGTACGATATACGGTTCGGGAATTAGCCGGGAATAAACACATCCGATGTCTTCATGTATTTAAATCGATACGTATTTTTCGATGGGTCATTGAAATTTTAAATGTTTCCAAGTTTTACGTGCATTTGTTAGGAAACCATTTTGATGTACAAATAAAAACAACTTTATTTCAACGCCTTAGAGTTTAAAACTTGTTTTTGGTGGGTTATATATGTATGTTTGAGATTGCCAGGGATGGCGATGTTTTGTTTGAATACGTAATGATTTTTAATTTTAAAAGAAATACTGTAAAAAGTTTACTATGTATCATGACCAACTTGATTCTAAAAGGAAATATTCAAAATCAGATTTAAATAAACATGCGTCATATAAAAATTTGTTGGTGTTTTTAAATAATACTGACATGTGTCGTTTTCTTCCTGCCCTTTTCCCACATTATGTGGGATTGACGCACCTTCTCTCTTTCTATTCTCCTCTATTAGCCGTCATCTCAACATTCACACTCTTTTTCGACATATCAGCTTTTACGCAATCCATCCATATTTTCTATGGTCTACCTCTCCTTTTGTATCCATCCATCCATTCTCATTTCTATCATTTTCCTAATATGATATAGAAACGTGTATTAAGTAGATTTATTGGAATTTTAGCATTTACCGCCGCCTGGGTCACTAATGCCGGAACAAAACACAAGGTTATTATGGCGGCATACTTAAGACCGAAGGTGGTCGCCATCCAGACGGGCTTGAGGCCCTACCACGTAGCTAGGGTGGGTTGTTTTGTCGGCTTTTACGACAGGCCGACCCCGGCCGCAGAGGTTAGTATTCTTTCTCTGCCAAGTTTCAGAATATTTAAGTTAAACTTGAATCTAACACAACCAATTTGGATAAATTTCGGTAAAGTTACATGTTATATAGAGTCGACCTTGGAGATCCAGACGGGCTTGGGGCCCTACCACGTAGAAATATAGTAGAGTGACCTGGCAGAAATCGTCACGTAACGAAAAAGCGTTAAACCCCCTCCAAGCGACCACCATCCCTTCCTTTCCCTTTCTTACTGTCTCTATTTTCTATGCTTTGTGTGTATGTGTGTGTGAGAATGTGTGAGGCAAGATTTGACAGTAAGCACTGTGTATGGTGAACTATGGTGAACAGTATAACCTCAATTCTATAACATTTATAATTTTTTTTGTTATCATTTTAATTTACACGGGACTTATGTTATATGTATATAACTTATAATTCCCTATTTTATATTTAATTTTGAATAAATTACTATTCTTACTAAACATTTTTTTATTGATAAAGGTATAAAAAAATAACATAAAGTATACAAACTAGAAAGAGAGTTGAATAAAGGAGGAAAATTAGAGGAACTACGTGAAATCGAGAGGGGTAGGGGACGGAGGTCTTCTCACATACTACGGATGATATTAGATAATGATACCAAAATCACTAAGGGGTAAAAATGGGAGGTAGGTAAAAATTTGACAAAAATATATCACTTAGTGTTGAATATTAAAAATATTTTGCCCTCAATGGAGATCGAACCCAATACCAGGCCCAGAAGTGCAGCCAGATCGTAGGTAAAATGACGTTTTATCCACAATCTGACTGCACTGCCAGGACCATCGAGCATGTGTATCGACAGCCCTGAAGCCCCGCCGTGCACGTGTGCGAGTCGTAAAATTAACTTGCGCCTGTGTGGGTATTATTAAAGGTTGGCCGGAATGGTAATATGCGCGAAGCGTTTCAACTCGGTTTCGTATTTCTTTATTTTTTTAATGGGAGATATAAAATAATATAATTATATATATTCACCATATAATGGCTAATTTCATGAAAAAATCAGTTGGTTTCTCTGCCAGCATGATACCATGAAATGCCACTGAGTTATAAAATTTAAGAAAATCTAACTTTTTGTGTATTTTATATAGGAAGTCTTCAAAATTGAAACAAAGGATTTTAAATTAAATTTAATAGCTCCGCTCTGGATAGGATCTTTTTTCAGCATTTACAATGATATTTTGTAATAAAAATTTGAAAAATGAACTTCTTATAAGTAAGTGTGTATCGTAAGTCTTGTAAGTGTGAGACGCGTATCGAGGTTCCCTTGCGTCGTCTATACAAATGATTCGATCAAATGTTTGTTGTTCGTTCCGAATCCAGCCTCCTCGTTGAGCCTAGGGCTCCGGTAATCTGAACGAGGGGCCTGCCGAACATATGCCACGATCGCGCGGCGCCGTAATGTAAATTTTCTTAGTAATATTATACAATTAGCCTATTACTCACCACGAATCCGATGACCTCGTCGTATCGTATCTTAGGATAGGAGGTTCAGGGTGAGGATGTGGCAGGAAATGTTGGGGACGACGACGTACGGCGTGGCATCCATCTCCTGGCGCGTGAAAACAGCCGCACCACAACTCCACTTACTTCCCAATTGTCCCCAACGAGTTCCAATCTCAAATGCAAAGTGGGGAGCCCAATGCAACAAATTTCCCGAGTCCAACTGTACAATTTATACGAGCCGTGTGCCGTCCATTCGTCCAGCTGACCGCATGACTTTGACAGTGACAGTTGTAAAACTTAAAACTATCGATTGGTTTCGAACATTTTTCGAGTGTAGATAATTGGGAATAATACAAATTATTATGATAAACAGCTTTTCCTCGTTTTTGATAACGTTGATATAAGAAATTCAGCCGAGCCGAGTGTCACATCAGTCACGTTTACTATCAATGCTGGCAATTAATAAAAATTTTGTGTATTGGTTCAGAGTGGTGCCATAGTCTTAGACCGGAATACCGTGTAAACTCGTTGTAATGTCACTCGATTTAACGATAAACTCTTTTAAACTTCGAAATTGCTTGACTTTGGTCTATCTTGTTTTCTATATTATGTAGTGTAGTTCTATACAATGTAAACTCTATATAACGACATTTTTTGGCGTTATAATGAGTGGTCGTTAAATGGAGAGAAATAAAATTACATGTATAGGAAACATGGTAAACTTATTTTTTTTTTGGTCTTGGGGAAAAGGGGACCGAGGGATATATGGGACTCCGGGAAAGATGTTCGACCATCCGACTACCCACTAAAAAACCCCGCTGTTCTCCTATCGCCTACGCCCGAGCTCACGGATATATGGCCTGCCAATCTCGTGGCCCGGGCCGGCGCCGGCCTGCCCTTTGTCTTAAGGCGGGCCCCTTCTAAATTGTTGGCGCCGGGGGTCAGGATTTCGTCCCCCGGCGCTCTCCTGGATCAACAGTTGAGGGGGGCCGCAGAACAGCACGCGGCCCTCTCCCTCGCGGCAATAGTGCGGGCGGCGGGTCTTCCCCCGAGAGGCCGTTCGCGGCCGCTTTTTACGGCGGCCGGAGGTCGTTTCTGGCCCTCCGGCGCCGCCGGCGTGGCCTGCGTTGGCGGGAGGGGACTGTGGTGGTCGACTCCCGCTAAACATGGTAAACTAACCAAAGTCAAGCAATCGGTGTTTTAAGGAGTTATTCGTTAAATCGAGTGACGTTATAAATTTTACACTGTGTGTGATTTTTTTTGAAGTGATAACTTCTTATGGACGTGCAAACCGCTTCGTTGCGTAACGCGTTACGGCGCCAGTCTGTCTAGTTTCCCTTTCTCTCACGCATACGGCAGCGGTAGGCAGGCTTCTCCACTCTCACTTTAACCTACAGCGCTCTATTCGAATTGTGACTTTATTACAATGAAATACAGTTGTTTTTTTTTTAATTTATAAAGAATCTACATTAAGGAATAATTTAATTTAATTTTGAAACAGTTTTTGGAAAAAATTGAAATTCGTAAACTAGTTATTTTTGAATTATTTTTGGTTTTATTATTAAATAACCTTTCCTTACATTATCAATTATCATATTAATATACATAAAATTTAAGTAATAACCTAAGCTATTCTCAAGTTAAACAATTTCAATATTAAATAGTTCCAACTTAGATTAGTTTTTAATTACATGTAAATAAATATGTAGCAGAACCGTGTTGCTACAAATATTTTGAACAAGACACCCTACGGGCGTCCACATTGCTACTGCTAAAGTTTTATCGCCATTTTATGAAAGGTTTAAGAACGTATACAATCATCTATTTTAATACAGACGAGTTCCGTGACGCAAATACACCTAAACTCGCCACGGCAATTGAACCCGAAATCTCCGCAGTCATTACACCGCGGAGGTAATCTATGATAAAATATGAATTATGGACTGAATTCGACCATTCGGCGAACATATTTTTTTAGCACATGATGCATTTTTAATACAGACCGAGTTGCATCACTGCGACTCGATCCGGGTATAAATATCAGTGTACAATCGTGGTAATTTCTCCTCCGCTAGTTAAACGGCAGGGTTTACCCGTGGTCCATTTTGATATAAATAAATAAATATACTAACACAATTAACACAGCGCCATCTATATTCCCAATGTAGCATAGCACTTGTGTTATGGGTACTGGACAACTTATATAGGGGGACGAAAGGGTCCACCTTACCAATAGTTACCGTTGCCTATGGACGTTTGCAACACTAGATCCATTGCCCACACTTTGTCGCAATAGAAGGAATGTTATATAAATAGTAATTGTTTTTAATCAACCGCTGTATCGATCGAGCTATGTTGAGTGTCTCCCATATGACTGACATAGCTCGCAAAGTATGAGAATCGTTATTACCTTCTCTGTAAAAAAAAATACATACATAAACACCCGGGTCGGAAATGGAACCCGTGACAGCCACAGGTGTACTGCGGAACCCGTTGCGCCACTGAGGTCGTCTTTTAATCTCTTTAACAATTCAATTTATAAATTTTACTTTTCCGAGTTATGTTAAGCAATAATAACACTTTGATAAGCGTATTTGTGTGCGCGTGCGTGTGTGTTTACACATACTCATGCCGGTTTGTGTGAGTGTATGTATATACACATATATTTTCGTGTGCATGTGTGTAAGCTGATAAACTTCACATGACATGTAGTTTAATAATAGGTGAACGTTAGTCAACATTGTATGGAGGTGAATTTTGAATTGGTAATTATTATTCTGTAACAGGATTGGACCTTATTTGACCTATACGTTGACTGGGACAGCTGTTAACTGGCTCGCAGGCATGTTGTGTACCAACCATTCGTTTTAAAAATTATTTTTAATGACAATAAAAATAATAATTACTACAACTTATCACCATTATAAGCCTTTTGAAGTTCACTGCTGGACGTCAGTCTCTTTCGGGGTTTGCCATAATGCTCTATCTGCAGCTCGCCTTATCCAGCGCATGTCAGTAATTTTTCGCTTCTCTGGTCGCTATAAACTAAATAAACACTGTTACGATATTTTTCAAGTCAAAAAGCTATTCCACTCTTCTATCACACATAGACCACGTAGATGATGTGACAATCGAAATAAAATATATAACAATATAATTATACTATTAGTAAATACTCAATTTTCAAAAGCTATTCGACTCGGATATTTCTTCAAAAGTATCGTCAGCGACATTTCTTTTTCGGTAACGATCTATCGATCTGGAATTTTATACCCCTTGTGCAGATGGACGTTGGGGTATCAAGCATCAAGTACAGACTATGTACGCCAAATAATTCGGCTCAATTATAAACATAAATAAATATACCGGTGAAATTCACTTAATGCCTTCCAGTCTTAATGTAAGTAGCAGAACTTTTGAGTTATGGGTTATGGGATAATCGATATACTTTTTGAAGTGAAACTACTTTGCGCGCATGAGGGTAAAATTTTTACAGATGAAAGGTCACGAAGATGTGAAACGTTTTTGTCGAAGGGGAGGGAGAGAGCGATTGAGAGAGAGTAAGAAAGGGCATAGCATGGCGTAGCATGAAGCACATAGCCATGGAGCGAGAGGCGGGAGCACGAACTTATATTGCATATTTTACTTATCATAATGCTTTAGTCACAACAATACCAATAGAAATCGCATCAAATAATGTAGATATCGATTAAATAAATTAAAATTAAATTTATAATTTGTATTAATTTTTGACACTATATTTTAATGACAATTAAATTCATTAAATTCCTAACATGTCTTCCATTTTCCCTCCCTCTAAGTCTCGGAAATCTAAAGATTTAGATTAGTATAAATATAAACGAGATTTAAAAATTTGTTTGCCAAAGAAGTTTCACTTCTGACATGTGTACTTTGTACGCACGCCCTTTTTTCAAAATAAATACATATTATACATAAACTACCAGATTCAGGATGAGAATCAAATTTATGACCCCCCCCCCCCATATACGTTACAGCGTGCTAAAGACTATGTCTATGGTTTAGGCACATGAGTAATAAACGTACAAAGATTCAACAACCGCGCCACGGTAGGTACATCACTACAAGTATGATGCGCGTGTGTGCGTGAGCACTGGCGGCTCGTCACGTACAGAATGAAACCTGTTTTTACTGGTTCGGCCAGTGCTCAAACAAAGGGCTCACTCACCGCTCGCTGTGCGTCGCGTCGTGCGTGTTTGTTTAAATTTAAAATTTGAATTAATTAGAAAGAGTTTAAATATGGTTTTATTGTACTGTGTGCATGAACAACAACCGAAAAAATAAAAACATATCTTTTTTAATTATCCCAAAGACTCCACTAGGTAAGTAGTAACTATAATATATTTTTATTTTTACTTAGTTATGATAGATACCTCATATAATATGTATCTGCCTCAATTTCGAAAGAAACTCATATGGGTTCGATGGTGCAAAAAACGTTTTGGTAGTGATCATAAATGATTTAAGTAGTTTTTTTAGTAAGTTTCACGAAATAGGTAACACCTATCCTCGTAAACGGTGCGTTCAAGAGCAAAGATAGTTATGTAGAAAGCCAAAAGCCGGCGGTCTCTGTTTGGGTATTCTTTAGTGATTTAATAATTACCTTTGTTTATAAATTGAAATACTATTCATGGTTTTATTATTATTTCAGGCGACAAGAGTGGTTACAAGCTGTCGGGCGAGAAGATCTTTCCAAACTTGTAAATGATAAAATAAGGCAACAATACAGAATCTGTGAAGATCACTTCGAAAAACCCTGTATTAAGTTTAAAATTTCGAGAATATTTCGATCTAAAAATAAATATTGTTAATATCGGTAGTGATATACTAAAACGTATATCAAAATTGTAAATTTGATATGCCATGCAAGTGCTATCCCATTGATTATTGAAAAAAAACTTTATATTAGATTTAGAATTTATCATTCGATTAAGAGTTATAACAAATTATTAAAAAACAAAAATAAACTATTTATAATAAGCAATTTGTAAAAAAATATACATACATAAAAAAGCTAACAAACGTTTTGTGTATTTATTTTAATCCTCCTGTGTCAACCCTATCAGAATAGATAACAATTTTGCTCGCTCTTTAGAAGCTTGGTCTCTGTACGTTTAGTTACTCATGTGGTTTAGGTAAACAATATTTGGGACCTCCGTTTTATAATAAATAACAATGCTCTTTGTTCAAGACCAAGAACATCGTCGGGTTGTGCTATAAGATTTCATCGACCCATTTTTATTTAAATACCACTTCTTAGAGGGGATAGACAGAGGTGTATTGGACAATGATGACCTCTGTGGGCGAGTGGTGATTAGTTTGCATCATCGAGTCGATCTACCCGCATTTAGGAAAATTATATTTGAATTTAAAAAATTATACTGAGACAATTCACACAGCGCCATCTTGTCCCGAAGTAAGTAGCATAGCATAGCACTTGTGCTATGGGTACTAGACAACTGATATACTAGATATATACTTTTCTTTTGTAAATAAATACATATACAGAAACGCCCAAACGCAAGACGGGAATAGAAACCGTGACCTCTGCAAGCGTACCGAAAACCGTTACGCCACGGAGGTCGTCGAATGCTTTATAATTGGTCCTCGTTGGATTCCCAGTGATATTCAACCGTACCCCTCAAAGTTCCTAGGTTCATTCTCGTCACAAGGGGAAGTATATGTATAAGTAGTATATCAGTTGTCTAGTATCCATAACACAAGCGCTCTGCTGTTTACTTTAGCATTAGGTTTTTTTTTATAGCTAGAGTTCAGCAGACAGGCAGACGGACCACCCTGGCAGGTAGTCACCGTTGCCTATTGATGTTTGCAGCACCAGAGGCATTACCAACGCGCTGCCGACCTCGAAGAAATTTTATAACGCTTTTTTTTGAAGAACCCCATATCATACCGCGCTGAGAAAAGCTCAGCCGGAAGCTTATTCCATAAACTGAGAGTACGCAACATGAACGTTCTAGAGAACCGTTTCGTACAAGAAAGTAGAGTTTCAAGAAGTAGAGTTTCAAGAGTTTCAGACAGACAGACAAAAATTGTAAAAAATGTTGTTTTGGTATATGTACCGTGTATACATCCATATACACTTAGTAAAAAGCGGTTATTTTAATATTACAAACAGACCCTCCAATTTTATTTATTTGTATAGATATATTCATCTATTTTAGGAAATATAAGTACTGTAGTTGGGGATCGGTAGAGGGAGGTTGGGGTTGAACAAAAATATAAAAAAAAAAACATTAGCGTGTCTATGTACAGATGTCGCTGTCAACGCAAGATAGCCACGCGTCGGCTTCGCAGAATGCCTCATATCTTGTTCCATTCGCAATCGAACCCAGGCCCTCTACACAACGCCAATCGGTTGTGAAACGCGCGTCACCTAAACAGATATTAATTTTAGAGTTTCAACAACAAAGCATTGCGGAACCCTTCTGGCTGATAAGCGAAGGAGATGGGTGTAGCATGTGAGCGAGACGGATGTATACAATGCGCGTTACGGTGGCAAAGAGTTGTCTTTTAATATAAATTTTTAATGGATTTTTTTTCTTAATTTTTTTTCTTGGTTAAGTTATTCGCGCACGGTTTTAACGGTTGGCTTATTGCGCAAAGTGGTTGCTGAAGTGTTAGAAAAAAATTATTACTGTAATAAATTTAATGATGATTAGAAGTAAGATATTACGCTAAAGGGACATCCATTAATTACGGGAGCTCAGAATGGGGGGGGGGGCTCCAATGAAATCTCACTGATCGAAAAATAGCTCACGTAATTAATGGATGTCCCCTAAGTTATGGTACACCTATGGGATAGCAGCGTGTTCGCGGTGCCCCTAGTGTCGCAATTCATGGGCGACGGTAACTGCTCATTGTTAAGAGGGCCGTTAAACCTTCTGATGTTTGTCAGCAATAAAAAAAGTTGTGGAATTGCTCAGGTGTAGTGTGATGGAGTGCTGTCATTGTGATGAGGGTGACGAGGATACGAGCGGTCCTCCACCCTTTTTTAATGTCTAGGAACAGCAGATATGCACTGCCAGCTTAGGGCGCCCTCAAATTAGCCACAAAGCGTCGCGCCGCGCAACGCGGCTGCAGCGCGCGGCCGCGCTACTATCGCTTGGTTCGAGTATCATAGTGTTGTATATTTATTTTCACGATGAACTCTGACGAAGAAACACTGCTCTTAGTGTTATTATTAAAACAAAAAGGAGGTTCAACAAAAAGAAAAGAAAACCTAAGAAAACCTTGCCGTTATTTTACTCAAGTCAATGAACTGAATTTGATAAATTAAAGGACTACTGTGACAAAAAGTTTCAGAATTACTTAAGATTATCAAGAAAACAATTCTACGAATTACTTCTCTGTTTAGAACAGTATATTGGAAAACAAAATACAACATTACAAAATATAAAATTCTTGAATCAGATTTTCGTTCATGTTACAAAAATTACGTATGTACCATCTCTAGTCGATCGATGAACTGATGCGCGGCCGCATAGCGGCTGCAGCACTGCAGTCGCGCGGTTTTGATTTATATTGATTTAGAAAACAGCGCGGCCGCAGCGCTACAGCCGCGCTGCTGCGGCGCGACACCTTGCGGCTAATTTGAAGGCGCCCTTAATAGTAAGCAGTTACCGTCACATACTTACTACTTATAGGACAAGGGTGGTTGCCATCCAGACGGGTTTATGGTGGTGAACCTAACGCGTAGTTACGATTTGGTTGGCCGCCTTTTACGGTCGGCCCCCTGCACGGATAAACATCTTCAGTAAGGTGGTGGTGATAGTGGTTCGACTACCACGCACTCTGTGTGAGAGTGAAGATACCGCCGTCTCCCGCATCTCCCGAAACACAAAATAACAGAATTTCCGTCCATGAAGTTTCGCACGGCCAGATTGAGGCGCTGCTGTAGCGAAACACAGAGTCAGCTTCTTGTGTGTCCCAGATTCAATCGAGGCCGGCGCTCTGTCAGCGCCATTTCGAGTGACGTTAAGCGAAATTGCGTTTTACTTATTTCTAGCGCGTGTTTGTTAACCCTGTAACTACAAACTAAATGTTTTAACTCATAAACTACAAACTGGGGCTTTCCTATATATATACCTAGTCAGGTCATAAGTATTGTCACACAGTAAAAACTTTTTACTCTTTTTTCTTTTAGAATGCTGGCCACAAAAAAGTTTATTGAATTCGAATTTCGAATTGTTCATGAAAATAAAAAAGGTATACTTTTAGAATTTTACTCATTTTTAAATATGGAGTGGACGCTTAAAGAAGACCGTGTTGCAGTTATTACGTTGCATCGTTGCAGTTACGCGCCAATTCAAATTTTTAACATACTGAAAAATTTGAATATAACCAAAAGATTCGTTTATCGTACCATCAAACGATACAATGAAGACTCTAGTGTAGATGACAGGTCAAGAAGTGGTCGCCTTCGGTCTGTTAGGACTCCAGCAGTGATAAAAGCTGTGAAGGCACGAATTCAAAGAAATCCCAAACGTAAGCAGAAACTGTTGGCCCTTCAGATGGGGTTAAGCAGAACTACGGTGAAAAGGGTGTTAAATGAAGACTTAGGGCTTCGGGCATATCGAAGAAAAACAGGACATCGTTTGAATGCTCGTCTAATGGACCTGAGACTGAAGAGATGCCGCGCTTTGTTGAAGCGGTACGCGAGAAAAAAATATCGGGAAATTCTTTTTTCGGATGAAAAAATGTTTACCGTAGAAGAGAGCTACAACAAACAAAATGATAAGGTGTACGCACACAGTAGTGAAGAAGCGAGCAACCGTATTCCGCGTGTCCAACGAGGTCATTTTCCATCCTCGCTCATGGTATGGTTGGGAGTTTCTTATTGGGGCTTAACAGAGGTATATTTTTGTGAGAAAGGTGTAAAAACGAATGCTGTTGTGTATCAAAATACAGTCCTGACGAACCTTGTGGAACCTGTTTCTCATACCATGTTCAATAACAGGCACTGGGTATTCCAACAAGATTCGGCGCCAGCTCATAGAGCGAAGAGCACACAAGACTGGCTGGCGGCGCGTGAAATCGACTTCATCCGGCACGAAGACTGGCCCTCCTCCAGTCCAGATTTGAATCCGTTAGATTACAAGATATGGCAACACTTGGAGGAAAAGGCGTGCTCAAAGCCTCATCCCAATTTGGAGTCACTCAAGACATCCTTGATTAAGGCAGCCGCCGATATTGACATGGACCTCGTTCGTGCTGCGATAGACGACTGGCCGCGCAGATTGAAGGCCTGTATTCAAAATCACGGAGGTCATTTTGAATAAACTTTAATGTCATAAGAATCTATGTTTTGTTAAGTTCATTTTGGTATATGAATGGTTACATAATGAATAAACTTGTTACAATTATTTTACATTAAACATGTGACAGAATTTATGACCTGACTAGGTATAATATATATATATATATATATATATATATATATATATATATATATATATATATATATATATATATATATATATATATATATATATATATATATATATATATATATATTGACCTCTGCGGCTGGGGTCGGCCTGTCGTGAAAGGCGACAAAATAACCCACCTTAGCTTCGTGGTAGGGCCTCAAGCCCGTCTGGATAGCGACTACCTTTGGCCCTAAGTATGCCGCCATAATAACTTTGTGTTGTGTTCCGGCATTAGTGACCAAAGTTCCTGTACCCTTATAGGGACTGCAGCGTGTTCGCGATGCCACTGGCGTTGCAAACACCCATAGGCGACGGTAACTGCTAAATTCTAAGCAGGCCGTCAGTCTGTCTGCTGTCCTACAGCAATAAAAAAAACATGCGGGGCAGTCTGGGGACTGCAGCTAGAAGTGAATAACTAAATAACTTGTGAATTGTATCGTCGAGCAATTAGATTATTATTTTCGATGTTTAAAGAAGTGTTTATGATCAAGGATTAAAGTTTAAATTGGTCATTAACACTTCTATACAAACCAAAAATTGTTCGCCTAAAAAGTGTTCAACGCGCCTAAAGTAGTTTTCACTTCAAAAATTCAACTGTATTTCATTGTAATAAAGTTGCAATTCAAATAGATATGTATAAGTAATGCAATGCAATCATTTAAAATTTACATTATACAATAAACTAGGTCATTATTAATAAAGTTGGTATTACTGGAGCAAAACTCCGTCTTACGAATCTTACGAATTTTCGATCAGGACACTTGACCTCTTCTCAGTATGATCATTAACAATAAACAAAATATACATACACACATATGTGTGTATATAATATGTATATCCATACTAATGTTATAAATGTAAATGTAACTCTGCCTGTCTCTTACGTTTACACATCTAAACAGCTGATCCAATTTAATGAATTTGAATATAGAGATCGATTGGGCCTTGGAGAAGGGGGGGGGGGGCATAGGCTACTTTTTGTCGGGAAAATGAAACTTGAAGGGGGTGAAACAGGGGTGAACGTAATTAAGTTCTATTTTTTTACATACACACACACACACACACACATGCATACGAGATCGTGTGTGTGTGTGTGTGTGTGTGTGCAAAATTGTTATGAAAAACATCGTTGACTTGTTTTAATGCATTTGTGAAATTGTTACTGGACTTTAGGACGCGACTGTAGACGAAAGAAAAATTTTTCATTAAAAGCTAATAGCGCCTTATATTAACTTTAACAAAATTATTAATATAATATTTCATAAGGCGTATTATATAATACACAACTCACAATATTTTTAATCCTGGCGATCTTTATTAGGATAACGAGATAATGTTATCGAATTATTGTACTGTCATCGGTCCTTGAAGTCTACTACAGCGTTTAAATGAAATGTGATCGTTTTAAGTGGGCCAAAATTGAGTACAAAGGAATCGGTTAGAAACACACAAACATACAGGTGAATCCTGTCAATTAATGTATTTGAAGTACGTAGCTACATTCGTCCGTAATAATCAGCATTTATTCCCGCGTATGTGTGATGATATTCTTAGTACGATATAGGCGTGATAATGATAGACTTTGTGCACCTGCACGTAAAACAGCATTATTGTTACGCAAAAGTAGTCATGGCCTCAGAAATATATAATAAAATTCTAAAAAAATATATAAAATCGTTAACTACGAATGCATTTAAATATCAATTAAAAAGTTCTTTGTGAACAAATGTTATTATAATGTGAAAGACTATTTAAACGACCAAGCAGAAGAACAATAAACATTAAATATATATATATATATATATATATATATATATATATATATATATATATATATAAATATAAAAGGTGTGTATATAATAAAGAAAATAATGAATGATTAGCCAATTCAACTCTAAGGCGGTTTTTGTTCGAAACTGAAAAAAATCAGCCGGGCGCATACTCTACTCGCTACCACAGGGCTGCCACTGGCGTGTTATTATTATTACTTTTTAATATTTATTTATCGTGTAATTTTGACAGGTTTATGTATATAACCCCCCCCCCCCCTCTTCTTTTGCATTCTAGAGGGTACGGGCAGTATACCCACTTCGCTTGTCCAATTGCATGTATACAAGGAGATCTTCACCGTCGGTACGTGGGCAATATTTTTTTTATTGCTGAGCAACAACATCACATAGACTAACGGCCTACTTAATATCAATTACCGTCGCCTATGGATTTTGGCGACGCCAGGGGCACCGCAAACACGCTGCTGTCCAGAAACCTGGGTCCCTAATGCCGGAACACAACGAAAGGTTATTTTAACGGCATACTTATAAACCAAGGGTGGTTGCCATCCAGACTTGCTTGGGTTTGGGGCCTTACCACTTAGCTAGGGTTGTTTTTTCGCCTATTACTATTAGGCCGACCCCAGTCGCAGAGGTTACCATTCTTAATCTGTCCCGCGCGCAGAAAAAGAAATAATCTTATTAAATCCACATTAGGCGAAAAAAGTCTGCTTTAGGTGCGTGCACCCATTGTGAGATTCAAACCCGGAACCTCTAGGTCAATGGTTGAGTGAGATCGATATTTATTCAATATAGATTATATAATTAATAAAAGTAATAATAATTATTATTATCGCATTTTATTATCAGTGTCAGCCCTGTGCACTCGAGTTTGCTTCGTTTGCTTGCTTTACTTAACACGTCCCACGAGTATATGTGTGCAAAGCATATTTTTTGATTTCGAAAAATATAATTTTGTTTTTAGTCGTATCATGAAAATCCTTATTTGTTTGACACATTTAAAATTATTTTAATCTATTTTAAAATTATGGTAATATTATAATATTGAAACCGCTTTTAACGAATTTTCCATCACTGTCGTATATGGCAGTTATATTATGAGAAAAACTGCTTAAGCGGTGTATGTTACCGTGGGATTCAAACCCTGGACCATTACATTGGTCTCTGAGTATAATACCGCTGAGCTACCAGGTACTGTTATGTAACATATGTATTTATTTGCAAAAGAAAAGTGTATATAATTTATTTCTTACCCATAACACAAGCGCTGCTGTGCTGCTTATTTTAGATCTAGATTGCAATATATCAATCCTTATTGTATAATATAGTAATTAATTTAAGATATATTAATATGATGATTCTATTTTTCCACTTTCTTTATAATATAATGTTAAGAGCCACAATTTCAATTCACATTTTAACATTCTCATTTATACAAACGAACCATAAATGAAATGTTTATTTACACAAGATATATACTTAAGTAATTTTTTAAATTTCACTATATTACGTACAAGAATTAAAAAATACACAAAATTTTATTTTCCATTGTTTAATATTCGACAACATTACTAATATTTTTATGACAAAGATAGAACGAAATTATTGAATTATCAAAGTGGAAAAATCGCACTTACACATGTACACAAAATTTTATTTTCCATTGTTTAATATTCGACAACATTACTAATATTTTTATGACAAAGATAGAACGAAATTATTGAATTATCAAAGTGGAAAAATCGCACTTACACATGTATCCTCGTGGCACGTGTTAACATTTCGTAATCTACTCGCGACGCCGGATTCCGTCCGAATGTGTACCGCGACCGAGCGCACTTGATACTTTGAATATAAATTGGTTATTTTTTTTAATGATTATTTATTACTTTTAATTTTTTTAACACCTGTGTATAGTGATTGGGTTTCATTGACGACTACGTCCACGTCGGTACGCTTGCTAATGTTACGGGTACAATTCCCGTCCCGCGTCTGTGTTTCTATGTATAATATGTATTTATTGACAAAAGAAAAATAAATATGTAGTATATCAGTTGTCTAGTACCCATAACACAATTGTGAAATGTCCGAATATATTTTTTATTGTATACTAATTATTTAGGTGATGGTGTTATGGGAGGATAAGCCCTTGGAGATTTGAGATCGAACTCGTCTTAAAGCTTGAGCTGCTGAGGAACAGCAGAAGGCTGATGGCCCACTTACACACCTGAGCTTGTTTATTAATGAACCTGACCCTAGCTTAAGGTTGTTCTTATTTGAGAGAGATTTGGGGTTAAAAAGTGGTAGTCGCTTTTGTTAGAGACAATGTTATCAAAACTTTGGAATTTTATTATATAATAATAAATATACGAATAAGTTTGAAAGTAGCGCCAGTGATTGAGAAGCTGAAAACTAATAAGCTAGCCTGATATGGCCATATAATGCGAAGAGAGGAGCATCATATAACCAGGAGTATGCTAGAAATGAGACTGGATGGATACAAAAGCAGTAGGTAGACCAAAGGAAATATGATATGACGAAAAAAGGCGTGAATGTTCAGATGACGACTAATAGAGGACAGTGGAAGGAGAGAGCATGTTGTGCCGACCCCACATAGCTGGGATAAAGGCAGGAAGAATAATAATAAACATACAAGTATAATCCGCGAAGTATAATGTGCTTGTATTTATATACTTTTTATACTGAGATAGGTACTGAGATTAAACCCTTCCCGATCAGCATCCCTGGTAGCGAATCCATTGCTACGTATATCACCCTTTAAGATGTCAAACTAGCACTTTGAGTCTCCTCTCGGGATGCCACCCGGAAGCAGCATAATATTTGTTCTCCAAGTAAATTGAATATATAATCTGTAAAGTTTCGATTCCTATTAAAGATCACGGTGTCCACGTATGAAACCTCCCCCCGTGCACGACTCCCCCCTTTCCGTTGGCGACAGTCATCGGTATTGCCGTGTTATAAAATTTAAATGCAGCTTTAAATTTTTATTTAAACTTTATTTTAATTGAATTTATTTGCATTCCGACTGTAGAAACCAGTGTGCATGAGTTTTTTTTTATTTAGCCACTAATAATAAGATATTAAAATGGTTTGACCATGTAATGCGCAGGGAAAAATGCCATATAACAAGGAAAAAGGTAGAAATGAAAGTGGACGGATACAGGAGTAGAGGTAGATCAAAAAAAGATGGATGGATTGCATAAAAGTTAATATGGCAAAAAAGGGTATGAATGTTGGGATGACGCCTAACAGAGGAGAATGAAAGGAGAGAACATGTTGTGCCGACCTCATATAATGTGGGATAAGGGCAGGAGGAAGAATAAGAAATTAAAAAAAAATAGACATAACAGTTGTTATTTTGAGAATATTAATATATTATTTCTTTTATAATGGTGTCAACACTGGCCGGGTCGAGCGCGATCCGCTTCGAGTCGGTTAACGATGGATTGTGCTTGTGGTGTAGTCGCAGTGTACGAGATTAGCGTATCTATATCTCTATACTAATAATTTTTTTGTTACAAATGTGAAAGTTTGGATGGATAGTTACTATATTCCGTCAGAGTGGCTGAATAAAATTGGGCTCAATGATATACTTTAGAAAAATAAATAAGCTACTATATATATAATGGAAAATATTAAATTATCGGAATTTCACTTGAGTTTTCCAGTTGTCGGTAACAGTTTCATATATTACAAACCAATAATTTTATGAAACAATGCCTATTTGGAAATCTAATAAAAAATTACATAAATAGTAATTTTTTTAGTTATTTTTCAAATATTGATAAATCGTTTATTTAAATGAAAATACGAGTAGTATCTCGAAACACGAGTTTTGCAAAACAAGGGATAGACCAAAAAAGATATGTATAAAAGATGCGTAAAACATGATGTGGAAAAATTTATGAATGTTCAGATGATGACTTTTTAGTTAGAAGAGAGTGAAGAGAGGGAACATGTTGTACCGACCCCACATAGTTTGGGATAAGGGCAGGAAAAAAAAAGAAACATGAGTTTTACATGATTAATATAGCGACCGTGATATTTGTATATCAGGGTATTAAATTTTTAAGTATTTCATTTTTAAAAGCATCAAATTTGTGTTTTAAATGGAAAATCTAGCAATGTAATTATTTTTTAAAGTAATTAAATTATTAATGAAGCATCTGTAAGTCAGACCACACCGCAGCCGGTTCTATTATTAGTAGTCAATCGATAACCAGAGTTAAATATGACAAAGTATGTATATGTACGAGTGTGTATGTTTGTTTGTGTTTATGTAGCCGCATACATATATTCACATTTTTCAATGATAATTATTATATATGCTGTGACGATTCGTACAGGGCCATTTAGTGCCAGAGTAATGAGCAAAGCATTTCTGTTATGGATACTAGACAACTGATATTACTTAAATACTTTTCTTTTGTAAATATATACATATTATATACCCAAATATGCTTTTATTATGTTACAAACCTCGTGGTAACGGATTGTGTACGTCGGAACGTGTGCTAGGGGTCACGGATTTTATTCCCATCCCGAGCGTAGTTCGGGCCTCTGCCCCTTATTACGGGACCAGATGGCGCCGTGTCAATCTTAACAATATATTTATGCAGTTTAAAAAATTGTTCTGGAACTTTCATCAACGTTACTTCTATCGCGTTAATATTTTCTTCTTCCTGCCCTTACCCCAAACTGTGTAGGGTCGGCACAACATGTTCTCTCCTCCCACTCTCCTCTATTAGCCGTCATCTGGACATTCACGCCTTTTTTACCATGTCATCTTTTGGATTTATCCATTCTTATTTCTTGCATCCTCCTTGTTATATGACGCTTCCATAACGTTAGTATGATAGAGCATAGCCACGGCAATAATTAGTATATTCGTCAAATAGTTGGATTTACATTGAAATTATTAAAAAACACTATTTCCATTTAAAGTGTATGCAAAACTATTGCTATTTTTTTATCAATTAAGTAATTTATACAAAGTAAATTTTGTGTTGAAATTAATATTATTATCATAGTTAAATTGAAGCTATGAACGATACGACTCATTTAATAATAAGCAGTTACCGTTTGCATTTGGATATTTGCAACGCCAAGGACATCCGACACGTTGCCGTCCGCGTACGGGCACTACTGGAACTTGGCAGTTTGGCACTTTGGAACACTACACGAGGTTATTATGACGTCATATTTAGAGACGAAGTGGCATCTAAACGGACTGGGAGACCTGTCACCTGGGGGTAGGGTTTCATGTTTCTCTTCCACCTTCGAATATAAAAGAAGCTATAAGCATCTCTAACTTTGACGACCTCTGTTTGATTCTCGTCTCGCGTCTAGGTGTTTATGTATAATATGTGTATTTATTTACAAAAAGAAGCCATATTATATCAAATGGCACAAATTAAAACATTAACTACTCGGCACCAAACCAGGCGCAGCCTGTATTTTGGAAACAGGTTTATATTAAGTCGTAAATGAACTAAGTACTCATTACATTTAATATAATCAAATTTTATATATAGAGAAAAAATTCCAATAATAAATTCTGAATTAAACAGTTTTACTGATAATATTACGAAAATCTACAATATTAAAAAAAAACATGTGTGCGATTCACACACGATAGAAGTGAAACTTCAGTAAATCGACAAAAATACAAGCAAGTATTAAATACACACCGACATTTACTCTCTCGCTCTGGCTCACTAATTACAGGCGATTATAATTAAAAACTCACATTTAAAGATTTTTTTAAAAAGTATTGTTTCCGCCCGGGATCGAACCGGGGGCCTTCTGCGTGTTAGGCAGATGTGATAACCGCTACACCACGGAAACTGTACTCACAATGTCGAAATACTTCAAAATATACAAAATACACACCGACATTTACTCTCTCGCTCTGGCTCACTAATTACAGGCGACTATAGGAGAGACCGAAATATACATATTTCTGTCTCATTCTTTGCTGGCTTCATCCTACTACACATTTTTGTATTTGTGTCTCTTACCTGTCGTTTTTTCGTTGCATCCGGTTTGAAATCACAACGATTCTAAAGAAGTTTCACTTCAATAATTATTATAATAAAAATAAAATAATTATAATGTGAGAGTAGGTATCTGAGCGTGCATTTGTTTGAGTTATTTTCTGCATTTTCATAATTTAGCCAGTCGGTTATAGATCTTTGCCTCTTCAGCCTCTTTTACAGGCTTATTTTTAATATAACAGTATTTAACTACAGCATTATAAACATGTATTCCTGCTTAATTATTACCAACGCGCCGGCCAAGTGAACACTTTACTATAGGCCTTGGTAGTCTAAATATTCTTGTGCCAATTAATTTACAATCTTCCGATGTCTGTGATTAATGACTGATGATTTGTGTGTAGAATAGCTTTCTTACATATGAATTATAGTAGTTATATCTAGTACTCATAACACAGATGCTATGCTTCTCACTTTTGAACTAGATGGCGCTGTATGAATTATCACAAAAATAATTATATTTATTTATATTGTAACAATCATACTCAAATAAAAAATTTCAAAAAAATTACGAAACATCGTGTAAAAAATACGGTTTCCTAATCTTCGAAAACTGAGTTTTAGGTATATTAATAAGTTAAGCGAAATTAATATTATAATATGTACCGTATGTTGATAATAGTAAGGTAGTTTTCTCCTTGAAGGGGCAATGATCAATTTGGTTGATACGCTGTTTTGTGTGCGGAGCAAATCGGAAACTTCGTGAGCGGTTTGCGTTGTTCGACTGATACGCTTTGATGCTTGTGCATATTTAATTATTAAAATTATTTTTGTACTTGATTCAAATGTTTATAAATATATTTATTTTTTAACATTTGCAGTGATATAGTTTATTGTGTCATCATACATAGTATTATCATTAATGGCATGGTACAAAACTATTTTAAGTGTAATTATATATTTGAGGTTAATTGTCGGGATGCATTTTTTTATTTAATTACATTGTAAATAATTTTTCATTAATTTATTATTCCTTTTATAGTTTTATGGCACACGTGATGAATGTGTGGGAATCTTTAACTATTTTTGTTCTGTTACGCCAAAGAAGTATAACTTCTTACGTGCGTATATAAGTACACAAGAGTTTTTTTCATAAAAAAATTATTTTATAAAAAATCTATGATTTTTAGGAGCTACCGTTTCTTAAAAAATAATATTTAAGAGAAGTAATGTAGTAATAATATAACATTTTATTTTTATATGTATTTTGAGCCTCTACACTATGATTGAACAAAAAGTGTTCATATAAAATTATAAAATATATATTAGGCCGGGTCCAGACGAGTGTAACGCGTAATGTAATCTATCATGTAATATAACACGAATAGTATGGACGGCACACGAATCCAACGCGAATACTGTAGGTGTTCGAGTTGTTCCACAGTTGCCACGAACTGTGAGCGCTTTTGTGTTCGCGCTAAAAACCGACCGCCGCGCCGCTGGAGCCCGGCGAGCGCCGGCGCAAGCGTTACATGTAAGGCTCCGTCTACACGTAGGATTCGTGTTTCATTACACGATAGATTACATTACGCGTTACACTCGTCTGGACCCGGCTTTAAAGTTAGACGTGTTAGTGGGGAGTTTAATACCACTTTTCCAATCCTTGTAACAGTCGAACGCGTTGTGAAGTGGTGTTAACTTTAGTTCATGCTACAAATAATAGTTATATATTATACATATTTGATTTTCGGAAAAAAATCTAAATAAGAATGTATTTTGAGCAAAAAAAAATTGTGTGATTAGTGACATAGCCCACTCCCCCCGCATTTAAAAAAAATAATATTTGTGTTATAATTGAGTATCAAACACCCCCGTTCGCATTACTCGACCCGGCTCTCATCTTTCACTGCTTCACGTCTGGGACGCACTTGGGGAGATTATAATTTAAAAATTGATCCATTTTATATTTGATTGATAATACGCGAATATTGGCCAACGAGAGATTAATCTCGGTTGCGTTTATGTCGGACCCTAGGGTCCGTTGCGTGTTATAGGACTAAATTAAAGCGCCAGAGGCGAACTCGTGGCTCCAAAGCTTGTAAGCAGTTCGAGATAGTGTACTGTTTTCCATGACTACGCGGAAGAACAGCGCCGGCCTTTAAAAGCCGGTAAAATGCTGAGCCTAGCCTCCTTATTTAAGAACTTAATGTTTTTTTTTGGTTTAAGATGTATAGTGCAAGTTCTTTTTACCCCGACTCTTAATTTGGGGGGCTTGAAGGGAGCCACACCTATGTCAGGCAAGGCGTAGTGGTAGCCCGTCTTTAGTTACGACTTGGAGAATCTTGTATATCTTATACGCGGTAGGGCCCCAATCCCGTCTGGGTGGTAATCACCCTTGGTCTATAAGTATGCCGCCATAATAACTTGTGTTATGTTGCGGCATTAGTGACCCATGTTCCAATATCCTTATGCAGATAGAAGCGTGTTCGCGGTGCCCCTAGCGTCGCAAACATCTATAGGCGACGGTAACTGCTTACTATTGAGTAGGCCGTTAGTTAGCCTGTCTGCTATTCCTCAGCCATAAAATTTTTTTTCTATTTTTTTTAATATGTTTACTTTATGTGCATTTGCTTTGTGGATTTAGTTATTTTATTGGACTGTCCTATTTTTTACAGTTTGTGACAGTAACGTTGCATTTCATTAGCGTCTTGTTTATTTTATTTTCTACCAATTTACGCTTAAACTATTTTAGGGCTACACTTGTGCATTTTTTATAAATTTATCTAGATTCGTAGTTTAAAAAATTGACTCTTTTTTATTATAAATAAGTGTAGAATAATAATAATAATTTGCATTGGCCCAAATGTGTCCCGGCGCTTGCTCCCCCCGACCCCGCCCACACCCCCGCACCCTTCGCAGCCATTTCGTGTATTGAGAATTTATGTCGATTAGGGCGCGTGCACACGCGAAGCTGTATGCTGACTGTTTCATTGTTTTATAAAAGGAGCAGTCTTGGGAATATTTTAAATATATTTTAATAAATATATATGATAGCCAAGTGGTACCAGATACCAACTTAACCGTTTTAGTGCTAAGCTAATTTTCACATATTTTGTATAAATGTCGAAAGGATTTTTGAAAAAAAGTATCTTAGTAAATATTTTCCTCAAATGTAGATGGATTCTCGTAACTCTTTCTTATTTTATGTGTAAGGGACATATTTTAAATGGTTATTTATAAATGCTATTTACTTATTATAAACGATATAATGCGCGCGCTACGACACGTCCGAGAGTCGATTTGTCGACGGTTCGCGCTCTATGTGTTAAAGATCACGGGTTGTAATCCCATGATATAATGTGCCGCTTGTACAGGTTTTATTCATTTTGTAACATCGTGAGGTATCCTGTTTTTTAAAGGTTTCAAGTGCGTATTTTTTTCGTTATTTTTTTTTTGTTTTCCTCGGTTTAATCTGCACGCGCCCTTAGCCCGGGCGTTGCACCGGCCGAATAGATTTTCGCCGCTGTGTGCGTGTCACATGTTCTATTATACAGGATGTGTTCGTGCTATTATTATTCATCGGGTTGCGACTGTGCTTCGCGCGCGGATTCGATCGCGTTTTAATTTATACATTTATATTTTACAACTTCGGTGGCGCAACGGCTTTCTGAAATTTACGGGCGCAGGTTCGATTCCCGTCCCGAACCTATCTATTTATGTTTGTGTTTATTTATATTATATAATTAAATAGTGATCAGTTGTCCAATACCCATAACACAAGCGCCTCTGCTACTTGCTATGGGACTACTAGATAGCGATGTATCTATTATCATAGTTAGTATATTTATACTATTTTTAATTATTTTTTATAGATTGCAATAATTATAAATGCCTGTAGCGTCCAACTCAGTGTTTGTTTGTTTCTTACTTTGTTAATAGATGAAGCAATGTCAATCATCATATTATTTGAAGATATGTAAAATTTTTAAAATGCGCGCGTACACCGAAAGCCAAAAGTCGACACGACGAAGTTTGCTGATATCTGTATCTCAAGCTTGCGTGAAAATTCGTAACTATATTTAAACTAGTTTTTCAATTATTCATAAATTTATGCGTTTTTTTAATAGTAACAGAGTTTTCGATTTGTCGCCTTTTGTGACTCCTATTAATGGAAATAAATCCGTTAAAATTTATTCGTGTAGGGACGGAGAAAGTTTACTGACTTCTGCGGCTAGGGTCGGCCTTGCGCAAAAGGCGACAAAACAAACCAAGCTAGGCAGTAAGGCTGGATAGCAACCACCCCTGCCTTTTTTAAACATGCCGCCATAATAACCTAGTGTTGTGTGCATCATTACGCGGAAGGTAGCGTGTCATCCGTGCCCCTGGCGTTGCAAACACCCGTAGGCGACAATAACTGCTAACTACTAAGTGAGCCGCCAGTCTGTCTGCTGTCCTACAGCGATAGATTTTTTTAAATACAAGTATTAAATTTTGACTATATCATGACCATAATTTCGTTTATGGAGAGGGGGGGGGACTGCACCGTTGGAATAGATCTATATAAGTGTTATCTGTGTGCGAGTCATGTCTGGGTGTATACATCGTGTTCTCTTTTTTCATTACGTTATTTATGAAGGTTATTATAAGTAGCCCCCCCCCCCCCCCCTCTTACTGCGTTTGCCAAACAACATTTTTTACAATTTTTGTCTGTCTGTTTGTTCCGGCCGGCTAATCTCTGAAATGGCTGCACCGATTTTGACGGGCCTCACTGGCAGATAGCTGATGTAATAAGGAGTAACTTAGGTTATTTTTATATTAGAATAAAATAGCTTTTGTTAAAAATGATAAGTTTCAGAAATTTTATAACCCAATTTAAGTTGACCTCAGATTTATATTATCAATCATATGAAATAGGGTTCAGCTTAGGCTGGACTTTGCACGTATTCTGGAGGCGCATGGCGTAACAGTTGCATTCGATAACACTGTTTGCATATTTCATTTATTTATATTTTAGGGTTTATAGGGTTTGTAATCCAAAATAAACCATAAGATTTATCCAAAAAATGCTGCCCAAAGTCACTATTCCACGTGGACGGAGTCGCGGGCACAGCTAGTTTAAATCTATATTAGTTAGCAGTTACCGTCGCTTGGATATTTGCAACGCCAGGGCCCAGCTAACACGCTGCCGTACGCGTAGTGTATCTGGAATCCGTGTCACTAATGCCGGAACACAACACAAAGTTATAATGCCGGCGTGTTTAGAGAACGGAGTTGGTTTTACCCAGATGGACCTGGAGCCCTACCACCTAGCCAGGTTTATTTTGCCGCCTTTTACGACAGGCAGGCTGCATTCTTAATCCGTCCGTGCAAGGAAAACATGTTGGTTTTTTTACAAGCTTTGAAAATTTTAACACGTGAGCCCTTTGATGGAGAAATTGTTTTTTTAAGTTATTTTTAATGACAAACCAAAATTATTTATGAGCCCTCTTAAAGACATAGACGGAGAGATAGAGACGGAACCTGAAAGGTTGAGAATTTGTTTCTTTTTTAATAAAAAAGCCTTATTTTTAATGAGCAACCTGTATTGTTTCACCTTGTTCGGAGCAAACAGACACACATACATCGACCCGCGCACGCACACATACACGCAAGGGCTATCTACTTATTCAAATGAACATTTCCTAGGGTTGGCACCTATTACATTTTACATTTTTTTAAATTAATAGATATTGTGTTTTTAAATAACTAGACGTATGGATCAGTGGCTACTTGTATATAGTCGTGTTTATGGATTCAATTCTAATTTGTTTTGTTCACAAAATAAATAAATACACTGTTACTTTTTTTTCTATAATGCAGACATACTTGTACACAAGTCGTCTTTCTTGGAATTGTTCTTTTTTTGTTTTTGTTAATTCTTGGAATATAAATATATAGGTATTGAACCTAATTAAGAAGCTAGATGTATTAAAGCATCACTTGATGCCGCTGTGCGAAAGGCGAAACGTAGCGGATATATTATAATGCTCTATAAAATAGCCTAATCAAAAGTAGATTCGCTTCATCTTTTGTCTAAAATCAACGTACATGAAATTTAGGATAATCACTGATTTCGCGATATAGACGCTCACTAAGAACGGATTTTACGAAATCCTATACAAAATGTATTTTTTTATACGAAATAACAACGTTTGCCGGGTCAGTCATTTATTTAGATACATACATATAAATTGCAATCAAAATGATAGTCTGTATTAATCTCACTTAGGTTTTATATATCTTCATTGTCAAACCAATATCTGCTAAGTGCAAAAAGTTAAAACTTTTAGATATTGAGTAAAATCATTCTCATGTAAAATTTTATAACAATTTCTTTTGAAGTGATTTTTATTTATGTAATTTAGGTTTTTATATATCAAAGTTGGGGTGGCAAACTAGTCATATTTGTCGAAATGTAGTAATCTCAAACACGTCATATTAAACGGACGTCATTCAAAGCTTCTTCTTCCTGCCTTATCCCAACTTGATCATAAAGTTCCCGGACTGACATATAGTTGGCGCCACATATGCGAAATCTATTATAGCATTCAATAGCGCCATCCTTTATAAGGTGTGTCAAATTTTCTTGACAATTGGACCACGTGTTCTCAAGTTATTGTTGTTTGTCTCAAGCAACGCTTTGACGCTGGAGTGTAATAGTGTATCCAGGTTTCATCTATGGTCACATACCGATGCAAAAAACCGATTTGTTATGGTTGAAAAAACTTCAGACAGGCCTCCGAATCGTCGATTCGTTGTTGTTTTTGATCCGGTGTTAACGCGGCGGCGGCACCCACTTTTAATTGAGCTTTTTCATACCCAAATTGTCGTGTAAAATAGTAAGCCCGCTGCCATATGATAACTCTGAAACCTCAGCCATCACCCTGACTTTCTTTTTGCGGTCGGTGAAAACATCCTGCGAATTTTTTTTACGTTTTCTTCGTTAACAGCCGTATTTGGGCGACCACTGCACGTTGAGCAACGTTGACGTCGCTACGACCACGTTTAATTCGCAAACGGTTAATTTCCCTGGAACAGAGTCCGAATAATACTTATTGCGTCTTTCGTATTTTTTCCAATCAAAAAACAATGCTTGATCAACACACCAAAATTCTCTCTTATCCATCTTTTGACAAAGACACCAAAGTTGCTTGACACAAACAAAAATAATTTGAGAACACGTGGTCCAATTGTCATGAAATTTTGACACATACCTTATAAAGGATGGTGCTCGAATGCTACAATAGATTTTGTATATGTAGCGCCATCTATATGTCAGTCCGGGAACTTTTTGATCAATGTGGTAATTATATCCGATTTTGTTATAAATAATTTTATATGAAATTCAAACTTGGCTGTGTAATTACTTCATATTAAGCGGTTGGTCAATACAGGCGGAGTCATAATAAAAGGGTTCTAGGTTCTACCGTGAATACTAACTTTTGCGGCCGGAGTCGGCCTGTCGTAAAAGCCGACAAAAGAATCCATCCTAGCTACGTGATAGGGCCCCAAGCCTATCTGGATGGCGACTACCTTTGGTCTTAAGTATACCGCTGTAGCCTTATGGGACAGCAGCGTGTTCGCCATGCCACTGATGTTGCAAACACCCATAGGCGACGGTAACTGCTAAATTCTAAGCGGACCGTCAGCCTGTCTGCACTCCTATAACAATATATATATATATATATATATATATATATATATATATATATATATATATATATATATATATATATATATATATATATATATATATATATATATATATACCTAGTCAGGTCATAAATTCTGTCACATGTTTAATGTAAAATAATTGTAACAAGTTTATTAATTATGTAACCATTCATATACCAAAATGAACTTAACAAAACATAGATTCTTATGACATTAAAGTTTATTCAAAATGACCTCCGTGATTTTGAATACAAGCCTTCAATCTGCGCGGCCAGTTGTCTATCGCAGCACGAACGAGGTCCATGTCAATATCGGCGGCTGCCATAATCAAGGATGTCTTGAGTGACTCCAAATTGGGATGAGGCTTTGAGCACGCCTTTTCCTCCAAGTGTTGCCATATCTTGTAATCTAACGGATTCAAATCTGGACTGGAGGAGGGCCAGTCTTCGTGCCGGATGAAGTCGATTTCACGCGCCGCCAGCCAGTCTTGTGTGCTCTTCGCTCTATGAGCTGGCGCCGAATCTTGTTGGAATACCCAGTGCCTGTTATTGAACATGGTATGAGAAACAGGTTCCACAAGGTTCGTCAGGACTGTATTTTGATACACAACAGCATTCGTTTTTACACCTTTCTCACAAAAATGTACCTCTGTTAAGCCCCAATAAGAAACTCCCAACCATACCATGAGCGAGGATGGAAAATGACCTCGTTGGACACGCGGAATACGGTTGCTCGCTTCTTCACTACTGTGTGCGTACACCTTATCATTTTGTTTGTTGTAGCTCTCTTCTACGGTAAACATTTTTTCATCCGAAAAAAGAATTTCCCGATATTTTTTTCCCGCGTACCGCTTCAACAAAGCGCGGCATCTCTTCAGTCTCAGGTCCATTAGACGAGCATTCAAACGATGTCCTGTTTTTCTTCGATATGCCCGAAGCCCTAAGTCTTCATTTAACACCCTTTTCACCGTGGTTCTGCTTAACCCCATCTGAAGGGCCAACAGTTTCTGCTTACGTTTGGGATTTCTTTGAATTCGTGCCTTCACAGCTTTTATCACTGCTGGAGTCCTAACAGACCGAGGGCGACCACTTCTTGACCTGTCATCTACACTAGAGTCTTCATTGTATCGTTTGATGGTACGATAAACGAATCTTTTAGTAATATTCAAATTTTTCAGTATGTTAAAAATTTGAATTGGCGCGTAACCGCAACGATGCAACGCAATAACTGCAACACGGTCTTCTTTAAGCGTCCACTCCATATTTAAAAATGAGTAAAATTCTAAAAGTTATACATTTTTATTTTCATGAACAATTCGAAATTCTAATTCAATAAACTTTTTTGTGGCCAGCATTCTAAAAGAAAAGTTTTTACTGTGTGACAATACTTATGACCTGACTAGGTATATATGCAGTTTTTAATGGAGATAAATTTATTATTATTATTTTTACAGTTTCGACAGCCCTGAACATTTCAACACACATACACACGCGTGTGTTTTAATGTTTCTATGTTTATGTTTAAAATTTAATTGTTAACGCAAACCGTGTGCCTCCGTAGAGGTTATAATGTTATAAATAAATAAATATATATTGAGACAATTCACACAACGACATCTAGTCCGTGAGTAAGTTGCATAGCACTTGTGTTATGGGTACTAGACAACTTAGTTATAAATAGACCTAGACGGAAATTGAACCAGTGATATCGGCCACGGAGGTTGTAGGTGTTATTTGATGATTTTAGGCTCCTCGTATGGATCGTGTGGTTCCTTCCGGCTAGGAAGAATGGGATCACATTAGCTGCTAACGACTGCCTCTTCATTTATGACCAAATTGTGCCCCACGTGTGACTCGGTCGTGCCGTAGCAGGGTTTGATTTCCGTCTGGGTGTTTATATTAATATGTATTAATTTACAAAAGAAAAGTATATAATATGTAGTATCTTGTAAAGTATTACGATGCATTACAAGGGCGCGCGGGAGCTGGGTTCGAACAAAGCGTTATATAATATAGTTTTATTTGCTTAAATAAAAAACTTGAGAATAAAAAACAGTAACAATAGAAACTTGCCGATAATTTGAGAAACATAATAAATGTGGGTTTTAGGTGAAATTAGTTACTAGGGTGTTATGTAACTTTAGGAAGAGGGAAGGGGGGGGGGGGAATACAGAAAAAGTCACGGCGCGTTGCATGAGAGGAGGGTCAAAGATTTTCAAAATTTTCGTTACGTAATACTTGAATGGCTAAATAAATGGCTCCTTGAATAAATTTTTTTTATTGCTCAGGAACAGCAGAAAGGCTTATGGATTAATAGCAGCGAGCACAATAAGCAGTTACCGTCGCATTAGGGTGTTTACGACGCTAGAGGCACCGCGAACACGTTGCCATCCCACAGGGGTGGGGTGTATTGTTCTTGGCTCTTTTGGATCAGGTTGCCGACTTCTCGCGTCTTACAAAAGAAAAGTATATATTAGTATATCAATTGACTAGTACCCACAAGACAAGTGATATGCTACTTACTCTGGGACTAGTGATAGTGGCGCTTTGTGAATTGTGCCTATATTTATTATTATCCTTGAGAAACAACGGGCGGGTCGACGTCGGCCTGGGCCACCAGACCATCGGACATTTTATCTTTTTTTAGTGGGTATTCGGATATCGGCCAACTTTCCCGGAGAGCTACGTATATCATGGGGGAACCCGTTAAGTATGGTATTACCCCGAAACAAAAAAAGTAATGCAATGCAATCATTTAAAAGCTACATTATAAAATAAACCTTACGTTATTATAAGTAAGGTTGGTATTACTGGAGCAAAACTTCTTCCATCTTACGAATTTTCGATCAAGTCACGTGTCCTGACGCGAGGATAACATTTTTACCCATCACAAAAAAGTACACAAAAGAAGTTTTCACTTCAAAAACTACATCGCATGGACTTTAGTGTGTAGCGAGCCTTATATAGCAAAAGCTAAGCTTTAAGTGTGACGACGTTACGGGGTTGGTTACTTATTTGAAAGCAATTTCACTTCGACCCCCCTTTCATTTAAAATGACGCAGGGCCGCATTCGGGGTACTTTTATGGAAAAAAATTACTTAAAGAATTATTTAAACTAGATTGAATAGTTATAATAAATAAAATAATTTTTTTATTGACACATCTTTTTTACATATAAGCTTACGCTAGTACTAACACCTAAACTAGACATAGCCTGCCCCTTAGGTATTGTTCCTTCCAGTGACTTCAATATTATTGTTATGTAAATATTATAAATTTTAACAACTACCTTCTTATATGAAACTAAATGAGTAAGACACGATCGACACGGTTTGGTTACTTAAAGTGAGGACTTAAGCAAATAAACATTTTTATGTACAATTAACATTTTATAATTTTGAAGTGTGCATTAAACAATGATTTCCTTTAAATATATGAGTACATATATGATATATACTTTATTTAAATTATATTTATACACAAGTAAATTAATAATAGTTATAAATTAAAATAACGACAAAATTAAATAGTTTAAAATTAATATGTATGCTGATGAATAAATAGTACATATTATATGAGTAATTTTCTTTTATTGATGTAGGACAGCAGACACGCTGACGGCCCGCTTAGAATTTAGTTACCCTCGCCTATGGGTGTTTCCAACGCCAGTGGCATCACGTACACGCTGCTGTCCCATAAGAGTACAGGAACTTGGGTCACTAATGCTGGGACACAACACAAGGTTATTATGGCGGCATACTTAAGACCAAAGGTGGTCGCTATCCAAACGGGCTTGAGGCCCTACCACGTAGAAAAATATAGTAGAGTTACTCTCTTCCCGTGGACTCTACGGGACTGGATATGAGAAATAACTCGAAAGTCCATATTATTGAAAAATGTAGTCCCTTATGTTCGGCCCTGTTGCCACCCTGTCCGTTGGGGCGGATCGTCGCCAGGGTTTTCACTAATTGTTTACTTGTTTATACTGTATTTTTTTTTATAAATATATATTGTAATCTTATTAGACGATCCGGTTGGTTCAGTGGCCATGTACGCTTGTGACCTGTGTGAGTTCGTTTCCCACGGAGGACAAAAAGTTTGTTTTGGTTGTGTGTTCGTCAAAAATGCCATGCAGTGTTTTTTAATTTGTGTAAGCAGTATTTTATCCGTGCAGGGGCGGAGAAAGAATAGTGATCTCTGCGGCCGGCCTGTAGTAAAAGTCAACAAAACAACCCAACCTAGCTATGTGGTAGGGCCCCAAGCCCGTCTGGATGGCGACCACCTTTGTTCTTAAGTATGCCACCATAGTAACTTTGTGTTGTGTTTTGCCATTAGTGACCCAAGTTCCTGTACCCTTATGGGACAGCAGCGTGTTCACGATGCCACGCAAACTATGGAGTCTACGGTAATTGCTAAATTCTAAACGGACCGTCAGCCTGTATGCTGTCCTAGAGCAATAAAAAAAGACAAATATTAAAAAATTGTGTAGGTGTCGCAAAAATCGAAAAAAGAGAATAAACATAAGGGTAGCAAATAAGGCTTAACACATTGGATTAAATTAAAAAAAAAATGTTAGTTTCTATCAAATGAGCCTGATAAAGGATGTCTGCTGTTCTACAATAGGAAGCCAATAGATGTTTGCGATGCTACAAAAACACCCAGATCCGTTAGCGAGGTCGTCGGCCTCTGTAGGTTTTAGAAAAAGGTTTTTGAAGTGATAACTTATTATGGGAGGGTGAACTCTGTTTAGTGAAAAGAGCAACGGTGTACTCCATACAGGGGCAGAGTAAGATGCGACAAAACCTACCTAGCTACATGGTAGGGCCCAAGCCCATCTGGATGGCAACCACCTAAGTCGTATAAGTATGCCGCCATACTAACATCGTGTTGTCTTTCGGCATTAGTGACCCAAGTTCCTGTACCTTTATGGGACAGTAGCGTGTTTGCGATGCCACTGGTGTCGCAAACATACATAGGCGACTGTATATGCTTAGTGTTAAGTTGACCGTCAGCCTGTCTGCTATTCTACAGCAAAAAAGTGTATTGTTAAGAGTTGTTTAATTTTAAAACAATCTTATAACCAAAATTATAAATACTACATAGTGTCCCAGCTGTAGGACGTATATTGCCGATTATTATTATTTAGCTGACCCGACAAATTTTGTTTTCATAAATTAAAAAAAAAAATACTCCATGGATAGAATTTTCGTAAAATCAATTTTTAATGAGCGTCTACATCGCGGAAATAGCAACGGTGCTAAATTTCAAGTAAATCCGGTGTATAGTATTAGAGAATTCTTGATGAACGGTATTTCGCGTAAATATTTACATTGATAGATCTTCTTCCTCCTATCCTTATCCCACATTATATGGGGTGGGCACAACATGATCTCTGTTTCCAATCTCCTCTGTTAGCCGTCATCTCATTCACACCCTTATTTGCCATGTCGTCTTTTACGCAATACATATATCCGTCCATCTTTATTTTTGGTCTACCTCTACTCCTGTATCCATCCACTCTGATTTTATCTGCGCATCACATGGTCAATCCACGCAACGGTGTACTTTTGCAGGGGCGGAGTACGAATTCTAACCCCCTGAGGCCGGGGTGGGCCTGTCGTAAGAGGCGACTAAACAACCCTAGCTATGCGGTAGGAGGGCCCCAAGCCGGTGTAGATGGCAACGACCTTTTGCCTACAAGTATGCCGCTATAATAACGTAATTACACTGATAGAACGTATTGTCTATGAATGAGGTTTATAAAAAGCAGTAGGTATTAGATTTATTTATGATTTAGTGACAACCCTAAGTGGTATCTAATAATTTGCCCAGGGCCTCCAGAGTGCGGCCACGATTTATTTCTATTCCCATTTAATTATGTTTAACGTATATTGTGTGTTTGTTTATATCATCGTCGACTTAGCGTTTAATCCCGGTTGCATTATATCGATTTTAAAGTAAAAAAACTTTGGAAACCATAATCTCCTTTTGAGTACAGTAAGTAGAATCTCGATTATCCGGACTCATTCTTGATTTGATGGCGTAACGAGACATGTTACGACGAGTTCATTCCCGTCTCAGACGTGTAGAGGTACCTACCTACTCCCGCTCCCATTTGTTTGTGCGGTAGTTTTTATTATTGTTTCATTTTATTTGCAAGCGTTCAACTGATAGGTGGTATTTATTGTTTACATTTCTGTTTACGTTTTGTGTTAGAATTTATAATAATGTCTAAGCGAAAAAGAGTAGTGTTGTTATCTCTTAATGACAAAATGAAGATAATTGAGAGTTTAAAAAATGGTGAATCTTTTTTTTTTTTATTGCGTAGCACAGCAGACAGGCTGACAGCCCGCTTAGAATTTAGCAGTTACCGTCGCCTATAAGTGTTTGCAATGCCTGTGGCATCGCGAATACGCTGCTGTCCCATAAGGGTACAGGAACTTGGGTCACTAATGCCGGAACATAGCACAAGATTATTATGGCGGCATACTTAAGACCAAAGGCATCTCTGGTGGAATCTGGCAGTAAATTTGATGACCATATTGAAATTCACCTGCGCGCTTGAGAACGAAGATGGAAGCTCGCAACGTAAAGCCATGAAAAAATCTCTTAATGCAATTTTGGAGAACGCAGTTTTTAATATACATTCATTTCCACCCACATTACCCAGTTACCCACATTATTTCAACGTGACTCGACACGCTGAAATAATGTGGCACGCTGGCGAGAGGATATCTAAATTTCCATCAATTGAAAACCTCTTTATCGCAATGGCGTTTTTTTTATATTATTTACCAAAAAAAAAATCAGTTGTCTAGTACCCAAAATACAAGTTATTATATAATACATTATGTATAATATATTATGTATATTAATACAATGTATTAATATACTATCCATGCAGGGGCGGAGAAAGAACACTAACCTCTGTGGCCGGGGTCGGCCTGTCGTAAAAGGCGACAAAACAACCCACCCTAGCTACGTGGTAGGGCCTTCAAGCCCGTCTAGATCGCGACCACCTTTGGTCTTAAGTATGCCGCCATAATAACCTTGTGTTGTGTTCCGGCATTAGTGACCCAAGTTCCTGTATCTTATGGGGCAGCAGCGTGTTCGCGATGTCACTGGCATTGCAAACACCCATAGGCGACGGTGACTGCTAAATTCTAAGCGGCCCGTCAGCCTGTCTGCTGCCCTAAAGCAATAAAAAAAACAAGCACTCCGCAGCTTATTTTGGAACTAAATTGCACTGTGTGAGTTGTCACATTCATAGAATATATCTATCTATTCCAGGACGAGGTTCTGGCGATCAACGACAAGGTGGTGGTGCGCGCCGAAGATCTCCTCAGTTGGATGTGCACTGGCGAGGGGTGGAGGTGGGGCCTCCGCGCCGTCTGGAGGGGGGCGTGCGCGCCCCCCACCGACACGCGCCGCACCCAGGCCCTGCACCACACTAGGCTGGACTTCAGCGATGTGGAGAAGGAGAAAAACTCTATAAGTAAGTTTGGTCACTTATATGTTTCTAGGAAGTTCACCCTTCCGGAGGGAGGGGGTGGGTTCTGCGAACCGGATGATTGGGGGATATTTTTGAATACCACTGTTAGATGATATCAACCTCGATGCCTCTTCTAGAGCCACCTCGTGTATCTAAAGAGTTTCATAATTAAAAAAAGTGTAGTTAAGGGTTAATTGGCTTTGTCGAGCCCTGACGCCACATCCCGCTGCTCCGGCTCTGCGTACGCACGGACTCCGGGGTGGTTTTATTGGGGGCACCAGCGACGTGCGTCACCCAACTGTATAATTTTTTTGTAGTTACACTTCTATTGGTGTGTTTGGAAACAATTATGAGAGTAAACTTTTTACGAAGTGACATGATGAAGTGTAGTGGCTATGTACGGCAGCGAATCGTGGACCATAAAGGAAGGCACCAGGCGGCGCTTGAGATGTAGTGCTATCGTCGCATGCTCCGTATAAGATGGACCCAGAAAGTCAGCAACGAGAAGGTGCTTCAGCGTGCTGGTATGAACCGAAAATTATTGCACACCGTCAAAAAGCGCAAAATCGAATATCTGGGGCACGTGTTGCGCCATGGCAGATATCAGCTGCTTCAATAATAATGATGGGCAAAGTACAGGGATAACGGCGCTCTGGAAGGCGCAAGAAATCATGGCTGCGGAACATTAGGGAGTGGACCGGAATCAGCAGCGCAGAACAATTATTCCGGATGGCTCGAGGCAGGGAGAAGTTTTCAGAGCTAACGGCCAACCTCCAGTAATGGAGTGGCACTTTCAGACGAAGAAGAATGATGAAGTGAGCTGATATAGCTGTCTCTCAAGTTTCCCTGAAAATTCGTAACTATATCATCTATAGATTTGAAGTTAATTGCCGGTATGTATTATTTTTATTAACCGACGAAAAAACGGAGGCGGTTCTCAATTCGACGCGTATATTTTTGAAGTGAAACTTCTTTAGAATCGTTGTGATTTCAAACCGGATGCAACGAAAAAACGACAGGTAAGAGACACAAATACAAAAATGTGTAGGATGAAGCCAGCAAAGAATGAGACAGAAATATGTATATTTCGGTCTCTCCTATAGTCGCCTGTAATTAGTGAGCCAGAGCGAGAGAGTAAATGTCGGTGTGTATTTATTTTGAAGTATTTCGACATTGTGAGTACAGTTTCCGTGGTGTAGCGGTTATCACATCTGCCTAACACGCAGAAGGCCCCCGGTTCGATCCCGGGCGGAAACAATACTTTTTAAAAAAAATCTTTAAATGTGAGTTTTTAATTATAATCGCCTGTAATTAGTGAGCCAGAGCGAGAGAGTAAATGTCGGTGTGTATTTAATACTTGCTTGTATTTTTGTCGATTTACTGAAGTTTCACTTCTATCGTGTGTGAATCGCACACATGTTTTTTTTCTTGTTTTTCTTTAGGTATGATCACGCATAACTTTTTACAGAATAGTCCGATTTTAAAAATTCTTTTTTTATTAGAAAGGGTAATTATTATTTTATATCCCGCAGTTGGTGCCATATAAATTTGGAAAAAAATTCCAACCCTAAGGGTACGAAAACAGGGAATGATTGATTGTTCACTCACTGATTATATCTATGACCACGCATAACTTTTGACAGAATAGATTTATTTAAGCATGTGGTAATTAATAGATTATAGCCACAAAAAATTATAAAATAAAAACTTTTTAACAAAAAAATTATTAATTTATCATTCCCTTTACAAACACACACTATCCGTGCAGATGCGGAGAAAGAATACTGACCTCTGCGACGGTAACTGCTAAATTTCTAAGCGGGCCGTCAGCCTATCTGCTGTCTAACAGCAATAAAAAAAAAGCCGTGTTGTGGCATACGGGATGAAATCTTCATCTATTTTTCTTCCGTTTTTTTTTTGGTCTCGGGGAAAAACCTCTCTTGACGGGTTCCCCCGGCCCGGGGGAACCGAGGGATATGTGGGACTCCGGGATTTTTCCGACTACCCATTAAAAACCCCCGCTGTTCTCCTATCGCCTACGCCCGGGCCTACGGATATATGGCCTGCCGATCTCGTGGCCCGGGCCGACGCCGGCCCGCCCTTTGTCTTAAGGCGGGCCCCTTTTAAAGTGTTGGCACCAGGGGGTTAGGGTTTCGTCCCCCCGGCGCTCTCCTGTAACAACTCTAGGAGTTGAGAGGGGCCGCGGAACAGCACGCAGCCTTCACCCTCGCGGCAATAGTGCGGGCGGCGGGTCCTCCCCCGAGGAGCCGCCCGCGGCCGCTTTTTACGGCGACCGGAGGTCGTTACTTGCCCTCCGGCGCCGCCGACGTGGCCTACGTTGGCGGGAGGGGAGTGTGGTGGTCGACTCCCGCTCCCGCTTCGCCGCCTCCTTTGCGGATATGACTGCCTCGCAGAAGGAGGCGACGGCCGTCCATCCAGGATTTTTCATCTGTTACGTCAAATAAGTATAACTTCATACATGCGTACACACACGTTTTTTTTTCTATGATTAATAGGATTTAATTGTTCTTTTGTCGCCAGCAATTGACGCTGAAACGCCTGGGGTCGTGGTTTTCTCGTACCCTCGGTACTGTCGGTACCGAGCCCTGGTCGCGAGGCTCGAGGGCATCCAAGCCGACTGGCTGAGGGACTCCCTGGTGGCCGCCTTGGGGGGGTACGCGGCGCCCACTAAAAACACGAGGATATTGTATTGTAAAGTAAGTGACTTTTGTCCTAAACAATAATATTAGGGAATAATCACCCATATCAAAGTGAGTCGTAAAAGGCGACGAATACAGACCTACATTTCTTAGATTAATGCAGCAAATTGACGTTAGACGACTTTTGTGGCGTAACGGTTGACGCACTTCAGTACGCTTGCGGATGTCACAGATTCAATTCTCGTCTTGCGTTTTTGTGCTTATCTATAATATGTATTTATTTAAAAAAGTATTTCAGTTGTCTAGTATCCATAACACAAGTGCTATTCTACTTACTCCGGGACTAAGATGTTGTTGCTTTTAGGCCGTGGGGCCCACCGGTGACAGACCGCGCGACGGGCACGTATTTGGTCTCAATTTTCTCGCCGGAGCACAGTGCCGGTACAAGACTACATTGAGCGTGCATCGTGCGAGTTGTCCCTTCTCTCCGTGCTGGGATGGAGTTAGAATACTGCTAGGCTGATTCAAAAAAATCGACTAATTTTTTTTCTGAAATTTTGCATTGAAATATAGATCTCTTAATTTTAATATTTAGAGGTCGACGAGAGGACAAAAAAAAATAGTTGATTTTTTGAATCAGCCTAATACTGACCCTTGCGACTGGGGTCCGGCTGTCGTAAAAGGCGATAAAACAACCTTAGCTACGTGTTAGTACTGAGGCCGTCTGGGTGGCAATCACGCTTTGCCTATAACTCATCATTATAGAACCAGATTCTTGTATGGGAGCAGCGTGTTCGCGCTGCACCCAGCGTCGCAAACACCCATTGGCGACGGTAACTGCTTACTATTAAGTGGGCCGTCAGTCCATCTGCTGTTCCGCAGCAATAGAATAAAAAAAGTGTTGCCTTCGCAGGACACCTTTGAGTACCCGGAGCTGGAGGGACACGAGTTCGTGTGCAATCACCTGGCGCCCAAGCTGAAGGGGAGACCGCGCGGGCGCAGGCGGCGGGTGGCGCGCTCCAGGTCGCACACACCCTCGTCCAGGTCGAGCGACTCGGATCCGGGGAGTGAGAAGCAGCCTCAGCCGCCGCAACAGGAGCCAGCTGTGAGTAGAAATAAATAAAATCGGGATTTGAGATCAAATAGTAAGTAAGCACAAGAATGAGAAAACAATAAATGTAGCCATATTAAAAGCCAACACTTAATACGTCCATATAATACGCATACATGCATGCGCACGGTGTGTGTGTGTGTGTGTCGAGAGAAAAAAGAATAAATTTGTGTGTGTAAGAGAGAGAGAGAGAGAAATCAGAGGGGAGAGAGTGAGTGAGAAGGAGAGAGCGTGGGAAGTATAGAATAAAATAGAAAACTCTTTATTGTTCACCAAATAAAAATAAAAACTGCTTAAAATCTAAATTTACAAAAAAAGGAACAATCGGCGGTCTTATCGCTAATAAGCGATTTCTTCCAGACAACCTAACCTGGATCACATTAAGGACTAAATAAATAAAAAAATAGGAAGTGTGAGGGAAAGAAGTAAGGAGTGTGTTTCAGAAATTAGGAGGGAAAGGTGTGTATGTGTGTGTGGATGAGAGAGGAGAGGGAGCGTGTATGAGGGATAGAAAAGAGACCACATAGAAGAGATTAAGCGAGAGAGGTAGATGAGGCAGAGGGCGAGCAGTGTATTAAAGGGAGAGAGGGAAGCAGCACTCACTGCATTATAATTTTTTTTTACACAACGCATGAAATTCTGACATGGCACTCATAATTGCAGACACCAAGACGCTTGTCCCTCCGCAACGGAGCTTCCGAGAAGCACAGCGAAGAGGATGAGTTGGACGAGAAGAAGGTCGTGCAGAATGCAGAAGACAAAGCGTTCTTGATACAGTTGAAGCAGTTTTACAAAAATAGAAACGAATCCGTCAAGATAGGGACCCACAGTTTGAAGGATTGTAAGTATTGTAATAATAATAATAATGACCCACTCCAATGCGGGTGACACATGCCGGTGGTATGCAGCTGTCTCCTCACAATGTTCTCCTTCACCGGCGATACATGATTGCTATTTTTTTTATTGCTGTAGGTCAGCAGACAGGCTGACACGGCCCACTTAGAATTTAGCAGTTATCGCGAACACGCTGCTGTCCCATAAGGGTACAGGAACTTGGGTCACTAATGCCGGAACACAACACAAGGTTATTATGGCGGCATACTTAAGACCAAAGGTGGTCGCCATCCAGACTGACTTGTGGCCCTACCACGTAGCTAGGGTGGGTTGTTTGGTCGCCATTTACGACAGGCCGACCCCGGCCACAGAGGTTAGTATTCTTGCTTCAATATTTTAGTGAATTTTTATTATTCCTCAGTGTCCCTTCGCGCGTTATACAGCGGCGTATGCGCACGTGGTGGTTACGAGACCGTGTGCAGGCACAAACTGTGGAGGGTGTTGTTCTCCGAGCAGCCTGCCAGGACCAGGAGACACTATGAAAGGTAGTGAATTATGTTTTTAAATTGTTCTTTTGGCATGTTTGAACAGAATAAGAGTCACATCTCTCATGAAATGCAACAGTATATAAAAAAAAGTACATGCGTACAAAGTACACATGTCAGAAGTGAAACTTCTTTGGCAAAATAATTTTTAAATCTTGTTTACATTTATATTAATATAAAGTTTTAGATTTCCGAGACTTAGATGGAGGGAAATAGGAAGATATGTTAGGAATTTAATGAATTTTAATTGTCATTAAAATATTAAAAGTGTCGAAAATAATACAAATTATAAATTTAATTTTAATTTATTTCATCGATACCTACATTATTTGATGCGATTTCTATTGGTATTGTTGTGACTAAAGCATTATGATAAGTAAAATATGCAATACACGTGTAAGTGCTCCCACCTCTCGCTCCATGGCAGTGTGCGTGATGCGACGTTCGCTCTATCTCTCTCTCTCTCTCAATCGCTCTCTCCCTCTCTCAATTGCTCTCTCCCTCTCTCAATTGCTCTCTCCCTCTCCTTCGACAAAAACGTTTCACATCTTCGTGACGTTTCATCCGTAAAAATTTTATACTCATGCGCGCAAAGACGTTTCATTTCAAAAATTACATTATAGATAGCAACAAGGAAAATAAAAACCAATTTCTACGTGGTAGGGCCTCAAGCCCGTCTGGATGGCGACCATCTTCGGTCTTAAGTATGCCGCCATAATAACCTTGTGTTGTGTTCCGGCATTAGTGACCCAAGTTCCTGTACCCTTATGGGACAGCAGCGTGTTCGCGATGCCACTGGCGTTACAAATACCCATAGGCGACGGTAACTGCTAAATTCTAAGCGGGCCGTCAGCCTGTCTGCTGTCCTACAGCAATAAAAAAAAACAGGAAAATTATAAATGTATTAATAGCATATACGTTTGCCACTATATGCCAACCAGTTTGATACGTGGAGAAACAATTTCCTGGCACATCTCTGCCGAGCTCCCGTACACGTGGGTGTAATGCTGGTTGCACTTTGTAAAGAGTGCATAAAGCAGACCCTGGAGTGGAGACCGCGTCTCGACCAACGTAGCGTAGGACGCCCCCCAGCCCGATAGTTCGATGGCTTGCGCAAGGTTGCCGGTCGGGGCTTGGGAAGCCCTATGTCCAACAGTGGACAATGATTGGCTACTAATTCTGGCTTCTTAAACCCTTGTGCGTTTTACAGGTTTCTCCTATCGTTCGAAAATCACCAGCGACGTAACGGCACAACTTTCAAACCCAACGGACGTTACGACGAGCCCATAGACACGATAGACGTCCCAGATTCCCCCCTCCGGCCCGCAGACGAAGTGCCGAATTTACCAGAGAAACATCTAAGGACACCATCGCCAAAAGCGATCATAGACAACGAAACTGGGGAGACGAAGGATATGAACATAATATCGAAACCAGCGGAGGAGTTGAACAGGGAGTTTCTGGACTCGTTGCCAAAGCCGGAGAAAGTGGACAAGCCCCTGATATCAGTGAAGCCCGTGGAAAAGTTGTTGGGCGAAGTGAAAAGTGACAGTGAAGTGGCGAAGGATTTGAGTGCGGGTGGTGGTGTTCTTTTCAGTGAGTTGGCGCACAAGTTGAGTTTAGGTGAGTGCTAGTGACATTAGGTTCTCTTGCCAATGTGCCTTTATAGTACTTATTACATATAATCACGCCTCTTTCCCGTAGGGGTAGGCAGAGACCACTTCTTTCCACTTGCTACGATCCTTACATACTTGTTTCGCTTTGTCCACTTTCATTATTACCTTCATACATGCCCTTCGGTTTAGGGTACTCTTGACCTGGCCTTTTTTCAAGACGTCCCTGATCCTGGTCTCGAAACGTCCGCCTAGGTCTACCCCTTCCGACACATCTATTCACACTCGCCTTATACACTTTTTTCGTCAATCGTTCTTCATTCATTCTCTCGACATGGCCAAACCATCTCAGCATACCTTTCTCAATTTTTGTCACTACATCTTCTTTCAGACCACAATGTTTCCTTATCTCACTATTTCTTATCCTGTCACTCAGTTTCACTCCTATCATACTTCTTAATGCTCTCAACTGCATTTATTCTGCTTTCATGTTTCTTCTGCCATACCCAACTTTCACTTCCGTACATGAGTGTCGGAACCAACACCCCCTCATGCACAGCCAGACGAGCCTTGTTAGACACCTTCTGACTGTTCAAAAAGGAGTGTAAAGCTCCATTCACCATGTTTCCTCCATTCACTCTTCTTTCAATATCACTCTCACACTTTCCATCTCTTGTAAACTTTGAACCCAGATACACAAACTCTTATAGTACTTATCAGATCTTATCGTACTTATAGTACTTATCAGACCAAAACTCCTGACGCCAATTGTTAATGTCAACATCTTGCTGGTTGTTGGCCAGTAGAAGTCTATCTTTCGCCTCTAGCGACACCTAAAGTCGTATTCCTGTAGTAGAGACAGGAACTCTCATCACGAGATCTCTAAAACTATATACACTCGATTGACTTGAAATTAAAGTTTATTAATGTTTCATGCGTATATGACTGTATTAAATACGTGAGTGCGATTTGATTATATATAAGTAGTAAATAATGCGTGAGAATAAGTGCGTGCATGCGAGTGAGTGAGTTCTTAACCCTTTTAGTGCTGAGCTAATTTTCACATATTTTGCATAAATTGCGAAAGGATTTTTGAAAAAAAAAATACCTTATTAATTAAGTGTGCACAGAATCTTAAATATTTTCCTCAAATGTAGATGGATTTTTGTAATTCTTTCTGTTATGTATAAGGGATATATCAAACTACTCAATTGTAACATATTTTTTAACTGTATTTATTTAATTACTAACACAACACGTCCTCATAGATCGATACCTAAAATCAAATTGTGCAGTAGTCGTTATTCCGACGCTCTACAATTAATACGCGTTAAGTGATAATGATGGAATTAGTCACCTACCTCCATATAGTAAAAGGATATGAGTAAATGAGTGCGTGCAGGTGTATTGTGAGTGCGTACTTTTGTCGGTTACTCACTCTCTAGCAAAGGTAACAGGATGCATATCTTTGAGTGCGTGCGTGTGATTGAGTTTAGGTGTGTTACCTCACTTTCCTGTGTGTGAGTGAGTGAGTGCCAGCATTGACTACTTAATACTTACGTTTAGCAAAGCTCCGAACATTATCAAAGGGATGAGCGTGAACGAGTGCGTGTCTACGTGCGAGTGAGTGTTACTGAGGTGACCAACTATACTAATTTACTGAGTTTTGTACTCTTTTTAAATCCTGAACTCTGAAAGTACTCATTTGTATAGAGTAAATTTATATTTAAATGAAGAAAAATTGAAGAAATGGAAATCAATGATAAAATAGAACTTGACAAAAGTTGGGTAGAAATCTTTCGACATTTTAGAGTAGAACATATCTCACATGAAAATTGAAAAGTTTTAATAGAAATTTCCTAATGTTGTCCCTGGACTAATGCTGCTGTTGAAAGGATATTTTCACTAGGGAATGATTATTGGAGCAGTGAGAAGTTGCAACTTTCTGTAAAAACATTATCTGCCGTCTTAACAGTCAAATTTAATATGCAAAAAAATGAAAGTTGTTCGGATGTTTTAGATTAGACGAACATCCTTATTTAGCAAAAAAAATCCACTCCAAAGAAAAATATGTTTTTAAAAGAAAATAAAGTTTTTATCGTTTTTTCTTCTTTTTTTTCACCTATGAAATACTTGCAAAGTGTACTCTTTTTGAACAAAAAATTGTTGGTCACATTAGTGGTATGTAAGATGCTGGAAAATTGCGTATACTGATGTAATGGTATACGATATGTAATTTTTATGATAATTCCTTAGGAAATGCGGACACTAACATCCTGAAAGAGTTCGCGGACAGACAACGTGGGATTCCCGTGACGAATGTGGAGACGGCGACCCTGAACGGCCACGTTCCAACCCATGTTCCTCTAGATCAGGTAATCATAGTTAGATTGGATTTATTGTCCCACAGCTGGAGCCGAGTGTTCTTTAGGGAACGGATACCCGCTCCGCTTGTCCAAGACGGATTGGCGAGTTTCCTCGTAAAGGCATTTTTGTCTAAGTGGTACATGCTATAATGATGAACAGACAAGTGCACTCTAGGTCTGTCTCCGGGTGTTAGACCTTTTGGCTACTATGGTTTTTGGGCTAGTTTTTTTCTTCTGGATTGGCCTGAATTGTTAATGTTATTGTTAAATTTTTAGGGTAAATTTTTTTCGACGTTTTTTTCCCTATTGGGGGGGGGGGGGGGATATACAGGTGACTTTGACAAACCCGTCCAAATTTTTTTTACTCACTAAACATTATTTAAGGAACCTATTTTTGCATAAAAATTGTATGTAAAATTTTCAAAATAAAATATTTCATATATGATCATTAATTCAATCGTACAGAATAGTCCTATGGTGCAATCTTCGTACTTTAACCTGTTATTACCTGTCTCTCCCGCGTGAATGAGTAGTGCGTATTCGCTCGCCTGGTGCAATGCCGCCGTCCGGCGTCCTCGGCCTTTTACTAGGTCAGATGGAGAGGTCATTGACACTCTAGCGCCGTATTATGTAAATTGCGAGTTCTTTGATTGATTTTGTGATGTTGATCACTCAACATTTTTGTACTATGTGATACAAAACTAAAATACATGTTTCTCATAATTTTTACTAAAGATTCTTCTGTGTAAATTTGGACGGGTTTGTCAAAGTCACCCTGTATTTTTCTTTTGTAAGTAAATACATAAACGTCAAGACTCGGTACGGGTAACTGTGAAAAACCGCAGATGTTTCGAGTTGCAAAAACCCGTGCGCTACGGAGTCATGAAGTCAGAAGAAGGGTTAAAATTGGGGGGGATGCTTTTTGTTGATTTCTAGCGGGTGGATACCCAGGAGGATGGATATCAATAAACTGAAAGTAGTTGAAAACATATTTTGTAATTTTCAGAAGAACAGCCGTCCGGTGGGTAGAAGTTCACTAAGAGCGGTGAGGGTCAAGCCTACCAGACAGCCCGGGACTGCTTCGAATACACGTAAGTGGAATTTATCCCTTTTAAGGGGGGAGGATGCTCCTCTACCGCTGGATAGTCAGGACATGTGGGACTCTGGTTTCTATACATTTTTTGCGGTGCCCTAGCATCTAGTTCTATAGTTCCTGCCCTCCAATGGATTTGTTGTTGTGCAAAGGCCTCAGAAGTCTTCTTGTTACTTGGGTTCACGATAGCCGTGTGTGTATTCCAGGGTTCCATAATTTTATATGGTAGGGGGGCGGCAAAGTTTTTATCTGTGCAGGGGCGGAGAAAGAATACTAACCTCTGCGGCTGGGGTCGGCATGTCGTAAAAGGCAACAAAACAACCCACCCTAGCTACGTGGTAGGGCTCCAAGCCCGTCTGGATGGCGACCACCTTTGGTCTTAAGTATGCCGCCATAATAACATTGTGTTGTGTTCCGGTATTAGTGACCCAAGTTCCTGTACCCTTATGGGACAGCAGCGTGTTCGCGATGCCACTGGCGTTGCAAACACCTATAGGTGAGGGTAACTGCTAAATTCTAAGCGAGCCGTCAGCCTGTCTGCTGTCCTACAGCAATAAAAAAAAAATATCGCGTAACGCAATTTTTGAAGATTTTGAACCTCCATCTTCCCATCTAACGCACCGTAACGTTTTTCTGTAACACCCTCCCCCTCCAAAAGTTACAAAACACCTAAGTAACAAATCATTTTAACCTAAAACTCACATTTATGTTGCGTCAATTACCGGAAAGTTGCTAAAATACCTTTGTAATTGTTTTAATTCCACTTTGTTTTGGTTTACTAGATGGCGCTGCTTGATTTGTCTCAATATATTTATTTATATATTGTACAAAACTCTCTTACAATGTGTGACAAGTGTGTCTCTGGTACAGCGCCGATACCCCCCCTGCACCCGGACTCGGCGTCCTCGCCGCACACGAGCGGCCCCGGTCTGAGTGCGCCCCCGTGCCCGCCGCCCATCACCAACTTCGGCATCCACCGCCCGCCTCAGATCACCTCCTCCAACAGTCATAGCGATGATGAAATTATGGAGGTAAGGAAATTTAAGTATACTAAGCGACTGTGAATAATGATTTCTTTTCTCCGTGTAGGGGCGGACATACATACATACATATTCCGACGCCAGGGGCACCGCGTGCACGCTTCTGTCCCATAAGGGTACAGGAACCTATGTCACTATATTTGGGCCATTACAAACGTGCGAACTGAGTCATAAATCATTTTTATCAGACCTCTCGTTCACACTTATAGGCGTATCGGATCTCTCGTTCACACTTCTAGTGTTGTGACGTTATTTAACAAAGTTAAGTTATCGAATAACGCTTCCATAATTCACGTAGGATTGTCTGTCTAATGATAACTGTTATAACACAATTTTTACAAACACCCACAACCTACAATTTACATGTACCAGACATCAACGACTACGTGATCTGACTACCTGAACTCGAGTGGAATCCCTTTATCGATATCGAGTTATCCTTTGACGTAATGTTTTATGACTCAGTTCGCACGTTTGTAAGTAATGGCCCAAGTATAATAGAGGAACACAACACAAGGTTACTATGGTGGTATACTTATAGACCAAGGGTGATTGCCATCCAAACGCTTGGACCCCTTGCTTGGCACCTTACCACGTAGCTATGGTTGTTTTGTCGCCTTTTACGATTTTTACCATCCTTAGTATACGAGAAGACTACTCTCGTTTTCACATATTAATTTTTAAACCGTTTTTAATATTTATTTACAAACAGAAAGTTGAATTTAATACAGCACTAAACTTTGCGGGTCATATTTGAGAATATAGCCTGAAAAAGTGACCTAATGGGACAGCAGCGTGTTCGCGGTGCCCTATTGTAGCTTACATCCATAAAAAAGCGCGAAATTTTACTTCAGAGGATTTTGGATAAAACCTAAGCCACACCCCGTCTTCATTGCGTCCAAGCGTGGTGTTTTAGAGACCTGCCTCTCTCTTGTACGGGTCATGTATGCTCCCATACCATTGTGGAAATCAAACCTCGGTCCTACGAGTTTTGATTCGAGTGTGACAACTTGGCCACCCCCATATTAAATAATAATAATAAGTATATTTGCAAAATATACAGTAATCTACATACAACAATTTTTTTACCTGGCTTCTGAGCTTAGACCAAAGTCTGTGTTACAGAAGTCAGTGCCCACAGAGACAATGCTTTATGGAATCAAAAAGTTCTACAATAAATACCCTCGTCTCCAACCCAGCATTGTACAGCTTGATGCCGTCTGGATGGCGACCACCTTTGGTCTTAAGTATGCAGCCATAATAACCTTGTGTTGTGTTTCGGCATTAGTGACCCAAGTTCCTGTACTTATGCGACAGCAGCGTGTTCGCGATGCCACTGGCATTGCAAACACCTATAGGCGACGGTAACTGCTAAATTCTAAGCGGGCCTGTCTGCTGTCCTACGTAATAAAAATAAATTAAAAAATGTGAATTATTTTCAGGTACCCTACAAGCCAAAAACACCGGAAATCATCGATCTAGACGAATACCCCGAGAGCCCGCAAGCGGTTAAGAAGAAACGGCTGGACATCCTCAAAGAGCGGGGGCTCGAGGTCACCCCCTTACCCCCCGCTCAGTTCCTACACCAACCGGTCGTGCCGAATCCGATCACCCCTCTGATAAACCCCAGCCCGATCCTCCTGAACCCGGCGATGCAACACCAAATAATGACCCAAGCGCACTTGTTCCAAATGTACAACATGATCCCGCAGAATTACAACGGTATCCAACCACCCAAGGTCATCCAGTCGACCGGTATATACGGCAACACTGGCCCTCAGAAGACCGTGTATGGCAACCCCAAAGACCCCTTCATGCCCCCACCGCACGTGCTGCACGGGGCACCCCTGAAACCCGCCAGGGTCCCAACGCAACAGCCCGCCCAAGATATATTGGATTTGACCTGCAAAACCCAATCACCACCGCCGAGGCCGACGGTGGAGATTGTCAGGATCCCCCCCTCGCCGTCCCCTTCGAAAACCCCGCAGAATTTATCCAAGAACTATACACTCTTAGATGGCAAAGCGGTCGTGGGTTCGAATTTAGAGATTACATTAGTGAACAAGGCTCAAAGCCAGAAGAGGTTGCCACAGAAGCGAAGTTCGAACGGGAAGTTCGTTTCCGCCAAGACCCCAACGCCCCCGAAGGAGTATCCCAAGATGTATACCAGTCCGAAGAAGCCCCAGATCGTTGTTCCCTCCTATCCCAGGGACGAGCCGTCGCCGACGAGTTCCACCGGCTCCAGGGATAGTCAGCAGAGCAATTTAAGTCTGAAAGCGCCAATGGAGACCCCGAAGATGCCCGTGCCCTACATGGACCCGTACATGGCGTTGTACAGCCAACTCGCCGGCCAAATGGACCAACGTCAGTTGGCGATATACAGGGACCTGATGGCCAACCAGTTTCGGGGGTACTCCAACTTTTTAAATATGGGCACCGTCACTACTCCGACAACGAAGAATTAGTCTAGTCTAGATTTTTGTGATATTAAGGGGGTATTTGGGGTGGTATAGAAATGGCGACTCTTTGATGTTTAATTAATTTTTTTTTACTAGCTGACCCGGCAAACGTTGTTCTGCCATACAAATTTAAAAATAAATAGCCTATGTCCTTTTGCAAGGTTGCAATCCGTCTCTATACCAAAATTAATCAAAATTGGTTCAGCGATCTAGGCGTGAAAACGTAACAGAGTTTCTTTCACATTTCTAATATTAGCATGGACAAAATAGATGTGACGTCACTTAGTAATTCGACTCGGCACCGTCGTTGCAAAATCGGTCTATGTTTAAATATTAATAAATTAAAAAATATTAATATTTTTTTAAGACAGCTTCATCATGCTCTTGGTGATTACACCTGTTCAATACAGACCAGAATAAACTATTGATAAACACAAATACAATCTTATTCGTTAATACAGCTAACTGCACCAAGTTCAATAAAAAAAAAGGAACGGCGCAAATTAATAAAAAAAAAAAACGAATACACATACCTACAATTAACCTCAAATTTATAAATGCACTTAAAATAGTTTTGTACAATTTGATACTTGATGGCAGCACTGTCGTTTTACATCCCGCAATGAGAGACAGTTATCTGATAACTTCATAATGTCGCAATGGAAAATTTTTACTTTCATTATTTTTCCAAACGCCCTTATGAAGTGTAACAGCCAAAAAAATGTGACGTCTTCTTTGGTTGAGGGATTAAAAAGCATATCTCCGAACCACTCGATTCTTCGGTTTGGGGCATTTCGAGTAAGCGCAAATAGCTTAGTTTGGGGGGGGGGGGGTTATTGACGTGGTGTGCATTGTTATTTTTATTCCCAAAGCGTCGCCATTAACTGATGATCTCGGTGGGTTAATTATTATTGTGAGTTATTAATAGTCCATACTATTATATAAAAAAGGATTCCTCGAGAAACGAAATCTAATAAAAAATATGGGAACAATATATTGTTGAAACTTAAAAAAAATAGATTTTCGTTTCTTTTTTAAACTAATTAATATATTTTGTAAATAATAATAATTGTAGGCTAAAAAAATATTGATTCCAATTGTTAAAAATGTGGGTAGTTTTTGAAATTATTTTAATACTTTTTTTCATGTTATGGTTAATCGCATTCGAGTGGCGAATAAGCTAAATTTCGATTCGCACTAAAGTAATTATTAAGGATGGCTACATAGTGAAGATGAAGGAAAACACTACTAGGGTTTTTTTTTGGACTTTTCGAAAACTTACAAATTTCACTTTTTACACTTCATCAAGATTTCCAATTCAAGTGAGTCTGCCGCTGGACCATTTCCGTGCAGGGGTGTAGTAAGAATACTAACCCTTGCAGCCGGGGTTGGCCTGTCATAAAAAGCGACAAAACAACCTACGTAGTACGTACCCCAAGCCCACCGGGATGGCAACCACTCTGGGTCTATAAGTATGCCGCCATAATGACAATGTGTTCTAGTATTAGTGACCCCGGTTCCAGTTCCCGTTCGCGGCGTCGCAAACATCCATAGGCGACGGTATATGTTAGACAGAGCTTACTTTAAAAAAAAAGAACACCAGACTCATTTTACCGTGCAAACAAACCAGTAGCGATTCGTTCTAAAAAGTCAAAGTAATCGAATCGGCTATATAGTAGTAAGATTTATAGATATCTTAACGCTTTAATTCAGGTTGTGTTATCTTTCTGCGCTATTTAATACTTATTAGTAAGTTTGAATTAAAATTTTACAGACTACCCACAAATGAGTCCATCAGCGTAAGAATGGTATAAATTACGAAATCAAATAGTTCTATTTTTAAAGTCATATTAAAAAATACCGTTACCTCCAAATAATTTCAAAATTATTTGTTCGAAAAAAATAAAAAAATCGGATGGTTTCAAATCCATCGACTGAACTTCCAAACAGGCAACAGGCCACACACGCTTCAAATATGTTTTGTTAGTCATAAAGGAAAAGCCTGTTTGACGGGTCCATTATTTTTTGACTTAGACCACTCTTCCGCTGAAAAACTCGAATTTAGTTAATTTCCTATTAAAAAAAAATTTAGCTAAATTTTAAAGTAGTTTTAAATTATAGCTAATATAAAAAAGGTGTTTGTGATTTTTATTGAAGACACGTCATGAACAAGGATACCTAATTGGGGGTGTAAGAGCCTCCACCAAGACTTTGGTGTCTAAATTAACCGGAATTTTGCACTGTTTAACAAATACGGGGAGATCCTTAGTCAAATGGTTTACGCCTATTTCGTTCTGTGGGTCTGAAGGGCCCCGATGTCCCCATAGGGTGTATAAAAGCGGACCCCGGGCCCATAGATGCCGGCGGAATCGCGAGAAATAGCATGTATATTGTATTTTTGTTATGACGTGCAAAATCGGATGAATGTTGTGTGCGGGTTTTTCACTCTGGTGTAAATATTAGATGCTAAGTTGTAAGTGACTGTCTACACGGGTGCGTTTTATTTGGCGTTTTAATAATCGTCAGTGATTTTTTTTTAATGTAAACTAAACATAGTTACACATTGATAATAATATATAATAGTTGTTATTTTAAAATACACCTTTTAAAGATACATAAAATATATTTTCTTTTTTTAGACAATTCTCTAAGTTAGGCTCAGATCTGTTGACTGTATGCGCGACACGGCTAGTTTATTTATTCAACTCGTACAAATTATTGGGTGAATAAATATTCACACCGTTAGTAGAATCGAGCGTTTTTCAGGAATGGAGTTCTCAAACCTATTTAAAAACTTGCAAATATGTCTAATTTAGTAAATACTTTGTCGCATTTCGTTTATATATTTAACCGAATTAAAAAAAGAGGCGATACTTATGTCGTCTTTTGATATTGTCGTTTTTTTAATGTTTTCTGTCCATATATGTGAAAAGAAAACAAAATAAGGTGTTTTGGTATATAATGTATTGAAATTAATACATTTGTTTTAATAAGCACCCGTGTAGACGCTCCTTGAGATTGTTGCATTGAGTAATTGTGCGTTTAATACATACAGATTGCCGTACAAAATAAAGAATTCAAAAATGTTTTGTTTTTATTAAGTTCAGTAAACTTATGAATTATAAAGGTGTGGGCCACTTGCAGGATGCAAGAACACTTGATTGAAATATGCTATTATATGATGATGGCTATATTCAATAAGGTATTCAATTACATAAGTATTTCAGTAGCATATCAGTTTGGTATCCATAAAACAGCGTCATCTATTGCGGATTAGCAGTGTTTTTCGACTAAATAGTAGCTTGGCGAATTAAAAAATATAAAATTGGTTGTTAACCCGAGTTGTGGTTTTTGCGAAGAAGAAGGCGGGTTTGTCGTGTCAGCCATCTATTGTAGAGTAGCTGTAATGATAATAAATCTAGTACTTGTCACCACCTCTAAAACTCAGCTTGACACATTTATAAAAGTCGGGTATACTGAGTTAAAAAATAAATGCCAAAAATTTGGTCGTTACATGCCATGTTATGTTTTTGGCGTCACAAATTCAAGTCATTCATTCCCAGTTTCTGCGTACTACTGTACAACGCCATCTGTTATCAAGTAGCAGTAATAATATTTCAACTGCTCCTCACTTGATGGTCAGTTTGACACAGTGATAAAAATTATGTAGAGCTGGTTCCAAAATTTCATGACAGAAAGTACATATTGTTTAGAATTCATAAACCATACCTAAAACCATAACATATAACCACGGTCACCGTTACGACAGATCGCCCCCGGCTGCAGGGGTCAGTGTTTTCATTGCATGGAGAAAAAATGTGTTGAGTAAAACAGCTTCTTTTGTTCAATAAATTATATTTTGATTATTAAAAACAAAGATTCTATGCATTTATAAATACGATCGATGTCTTAATCAAGAATATACAGTCGACTTTACCACTCTGATGTGATGAAATTGAACCACCAATTGGAGGAAGGGAATAAACGCCACTTTTTGACATATTCAGTTTTCTACACTTTTACATTCTTTAGACGTAGCACTTATTTGTGAGTTCGAAAAAAGGAACAAAAACAATTCGTATGGATTCATGTGGTCATAAAAATAGTTAGCTGAAAGAAGGAAACAAATCCTTCCTTTATTCCCTTCTTCCAACTATCAACTAAACGAGTATAGAAATAGTGTTTCTTTTGGCCTGATTTTTTGACTATTACAGAAAATATTTTAATTTTAATCATGGCTACAGATTCGGTCGGCCACAAGTAGACGTTTGCTCGGCTTACGAAGAACTTGCGTTCCAAATGAATCTAATGATCTTATTTTGGCAGCAAAAACCAGTGGCTTTTCAGTTAAATCCAAAACTTCTAACGACATACTTGATTTTAAAAACTCATGGCAGCAATATTTCAAGGAAAGCTGTAAGTCATTATACAAGGCAACAACAACATTCAAGATTTCGCAATATAGAAGCTTTGAGTATTTTTTTTTTTACGGGGTGGGGAAATCCTCATGGACTACCTCCGCCTGGGGAAAGGCAGAGGGGCATGCCGGACTCCTACCGGCTAAAACCACCACCCCGGTGTCTCATCACACGTGCGCGCGGGGCCGCGGGAATCCAAATTCTTCCGCAGCCCCACACTAGTGCTGGCCCGGTCTGTCCGGGCCTCGTCTCCTGAACGGGTATAGTGAGGTGTTTGACTACCCCGTGCATCGCCTCAGAGGCGCGCGCCTCCACCTCGGGTCCATCGAATAGGGGGCGGGAACTTCCCCAAGTCCCTCGCCCCTGGACCTATTTATGGGGGCCGGAAAAGGGCGTTGTCCGCCCTTCTCCTTCGCCCGGTGCGCCTTCTGCGGCCGGGGAAGGGAGTCGAGATCTCCCTCCCCCGTTCCGCAGTTTCCTTCTGCGACATCACGTCCTCGCAGAAGGACACCACTGCGTCCCACGACTCTGCGCTACCGACCATCCTCCGCACTACGGCCGGCAGCGACAGATCTCCTCCTACTTCATTTGTGAGGACACGGCGCTGCTCCTCCCAAGCTACACACTCGGCGAGTGTGTGTTGCGCCGTGTCCTCCCCGCCGTGGACGCAGTGGTGGCACCGAGCGTCCGGCTCCCTGTCTATGCGGCACAGGTACTTGCCGAAGCAGCCGTGCCCCGACAGCACCTGCGTCACCCTAAACGACAGGGAGCCGTGCCTTCTCCCGAGCCAGTCGTCGAGTACTGGCCGGATCGCCTCGACGGTAGCGAGGCCGGCGGTAGGGCGCAGAAGCCTTTGCCGCCATTCCGCCACCAAGACCTGACGGAGCTCCTCTCGGCGCAGCGCGATCTGGTGCTGCGCCGGCCTCGAGCCCCGTGCCCGCTCTTCCTCGCGCCATCGATATAATGACGCGAGTACTTTCGCCTCTAGGTCCCAGGGCGGGGATCCGGCCAGGACGCAAGCCGCCTCGTGGGAAATCGTGCGATACCCGCGGACGACTCTGACGGCCATCGCCCTCTGCGGCTTGCGCAGAATGGCGAGAGTGCTGGCCGTCATGTCCAACGCCCAAACAGGGGCCCCGTATAGGGCCATGGACCAAGCTTTGAGTATAGTTCAAGTAATAAAGGTTACTTGACATGTTCCGAATTTATTGATGGTTTCATTAGAGGTACATTTTTGCTCCAAAAACCTTCTACAAATCCAAAAATACCAGAAACTCCCTGTTACTAAAACACCCATAAATGAGAAAAAAATGAACGACATACAAAAAATAATCCAATATATTCCTGACGAATTTAAAGATTTTTACAATATTATTCTGACCTAGCCAACTACAAGATCCGAAAGTGAAGAAATAGATGAATAGAGTGTCCTTACGTTTTTTCTAATAAATAAATAGTTTTTGTCATATATTGTTTGTTATTTCAAATTATTTTGTATAATTATTGTATATGACAAATTGGAAGAAGGGAATAAATCAAACACATTTACATATACATTATATAATGAATATTATATATTTCAGCCAGTTCTAATATTAAATAAATCAGAATTTATATTTTCTTCATTATCATTGATATCACATGAGCCTTTAAGGGCGCCTTCAAATTAGTTGCAAAGTGTCGCGCCGCAGCAGCGCGGCTGTGGCCGCGCTGTTTTCTAAATCCAGTAGTAGGGTTTTTTTCGAAGAGAAAGGCAATGGAACTAAGCCATACAGCCTTTCTAAATCCATATAAATCAAGAACGCGCGACTGCAGCGCTGCGCCCACGCATCAGTTCTAGTGATGTCAATCGATTACGATTTTCAACACCGGTATGTACTCATTACTTTGAAAATAAACCGGTTTTCTTTAAGGGTTTTTTAAAACCAAAATACACTACTATAATATAATCACAAGAATGTTGTTTATATTTTTTTAAATAATCGCATTAATTGTACATAAGAAATAATCATCAGACAGAATATGTAACCAAAAAAATTCTATTTTTATTTTGCATCTGTTGCTAATAAATCATAATTCTGATTTACAAAATTTATAATTGATTTAGATTTCACTTTAGGCATTTTTCGCAAAAAATATGACGAAAAAAATCATAACACTAAGAGCAGTGTTTCTTCGTCTGAGTCCATCGTGTATACAATAAGATACTCGAACCAAGCGACAGGCGCGCGGCCGCAGCGCTGCTGCAGCGCGACACTGAGGCTAATTTGAAGGCGCCCTAAGTTGAAAGTAAAAAGTTATAAAGTTTTTATTAATTATCTCCATTCTTATTTTTTGGATTTATTCCCTTCTTCCAATTGGTGGTTCAAGTCATCTAAACAGTGCTTTATAACAATACTCCGAGATGGGAAAATAAAACAAAAATCGCTATTGAAAAATTTATTTGCAAGTGTTTTTGGTCGAGACAAATTATCACTTCTACATCATACAAACTGCGAGTGTAAAAAAGCCTTATTCCATTTTCCTTGGCTAATATATAGACCACTAAAGCTTATCGCGGAAAATCCTGTTTTTTTTTTATTTTGGCATCACTCGCAAAGAGTTCACAAATAAAACAATTGAATAAAGGGTTATGTATCCTTATAAAAAATTATAATTTTGATAATAATTTGGTGGGAATTCTGACACTGACTATGTCACAGTTTTTTTTAATTGCTGTAAGGACAGCAAACAGGCTGACGGCCCGCTTAGAATTTAGCAGTTACCGTCGCATATTTAAGAGTGTTTGCAATGACAGTGGCATCGCAATCACGCTGCTGTCCCATAAGGGTATAGGAACTTGGGTCACTAATGCCGGAACACAACACAAGGTTATTATGACGGCATGCTAAAGACCAAAGGTGGTCGCCATCCAGACGGGCTTGAGGCCCTACCACGTAGCTAGAGTGGATTGTTTTGTCGCCTTTTACGACAGGCCGGCCTCGGCAGCAGAGGTTAGTATTATTTCTCCGCCCCTGCACGGATACACAGTATTTATAATATTATTAATAAAATGTATGCATACAAAGAAAAAAATTCTTTGTTTAGAAATATTCCTATAACAAGAAAATTACTTTTAAATATGATTTGTTTTTGCGTAAAGGCCTGTAAATTAATCTACAGAATTTGTTTACCACCATTTTTACATAAAAATGTATGTTTTTCACATAAATTAGCTTATTATGAGATAATAACTATTAAGGCCGCCAAATATCAATCAGGTATCAAGTAGGTATTCAGCACGAATTTTGCGAACGCAATGGTTTAATAATTACATAAGATTTTCTGAAAATTTATATATATAACCAATTTTTACTTGAATTCCCACCGAAAATATTTTGACATAAATGAGGATAATGTTGCCATATAAAGGATTTGAATTTTCTCGTAAATATTTTCCGTAAACTCCAATAGTAGTCAAAATAGCAACTCATTAAAAATGCTATAATTTTTCTTCATACAAAATGGATTATATTTAATTATTAAATACTTTTTGGTGTTTACATTTAGGAGGTAGCTATTTAATCACACACTAGCGTGAACTGTGACAAACTCGCTTATATGCGAATGGCTCTATACAATCTTATTTTAAATTTATTTAGTACTCGAAAATGTTTGTTTGACATCTTGTTTTTAAGTGTTAAATTTTAAAGAAATGATGTAAAACAGGCTAATATGTCCCTAAGGCAGTCTCACCTAATTAATATATGAAGAATAAATGAAAATTCAACGTAATAAACTTTAACACCTATGAAAAAGTCTACTCTGATCCACAGATAATTCGAAAGGTACATAGGTAACATTAAAAACTTAAAAAAAAAACAACACAAGTCTAGGCTGCACTGCGAAAAGATTAACACGACTTATTTAAGAAAAATTAATACTTTATGAGTTTGAGGACGTACTATGCTTAAAATTACGCGGTAATATGTTCATAGTGCCTGCTTGCTAGTCCTTTATCTACGGCTAATAAAAGTACACAAAAAGTTTACTTACCTGACAAGTTTATAAAATTCTTTGCAATACAATACGTGTGCTCTTGTTATATTTTTCTAAAGAATTAATATTTATAGATCTTTTTTAAAACAATCGAAATATTTTAATAACATTGTTTCAGTTTTCCAGATAGATAAAATTAATCCATCAATAAGAACATTCTAAATCTAGATATTATACGTTAGATTGAATTTAATTATTTCAAATATAAAATTTATATAATATATTAATTTAATAATACAATAGAAATAACTATAAGTGTGGAGCCGAAGACATATATTCAATGCCGATAATTAAAAAAAACTTGATAATCTTTGTAATATGTCAAACGAATTAGATTGCCATATAAAAAAAATTTGAGCTATTAAATTTTGGCATCTTGAAGCTTATATTATTGTAATTTTATAATGGGACGCGAACTAGGAACTCATATAGATATAAAATTTAAGCAATCAAATAATTTTATATCAGATCTATACTTCTGAACAACTTTATAGTTTATATACATTTCTGAAACTATGTATAATTGAAGTATAAAAATTACATGATTTCTAATAAACACGAATTTTCGAAACCACTCAAGAGTTGCGAGGCACATTTTATTAAATTCCCTTAGTATGTGACTTTTTATAATTTTTATTTAGTTTTTTTTTTTATTGCTGAGGAACAGTATACAGTAATAGTAAGCAGTTACCGTCATCTACAGATGTTTGCAACGCTGGGGGCACCGTGAACACGTTGCCGTTCTATAGGGGGTTCTTTTTATTCTGCAAATAACGTTTAAAATGAAATTCATATTTTATGTAAATGTAATTTTTTGCTTAATATGTTTTATTGATGGATAACCCCCTTTTGGATAACGTTGTCATGTTATAAATTGAAAGTAAACAAAACTAGCGATGACATGCTTTTCTACCTGGTTTACCACTATTAAGGAATGACCTGATTTTACATAAGTTATAAATAAATAACTGCCCATAGCTCGACTCGAGCTTCTTCATAGTATACCTGCATAAAATGCACACAGGCGAGAACTAACAAGAATTTCCCAAGCATGCTTGTCATTGTGCAATTTGAACCTCTAGGTTGGTTTCAAAGTGCCTTAACTGTGAAGTTCTCACTTTATATAAAAGTTAGTAATTTACTTTGTTTATTATTAACTTTAAAAAATAGTCTAGTCAACAAGTTCGAAAACGTGCAAAATAGAGAATAAGGTCCTAAAAATATGAGCGATGGCTCATTCGATTCGGAATCATCTCTAGTAAAATAAACTTTTATGAAAATTTATCGCAGGATCTTAAGAAGTATATATATCAAAAGGGCTCCACGAAGTTTAAAATTTATAGGCCAATTATTTATACCTTTCATCCCATTGTTTATGCCAACGGAGATTGGGAAAAAATTAGTTAGTTAACAATTGAATAACTTTTTGAAAAATGGTGATTAAACTTTTTTTTCTTCAGGGCTCGATTCTTTCAAGTGTTAAGAAGATACTAGAAATTTTTCAAATTTTTAAAATCACATTTTATGTTATAAAAATTATATTTTTATTGCTGAACTCTCTTTAGCGGCGGCGCGCGCCTGCCGTAACAGCCGCGCGGAGCCCTATTTTCAACGTCAAATTAAAATTATAAATAATGGAGATAGAGTTCCGGGAGTTAGGACTCTTTTATTGAAAATTTCCTCCTCTTTAACGAGCTTTTTTTCAAAATTGCTTGACTAAAAATATTTTTCGAGTTATTAACAAAAAACGAAATATCATTTTTTTTCATCTTATTTTGTTAATAACAATTGCAATTTTTACCTGCACCAAAATCTTTCAAAAACATTTTTCTAGAGGTGATTCCGAATCGAATGAGCCATCGCTCATATTTTTAGGACCTTTATCTCTATTTTCACGTTTTTGAATTTGTTTACTAGACTAAAAGTATTGTTAGAAATTTTACTGTTCGAAATACTAAATAAATAAATATCATAACTATATTGGGACAACTCACACGCCACCTAGTCCCAAACTAAGTAGCATAGCACTTGTGTTATGGGTACTACTAGACTCCCCTCTCAACTCGTTAAGTTGATGCAGGAGAGCGCCGGGGGACGTAATCCTGACCCCCGTGGTGCTAAAACTATGAAAGAGGCTCGCCCCGACCGACACAATGGGTGGACCGGCGCTGGCCCGAGCCACGAGATCGGCAGACACATATCAGAACAGCGAGGGTTTTTTTAGTGGGTGAGTCGGATGGCCGAACATCATTCCCGGAGTCCCACATATCCTTCGATGCCCTGGAGCCGGGGGAACCCGTCAAGAGAGGGTATTTCCCCGAGACAAAAAAATTAATAGTAAACAACTGATATACTTCATATTTACTTTTTTTTGTAGATATATGAACACCCCAGACGCGAGACGGGAATCGAACCCGTGCCCTCCGCAAGCGTACCGACATGCGTTAACCGTCACGCCACAAAGGTCGTCAAAATATAATATAAAATCTACAAAACTTGTACAAAAGTACAGAAATGACGATATAACGCTCTCAACCGTTCACCAACTGCGGAAATGAAAGCCGAAGTCACGCATAACAAATCTCACACACTAGTCTACTCTTAAATACAATACAATATTTAAAACGTCGTATAGAAAAGTTATTGCAAGTTACCGCGCTTATAGAGCGCTAAAATCGCGTGCCCAAACTTCCTTATTGCATTACAGCGGTGTGACCATGTTTTAAATCATGCATCATGAAACAGCTTGAGACCAAAATTTAATTATTTCTACGACAAAAAGTTCTTTAGCTAATATAACAAAAATATACCACAAATTACATGTTATTATCGGAATATATGTGATTTTTAAGTTGTTTTTTTAATCATTACACATAAAACTTGTACATATATAAAAATATACGCAAGCTTTAGGTTTGTTATATGTTGTATTATCTGTTATGCTACATGACTAAGATGCGATGCACACGCCACTGGATTCATGCTGTCGATAAAATATCGAGTCTCTGTCAGTTGGTAACCATATTGTAAATAAAATATAAACTTGCAATAAAGCATTCCAAGGTCACGTTATCTCAAAAACAATTAACTAGCCTGGTTATGTGAAATTTTAACGAAGGGTATGTAAATATATATTTTGAACTAATATTTTAATATCCTCCTATCTGACAGACAGTTATTTAATTAAACTACCAGAATATAAAAAAATATATAAAAGCCTTCTTTATTACATAAAAGCTTTATGACAAATATTGTTAAAGAAATAATAATATTACATATTTCATAATATCTAAAACTCTTTGTGGTTTGGCTACACCTAGAACAAAAACCTATATGTAAAACCTATATATAATACATGGCCACACCGCACTCTATTCACAAACAAGACACTTTACAATGATTAAAAGTCATGCAAAAATACTTTACTATATAATTTACTATAACATATACGTTTAGAGTAGAGCTATTTACAAGCAGCTAACAGCATTGGACAATAAGCCAAGATGGCTGCTATGGAATCGGCATGTGTGAACATGTTTTAACAAAAGAGCGCAATTTTAATAAAAATATTAAATAATTATAAAAAAATTGTGCGTGTGTACTTAAGTACGCACGTAAGAAATTATACTTCTTTGGCGAGACAGAACAAAAACCCTTTGTTGGTAAAAGGACTGATAAATTAGTAAAAAATCATTTATAATGTAAACAATAAAAAGAATACTTACCGAAAATTACAATCGCGCAATAGTTTACAAATTATGTTTCATACTATACCTTTATGTGGATATATGAATATTTGAGAAACTACTGTGAATTGTGAACTTCATCATGTCAAATCGTAAAAATGTTACTCAAATATTTTTTCCAAACGCGCCAGAAGGACTATAACTTCATGAAACTAAATCAAATAATTACAGCATATTCATTATAAATAAATTAATCGTTCCAAATTAAATATTTAGTAAGCTTGACAATTGACACCATCTTGATTTCGAAACGAACTGTCAAATATTTTTGAGAATGCCTATATTATTAACAAACAACACTAGGAAACACTTTTTGCTAAAATATGTCCAAAGAATACCGCATAAGCAGTGGCTTGGCGGGACGTGATTTTATTATGCGCTAGCTTATTGCTTTCGTTAGGACATACCACTACGCCTACCTATACAATATACAATTGTAGCAAAACTTTTTATAATTGTTTGAAAATAGAAATTATTAAAATGAACAATAAATATTAAAAGTAAATCACATATGTATAACAAATATTTTATATAGTGAAGGTAGTTATGAAAATTATTTACAATTCGCTTAACAATATCGAAAACACTTTCAATTAATGAAAAACAAATTTTTACCACTATAATTAGCACTTTTATAAATTCATTAGTCCAGAAAATTCATAGTTCAATTATTGTAATTAAACATTATAATTATCATTATAAATCTATTAACTGGCAACACTGATATTGACATAAAATATGACATTTGTATTTATGTCTAGTAATTTAACATTACTGAAGAATACGGCGAATAGTTTACATGAAACTCGAAGTTTTAAAACCTGTGTTGCCAGTTTTACAAGAACGCAGAAAATACAAGATTTATTGTACATAATATACGAAGTTTTTGATGCGAGAAATATATTTTTGTGTTATATTGCTTTAATACTTTGCTATCCAAAAACAAGTATTGTTTACTGCTTACTGATAGCTTCATTTATCGGATCATTCTCTGGGATAGGAATTAAATTTGGCATTTCACTAAAAATTGACAACAAACCTTTTTAATATAATAATTTACAAACTTTATATACATGCTATTAACAAAAAACAATATAGCGTATTTATTACTTCTTGACCTTAAAAGGCTATATCTACAGCGAAATGTTTATTTAAAATTTAATTTATTACTCACAGATTTTAAACACATTGCCATTTCAAAACATATGTGGCAACTGAAATAAGTAACCGGTTTATACGTATTGGAATGAAGGGCAACGTTCCAAGTCCGTCCCACTCGGATCCGAGTATTAAACGCGTGTTTATTACATTTGTTTATTAGCAGTTTCTATCAAACGAAATTTGACATACTAAAATCATTGTCTACCCTCATCATGACATTAATTTCAAAAGAAACACTAATATTTACAACTCACGCATAATGAACATAAAATTATTTTTAATGACGAATAAAAGTCGTTAAAAATTAAATATAATTAAATAATAATGCACTTTTCCTGAATTCTAATATTTTAAACTTTTTAGTTTTTAAAACTGATCTATTTAACATCTTGTACACAAACTTCAGCGATCAACGACTCATGACCACTTAGCATATCCGGCTTATAACAGCTTGCAGTATAAATAGCATAGCTGATGATGCAAAATGGTTGCTATCTTTATTTATATTAAAGTGAACTAACTAAAAAATTTACATAGCGGCTTTTATAAAAAAATGGCGTCAGTCGTGTTCCTAACAAAATAATAAACATTGAAGGTAATTTTAAGCTAACGTTATCTGGAATCCTGAGGAGAAATAGCTTTATATTGTACCACAATGGCGCCACTGTCAAACAGGGATTTGAAATTAATGTGGAGTGAAGTTAGCAGAGGTCTATTATTTTATATTTTTAATGAATAATCAAAATTTGTTTCAAACTAAGCAGCAGTGCGCTTGTGTTACGGGTACTAGACAACTGATATACCGTTTCATATACTTCGAGGCCGGCAGCGCGTTGGTAATGCCCCTGGTGTTGCAAACGTCCATAGGCGATGGGTGACCACCTGTCAGGTTCGGCCGTTTACCTGTCTACTGAACTCTAGCTTTAAAAAAAGTATGGCGCTCTGCGAATTGTTCTAATACATTTAATTTAATATTACGTCAATGCAGCATGGCCAGCTAGTTACTTAACTGCTTTAAGAATTTGTTGTGAAGAACCGTGTAAAACGAAATAAACCCAATATACGCTCAATTCAGTCGCTTTTTAAGTAAAACGTCTTATTTACCTACACATTGCATTCACTATAGAATATAAAGAGAAATCTTAAAGAATCTTCATGACAAATTTTAATATCCGTTACTCTTTCTCAATTATGATACGTAGATGTTTCAATGTTTTTGGTATCATTTAAGCTTGAAAAATTAATACAAATTAACATATAAAGGCTTAGAGCCTTGGAAAAGATAAAAAAATTATAACTTAGGTAGAGGCGACAAAACAACCCACCCTAGCTACGTGGTAAGGCCCCCAGCCCGTCAGGATGGCGACCACCTTTGGTCTTAAGTATGTCGTCTTATTAACGTTGTGCTGTCTTCGGCATTAGTGACCCAAGTTCCTGTACCCTTATGGGACAGCAGCGTGTTCGCGATGCCACTGACGTTGCAAACACACATAGGCGACGGTAACTGCTAAATTCTAAGTGGGTCGTTAGCCTGTCTGTAGTCCTACAGCAATAAAAAAATTACCGCAACTTAATTACTACAGCAATAAAAATTATTTCAAGTAAAAAGGAAATGGTCTTTACCCTACTCATTTTATTTATTTCGACAAAATATTTCATAACATACAAATCAAATAAATTCAACGCAGGAAAAATTTTCATGACGAAATATGTCATCATGTCCATTGCAAGTACTTCGTGTATGATGAAATATTTCGTCATACCCGGTTAACACATTAAAGAACACGGGTAGTTGCCTTCCATGTCTGGAAGCCTGTCGGCTTGGGGCCCTATCTAGCTAGGCTTGTTCAGTCGCTTTATATGACAGGCTGCCTCCGGCCGCAGGGTCAGTTTTCTCAGTGTACGGAGGAAAAATAAAAAAAGGACTGAGCGATCCTTTTAATAGCATAATGATAGATATTTTAGTGCGAAGTTTCTACTTTCCAGATTTTTCTAAATAATTAGAGCACTAAAAATCATTTTTTTTTATTTCAAGTAACTTTTATATGTCTGTGACGTCACACACATTTATTGATAGTCATTATCGAATCAGCGTTTTGGATCGGTATTGAAATTCCTAGTTCACGTTTGATTTTATGAACTCCTAATGATAGCCACGTAGCGTGATGGCTAACGCGCTTTGGTACGCTTACGCTCACAGGTTCGATTCCCGGCTCGTGTATGGTTGTTTAAGTATAATATATATATAATTTTATTTTATAAAAGTGCTAACTTACCTTGGGAATTGTTCTATTATATTTATTTTTTGATATAATAATAATTTAATCCAGACTTGGTTCATAAATAATGTAATTTTTTTTTAAATAAACTACACTATTCGTGTTCAGATTAGACCAATGTTTGTGAAGAAGTCCATTTACTTCTACCAAAGCAGCGGGTATTTTATTGAATACTAGCTGATACCCGTGCCTACGTCCGCATTCCTTGATATATGAACAGTTTTCGTACGCATGCGCACTACACCGCTAGCCCGTTCAGTGAAAGTTTTATGTACTAAATGAAGATATCGCAATAATTTTGTTTTAGATAAGGGTCGCGTCTTAGAAATAAAACAGAAAATATAATTGAAATCTATCCAGTAGTTTTGCCGTGTTGCGCACACAACTGAAGACCTCTATCATTTTATTAATATAGATAAGTTCAGGCTACTCGTCGCCAGGTGGCGCTGTAAGTTGAGCAAATTTTTCGCAGGATACATGCAGGTGCCCTATTAATTGAGTATAACTATAGTCCATTCGCGTTAAGAAAATAGTGAGTCATCGTTGTCCGTCGGCCTAGCCTCGCCCCCCGACGAGTTTTATGACGGTAGAGGCGGCCCTAAGACGCTAACTAAACAAATGACAAAAATTAAAAAAGGGCAAATAAAAACAAATAATACAATAGCAGTGCATTTAATAATAAAAAAATTAAAATAAAAAAACGACTGAGCACATCGAGGCGGATGAAACTCGCTTACATGACGGTCGAACATTCTAGAAAAAAATCTCTATCCTTTTTTAACTGTATACTCCTGGTTAAGAGACCATTTTTGTGTCTACCCTTCCCCTATTTTAATTTGGGGTTTAAGGGATGGAACAACTAATTTCGTTTATTTACATTTTATTCTTCAACGATTGTTATTGGTTATATTCAAACAGTGTTGCTAGTTAAAAAAATTAAGATTGAGGATTTCTTCGTTTAGGGATGTTTGCGACGCTAGTGGCACCGTCAACTAGCTGCTGTTCCATAATGCCAACACGAGGTTATTATGGCGGCATACCATGGACCAAGGGTGGTTGCCATCCAGACGGGCTTGTTTTGTCGCCCTTTACGACCCCGAGGGTTAAATATCGAACGCACTATAAAACTTTCTAGTACATTCTACCGTTATATCAGCGAATAGTATATATATATATATAAAGATCATCATTATGTATTTTACAATGCTTTGGTAAACGGATGGCGTGACACTGTTTACAATATGGTTCGTCAAGTGTAATGAAAAAAAAAACTATATTAGGGCGGGTACACACTGGACGAAAATTTAAATCGATATTTATAAAAAATTATATATATGTCAACAAAACAAAGATAAATTATTATTAAAGTAATTGGGATTCAAATCTAGAGCACCCAGAACAAATACATTTAGCCATGTCAGATATCACCAAACCCGTAATAATGAAAACCATAAGAATGGTTCACGGTTTTGTGTTATCTGACATTAAAAACTAAACATAAGACTGTGATTTAATGTTTAAATTACCCCCTGGGTTTAAGAATTACGTAACACAATTTTTGAAATTGTACAGCGTCCTAAAGTTTTTCTGCAACCCCCCTCCACATCCCAAAATTCACTTATTACCCAAATAACAATTTTTATCTTAAGTTTACAATTTTATAATCTACCTACTAGTAGACATTCAACTAAACTGTCCAATGTATACGCGCCCTTATAAAGCGGTTTTATACTTAAAATAACAATAAGCATGTTTATTTTCAAATTAAAATAAAATTATTATTAGGTTAGTAAATAAAGTACAATTACTTTTAAAATAAAAAAGTGTAACTCTACACAATAAAAATGGAAAAAAAGGAAAAACATTTTCGCAGCATAATTATTTCTAATAAAAAAAATGTAAACAATTATAATTCAATTGATTTAACACAACAATCCAATTAATTTAATCAATTGCCTCAAAATCTAATTTAATTATCAACAAATAATAATTAATCACTACATAATTGCATAAAAAACACGAAAAATTATTATATATATGTGTGTATATATTGCAATTACCAACATTACAAACATAAGCGTCGGTAAAACAGCACACGCACGGTCGCTTGACTTGGTCGCGTCGGTAAAACAGCATTACCGTCATACTCTGATACTGCTGTCTGACCTGCTTAGCATTACGCCATCTGTCAGTATTGAGTCCCCAAAGGTCTAAGTGGGACCTCACACACCCCACTCCTGTAAACGATACAAGGTGTATAGAGCGCCATCTATTTCGAATACACTGCAATTTAAAAATATCTGCGACTTTTACAACCAAAGATGTGGGGGGTGTGAAAAGGGGGTGGGGTGGGTGGTGGTGGCTAAGAGGTATTCTTACTGTTCGAGCTCCGAATTGTGTTAAATGTACATGCTAAAAAGAGGCCCACAAAATTGCTGACAATCTGCAAGAGATAAGCATGACCTCTATAGGAGATTCAGAAAAGTCGGACCCTGTGGACTGGAGAAGGAAAGTCTAAAGAAAACCCCAGGAACCGAAGTGGAAGTTTGAATTGTAACCGAATTTTATTAACTATTTATATATCAACAATTCTCAGAGGGGTACTGCTCATCAGATCTGGGAGATGGCCAACCAGCTTGGGTCATCACTCCCAGAGTCGCAGAGGTTAAAAAGACACTGCTGGCAAACAATAACCAATATTGGCTCATCGATATGGGACGGCGTAAAGCTACGCCATAAGTAAAACGCTCTTTTTATTGCTGTAACACAGCAGACTGCTGTCCCATAGGGATACAGGAACTTGGGTCACTAATGCCGGCTCGAGTTATGCAGGGATAACCCAAGGACGCACGGGAAAGGATATCCCACCCTCCCCGGCACTGGGAAGAAGGGGACCATTGGGGTGGCTTTTAGTGGGTACACCAGCGACGTGCATCGTCCACTGTGGGTGGCGTACGGGCGCATTCCACGGGATTCCCACACCAAATAGTCGGCGGGGTGTGCATTAAGCATTTATCAGCCCACAACGCAATAAAAGGGATATTAGAACCGAGAGTGGATGGAAACAGAAGTAGAGGTAGACCAAAAAAAAAAGATGGATAGATTGCGTAAAAGATGGCAAAAAAGGGTGTGACGGCTAACAGAGGAGGGTGGAAGGAGAGAACATGTTGTGCCGACCCCATGTAATGTGGGATAAAAAGCAGGAGGTAGAAGAACACAATAAAAGGGTCAGTCAAAGCGATGTCCCAAATCTCCCCAAAAATATGGAGGGGGGGAAACTTGACACATTTATGTAAGTTTTGTACTTTTTCACAACCCCCTTCAAATATATGTAATTGACAACACTAATAGAAGCAATTGACTATCAACTCGATACGAGAGTGAAAACTCCATGAAAGTGGACGCTCTACAAAGCCGGTAGTCGAGCTTACTCAAACCGGCTATATTAAGCGACACATCTATAACGACATACAGCGTTAGATACCCGATTCAACTCACAGATGGCGTTATTCGATTCGTCTCATACTTAACAACAAAAAGCTAACAAACGATATGCTCAAATTTAACCAAAGTAGATTATAATACGTTTAACATAAAAGCAAAGAAATAGGGAAAGATGCAATACTACCTTCTCATACATCACAAGTTTAAAATTATAGATGGCAATAGTAGCGAAGGTGTTTTAAAACAAAATTATATATAAGCGTCTTTCATTGCATTTTTCTCAAACAATTTTTATCAATATAAAATTTTTCCAAACCAAAAATATGTGCAACTACCCAATATACACAATTTTATATTGCCTTAATGCTACATCTATTGAATTTAATCATAAAACAATATTTTATATGAAAAAAATATATATAAATCACAAATAAATCCGTTACATTTGAATTTTTTTTTTCTTTAGTTGTTTATATCAATAGATGACGCTGAAACACGATTCCAATTAAAGCTTTTGATGTTTCACTTATAGTGGAGCCAACCTATAAGTCACCGGTTCCCATGACGCTTTGCAATACTTAGGTAAATTTTTTCACGTAACATGCATATCATAAGAAAATCACCACGCACCGAAAGAAAACTCACCGGTATGTGTAACCGGCCAATCTACCTTTGGACTTTGCCCCCTTTAGGGAGAATCCGGATCAAGCAGTGGGATGTTATGATTTTTATATTATTCTTACGATTATTCTTATTATTACTCATAAACATCGTGGAAACCGGTTATGTTATATTACGGTTATAAATAATTTTATTTAATTTTATTATTTATTTTAGATATATAATTTAATAATTTTGTATTTTGTGACTATGTGTGAAACCTGGTTTCAGAAATAAACGACATCAGAAATATAATGTAATGTCTCTAAATAAGGCACCCTACATTCGTTCTATCCATAGACTCAATAACAGAATAGATCGAACAAATAAAAACTTTTTGAACACTATTACATAAAACACAAAAACCAAACCAATTGCGGTTAACTGAAGAAGAAAAAAAACTGTCAATGTCAAAGTTTCGATGAGATTACACGAACTAAATGTGTAGGGTGATAAAGTGGGGAGGAGGCTCCCTCCCCCTTACCCAATTACTCTTAAGCAGAAACAGGCAAAGATCAAAGTAAACTGGCCCTAAAAACAAATTCCTATTTCCTAGTCCGTTAGATTTTTTACAATATTCATTATAATTAATTGATAGATAGTAAACTAAATATATATACAAATATATCCGCTCTCAGAGTACAACATTAGTTTCTTAAATTTTATGAAAAATTAATAAAGCTGTAAAATCAAAAACTATCCAACTTTAATCGGTCATTATCTCTGAGCGCAGAATGTTTTAATGAATGAACGCGACTTTATGAATTGATGTAACATTCTATTTTATCAAAAACGAATTTAAAGGACAACGCAAGCAGCGTAAACCGGATATTAAAAAAATTGTTACCCAAACCGGATTCGAATCGTCTTTTTCATCGTGACTCAAACTAACAATTACAGCGATAGAACGACAGGAGATCGTAATTTAAATGGACAACTAGCGAATTTACCCTAAGCAAAAATCAAATTCAGGACACCTGACAAACAGTTTATAAAATGCTGTAACCATTATATAAAAGAAAACACTAACTCACCTGAACAGTAATACAACCCAAAACTTATTATGAAATAAAGTTAATAATCAAATTAGTATTTAAAACCGCATATAAAATGAATTATAAAAAAAATATCATTTAATATGTACTTCAGTAATGATAAAAAATGATAAAATAAATGTCACAAAAATCCTTAAAAAATTACTAACTAATAACTAACACTAAACAAACTAATTATGATAACTAATAAAATAATTTTATTGACACACACAAAGTGATTTTTATAATGGTAACTTAATATGGAAAACATACCTACATTATAATAACTAATAATAATAAACCATACAAATATAACAAGCTAATATTATCAATAATAATAACAGAATTTCATTAAATAAGAATTTTCATGAAAATTTTAGGTAATTTTTTTACCTCAAAATTTCACTCTCTCAATACACGTTACCTCAATTAATGAATGATTTTTCTTGTATTTCAATAATGTATGTCGAATACTGACACTATTAACTCAAAGTTTCACTTCAAATACATTGATCAATTGCAGACAGACGGCCCATTAGCTACCGTCGCCTATGAATGTTTGCGACGCCAAGGGCATGCCGCTCCCTGCGTTGGACAACCGGAACCTGGTTCCGGTTGGTATAGACCAGGGATGGTTGGCATCTAGTCGGGTTTGGAGCCCACCACTTAGCTGGGGTTGTTTTGCCGCCGACTACAAGCTGCCCACGGACGCAGGGATCAGTATTCACACTCTGCCCCTGCAGAAGAGATTCCTAACGAAGCCTCTTCGACCACGTCTCTCAGATAGCAGATGAGCTGCCAGCATATGTTGATAATACAAATGTCAAATAGGTAACGTAAAAACGTTACTTTTAAATGTTATATTATGTTTTATGTTATGTTATGTTAATAATTCTGTTACAATATTTGATAATATCAATAATCAACGCTCCTGTAGGTAGTTTAGTGAAATACAGAAATATTAACATCATTATTACAATATTAGTCAATATTTATGTATAATTTCATATGAAAAGGACGTGTAACATTTATGTAACGCAAGGTAGGTTACCATAAATGTAACACACGGCAAAACAGTACGCATTACATAATCTGTATCCCCACTACCCACAAAACGTAACGCATACAACAAACAAAAGAAAAAACTAATCCTCTCTAATTATAACTAATTATTAACAAATTATTTAATGTTTTTTTTTTCGTTTTTTTTTCTATTTAATAATAAATTTTGGCAAACGCGTAAACGCGGTAGTGGCACATGTTCTATGATAAGCCGCCATCTTGTTTCATTTTGACGTTTAGAAATCACTCGCTGACATTTTTTATTGCCCGTGAACGCACAACGATTAACTCATAAATGAAACACGCGCTTAAAACCTGTAAAACGTAGATTCAATTGTGGATGCCAGCTGTGTAATTTAAAATATATTAGGGTTTTTTTTTAAATAATATTCTAGAATCTGTTATTATTGCTTATTTTATTTGTATATATAATATCCAATCACGCCCGCTCCGCTGGGCGAATAGCAGGCAAAATAAAATCGGAAAAAAACGAGAAAGGGTCGATGGAACCCAAAAAAATATATATATAATAATAGCCTGTAACCATCTACGAAAAATTCCGCATCGAATGTAGTAGTACAATATTCAGTAGTTTTATTGTGATGGTGCGTCAAAAGAACTCCATTTTCCTTAAATATATATAAACAATTTCGTTATGCAGATGTATATGTCATTATATAAGGTAGTAGCCATTGCGGTATCATGCTAGACCAAGCTATAGGTCACTGGATGGTAATGTGTTTTCTCTAGGGGACCACCTGAGCTCAGCAGTGGGACGTTCTGGACTATTATAAAAAATTATATATTCGTGAAAGTGAAATTTTTGAGGATAATCACGGTATACTATGAAGTAATTTTTTTTAACAATATTTGGAATAAATTACCATTTCAAGACCCACATGAGATATATGGTGACCTGATCTCACCCCTAAGGCATCAATAGGCAAAAACGCCTTACATTTCACTGAAAAAAAAAACCTTTCAGGTTCGAGAGGTCAGAAAATTGTAATTTATCCATGCGTATTTTTTTTTTGTTATGCAGCTATCCAATGCTCAATCGGAACTAAATACTTCTAATGCCGTAGAAAAAAAAACAAATTTAACTTTTACTATAAAAATAACATCTTAAAACGGCGTGTGCTGAACGAATTATTAGTGATTTTGGACAAAATTCTTTTTTGTCATTGATAAATAGACTTAATTTATATTAGATTTTATGTCCAAAATACTTGTCACCTTCCAATAATAATTTTAAGACGAATGATAAAAAAAAATAAAGCACATGAAAAAAAGTAACGAAACGCGTAACCGACGCCTGTGTGTTAACATTATAATCGAAAGTAAAGGTATGATTCCGAACTACGTTGCACGCAGCAGGGCTGCCGCTGCATTGCTGCCGCTGCATTGCTGCCGCTGCATTACTGCCGCGTCATTGCTGCCAAGCTCGGAATGTACTCTCATATAAGCTTATAGAGATTGTATGGGGACCGGTAGTGTCGCGGCAGCACTGCTGCGTGCAACGTAGTTCGGAATCATACCTTGACGGACAATTTTAGTAACACAATATGTAGTTAACGTTTACAGTTCTTAGTTTAAAACGCCATTTTATTTAATTTATTCAAATAATCGTGCTGTTGATTAAAAACTATATTGATTACGACTCAACCGTGATTTAACGCAAAACAAAAACAATTTCAAATTATTCATAATACACAATATTAATTGATGTTTTTTTTTTTAAATTAACCAACAGGTAAATTAAAAATTAAGTGTTATATTCTTGACACTTGTAACTAACCCATTAATGATAATCTATGAATGATATTGTCCGAATTAAATGATTATTATTGAGCTAGATGAGCGGATATCGTGGAATGAAATAGGGAACGAACGGGGAATTAACGCTAGGAATGCCTGTGTACATGCAAATATTATCTACGTATGTCAGTCAGCGCGACAGCGGCGACTCTGTTTGTCTGTATATCACTCGGCGTTGTTGAAGTAATCGGACGCGTTGCCGCGGCATATTGGACACGTTCTATTCGTCTGTCAAACAAGTTTAATCATTATTAAAATATGAAAATTGAGTTATTGTTATGAAATCGAGATGATGTTTGTGTGTAATTGTGCAGGTGTGTCAATGTTGATAATTGATCAGGAGATTGTGAAAGACTAATCAGGAGTATGTAGATATCGTTGATGATTGTTCAGGAGAATGGGAAAATTGTCGATGCCTATTTAAAAGTGTGGAAATTATGATTGACTGATCAGATGCGTGTAAAAATTTGAATATTTGCACAGGTAATACGAAAATTGTTATTGAATGTAGGTACATAGGATTATGAGAATCATGTGTGAGATTGTACCAATTTTAGAAATTAATTAATTCGTCGCACGTGAAGTGTATGCAAATAACCGTGAACTCAATACGAGAGGGCGTGTACTCACCCTGAGCCACTTGTCGACGCACTTGGCGTGGAACTCGTGCGCACAAGGCAACACGCGCAGCGTCTGCCGCGCTTCGAACTCGCACATGCACACCACACAAGACGTTTGCTCGCCTAAATAAAAAAAGCAAACGTTATCACTATGCGACGTCTTTGAGCTGGAGGCCTCGATCGACATAAAAATTATTATAACGTTTAATGGCCGTACGGTAATCATCGGTTCCGTCTTACTTGTCGTAAAAATTTAATAATTTATTAATAATCAAATGTAAATGATGAAAATAGCTGCCTATATTTTTAATACCTATGAAGAGTTTAAATCAGTGGGCCCAGGCGATTTTTTTTTATTTGTGAGGAACAGAAACTGGCTGACGGCCTACTTAATACTAGTAGTTGCTGTCCCATACGGATAAAGGAACTAGTGTCATTAATGCCGGAACACAACACAAGGTTATGGCGGCATACTTAAGACCAAGGGTGATTGCCATCCAGACATTGTGCGACATTAGTAAAATATCGATATTGAAATCGATAATTCGATATTATCGGGCACAAAATATCGATATTTTATAATATCGATCGAAAACCATGGTCAACTGTATGTTATGTGCAAAAAATATTGTGAGAAATAATGGACGTCACATTTTTTATCAGAATTTATTAAAAAATTCAAAAACAATATTAAATATTGCACTTAAATTCTTTTAAAATAACACAATGTTTATTAGAACTGAGAACTGAGCTGACTACTGACTGACTTGTAATAAATGAATGAGGGAGAATTGACCGACTTTATTTTCATTTCATTTATTTTAATGAGAAGGTAAAATAGGGATGCTACTCTGCTGAGCTTGCTCATAAACAAACTATATCGATGTTTATGAATGAACACATTAAACAATTTTCTTTTACATAAGCAAAAGAGCACTGATCAAAAATGTGATCGAGTTTCGATATTTCGAGAATAACCCGGTATCATGTTAAAATATCGATATGGCGATATTTCACAGTTACAATTATCGATAATTAAATATTGATAATTCGGATATTAATATCGATATTTCAACGATATCGATAAATATCGCACATCCCTACTACCACGTAGCTGCCGATCCCGTCCGCAGGGGGTTAGTATTTTTACTCCGCCCCTGCACGGAAAAAAATGGACGAGTGAAAAGAATCCTGAGTACTCTTCATATTTATTACCCTCGCTAGCTCTTTGTCTAATCAAATCTAAAATACTACCGCCAACACATGGAATGGAACTCTTTCCATCCCCCCAATCCTATAATAAACTCACCCTGATGCGTTTGTGCGGAGTACTTATAGCTGGGCAGCTGGTCGATCTCGTTCCTCGCCAGCCCCCTCGGCTTAGCCTCGCCCAGCCTCTCGGCCAACGAGAGCAGCGCCTCGTAGTTCTCCGTCTCCGGCGAGTCGGCCGTGTCCTCCCCGCGAGCCTCCGCGTACGGGGACATGGGGAACATCGCCAGCAGGTTCAGGAATACCTGATATTTTTAAATCATTAATCAATAACATGTTTTATTATATACAGTAGAACCTCTTTAAATCGAACTTTGATAAGTCAAAAACCTCCCTAATTCGAAGAAAATTATGCTCTCTTCCATTCAACCCCCTAAACCTTCGTTTCTCGAAATCTGAAGCATCTATCTACAAGTTGAAATAATTAGCGAGTCCATTATAAGCGTGTTCAGTGCTTATTTTCCATCGAAAAAATAAATTAAACATCTGTATCCAGAACATGGCACTGTTTGACTTTACAACTTGTATAATACTATATTTGAAAAGCGACTTTGAGAATACGCCGAAAATGCACAGTTGCACACCATTGTTTCTTATAACTAGGATTTTTATTTATTTCACCTATTTAATTCAAAATAAATTTGAATAAATCTTAACAAGTCGAATATATCCTTATAAAATTGGCTTTAGTCGAAAACTCTATAATTCGAATCTTTTGACGACTCCCATTAAGTTCAACTTACAGAGGTTCTATTGATAAATATACAGGGTGACTTTGACAAACCCGTCCAAATTTTTTTTACGCACTAAACATTATTTAAGGAACCCATTTTTGCAAAAAAAAATTGTATGTCAAATTTTCACCATAAAATATTTCATATAGGATCATTAATTCAATCGTACAGAATAATCATATGGTGCAAACAGCGTACGTTAACCTGTTATTACCTGTCTCTGTCTCACCCGCGTAAATGAATAGTGCATATTCGCTCGCCCGGTTCAATGCCGCCATCCTCGGCCTTTTACTAGGTCAGATGGAGAGGTCATTGACACTCTAGCGCGCCGTATTATGTAAATTGCGAGTTCTTTGAATGACTTTGCGATGCTGATTACTCAACATTTTTGTACTATGTGATACAAAACTAAAATACACGTCTCTCATAACTTTTACTAAAGATTCTTCTGTGTGAATTTGGACGGGTTTGTCAGTATATACAGGTATACACATATATGGCGTCATAAGCGTTGTCGTTCGCAGACATCTCGAATATTCTGTGGGCTTCGTCGGTGGTAGTGTCGGATGAAAAAACCAATGTTATACAAAGCCACAATATAATTCTAAAGAGTGTTACACAGCTTATAGCGACGTGTCTTACGACAGGACCCGGGATGTTTCAGTGACGACCGCACACGCCGCTCGCCGACAAGAAATTGAAACTACAACAGTCTATGGCGGGTGCGTCACTAACTCCATCGAGTGCCACCAGGTAGCGTCAGCATGAACCTATCCTATAGGCATATCCTGCATATGTGTATATGCAAGTGCTCTGTAATATAGTATTTTTAAATTATGTCTTAATATTTTAATAATTATCTTTTGTGTGACTAAGTAGTTGTAATTAAATTAGTCAATGTTTTTATCAATATCTTTATATTCTTAGCGTGTTTACTCATTTTTTCGTATTTTTGTTTGTTTCTTCTTACAATCTTTTAACACTTCAGTTGATGTTTTCTGTCTGATTTTTTCTTTCTTTATTATTTGATACTAATATTTTTTGTATTCCTTAATATTTAGTACATATAAATGTTTGGTTATTGTTAATAAATTACTAATAATTAAATTGCTTATTGTTAATAAACGTGATATAAATAATTGTTATATCGTCACTTCAAGGGTCCTAACGGAAGATCAGCGCAGGATGCTCTTTAAACAGCTCCTTGCATTGCTGAGTTAGGCACCTTTTTAGGGCTAAGACAAATGTGTTAGTGATTTCTTAATGTATATTTTTTTGTTATAGTTTTAAGCTCTAAATAAATTATTTTTCTTTCTTTCTTCTTCTTTCTTTCATATAGATAGATCCCTTACAATAAGAATATGACTATGAATAGACTGTGTTGTATCGATCGGAAGCAGGTCCCCGAGATACAGGTCAACCTAATTTGGGGACCAATGATGTAATTGTCATTGATTGTATAAATCTCAATAAACTATTTGTATTTTATTATTTATTATAATTATGATTTCTGTCAAAGTTCATACGGAAAACCAGCGTCGAGTAGACTTTTTAGCGACTTTCCCACTGAGTGAGAGCGGACCTTATTGAATAAAGAGTCAGATTCACAAAAACAATGTTAATTTTTAATGTGTAAATGGGTTTTCTTATTTTTTTATTGGCTTTTCGTTTTTTTTTATTGCTGTAGGACAGCGGACAGGCTGACGGCCCGCTTAGAATTTAGCACCGTTGCCTATGAATTTATGCAACGCCAGTGGCATCGCGAGCACGCTGCTGTCGAATAAGGGTACAGGAGCTTGGGTCACTAATGCCGGAACACAACACAAGGTTATTATGGCGGCATACTTAATAAAACTAATAATAAAAATACTTAATAAACAGCCTTTATAGGCTTTATAACCATTAGAATTTACCATTCTAATGGTGTTTGACACAGGTCTGTTATGTCGATGAACTGGTTTCCTCACAGTATATTTTTTATATAAGTTCCTTTTTTTATTATCAGTGAGGTGATGTGTTCCGCATTTCAAATGCGGTTACAAAGTGAAATAAAATAGTTACTACACGAGTGGAGTGAGCTTGAACGATACAAGTCACGATTATGCCGATTCTTTTAAATGGCTCACTCAAATCAAACACAAATGTAAAAAACGAGTGCGTGTGTACACGAGTGCGTGCATCACAGATTACCCCCTAATAGATTCCGCATACAGGGCCAAAAACGTGCCCAGCACATTCGTGTAGTAGCTCGTATATGAAGAGACGCTAAGAATCAAGACAACAGTGTCTCGACTAAGTTTGTGGCCTACGGGCACGCACAGTTCTGAACAATTAAAAAATAATTTCAAAACATATTTTAAATGGCTTCCTGTGCAGTAAAATTGTGTGTCAAGTCATTTAAGACATCTAGTTTCCAAAAAGATTGCATAACATTTCATTGATAAGTACATCGTATTTTATTACGTTACCGTAATTCAAATACACCGGAGTTCAACTTATACTGGTGACATAATGGTGCAAAGTTAAAATAATTAAGCACCCGTTGATATCTTTGAAATGTCCCTTTCACTCATTACGTAAATTACAATAGTTGTCTTTGTCTAATGCAGCACGTGTAACAAGTTGTGATTCATAATTCGATATTTGTATGGATATTGTTTGTTTTTTTACTAAGCTAATCCATTTTAATAATCAGTGAAGTATTCGTACCTAAATTATATATTTTTTTATACAAATTTATATTTTTCTAATAAATAATTAATTAACATTGTTCAATGTATTTATTTATAAATAATAAGCAAATGAAAAATAATATATCGACTATCCAGATCCAAAAAAATTTATCGATCAACATCCTTACCCTATCCCATTACTATGGTTCGGTGCATTATAAGTTTAACCTTGAACTATCCAATCACAGCGCATTTGACTCGTCCCCCGCATCCCGTGCATACCTCAAAATTTGGTGAAGTCGAATCGCAACAAATATTCAATTATGCGGTGTCTATTAGGGGGGGGGGGGTGATCTGTGGCGTGCATACGAGTGCGCATGGACGTGTGTAAGGATGAATGTATGTACATATTGTTGATAGCGAGAATCTCACCTGATATGTTGGGGGTGGTGGTGGCAACGAGAGCGGCTGCGCGACGTGCAGCTGCGCCTGCATGTGCGCCGGCAGCGCCGCACTCACTAACCCGCCGCCACCCTGAACATAAACGCACACATTTTATAATCATTCCGTTTATAATAATTCATAGCTGGATTACTTGCAGCTCTTCTCGACTTGGTGAAGAATATTAAAAAACATACGTAAACATATTTTTCTACGTGGTAGAGTCCCAAGCCCGTCTGGACGGCGACCACCTTTGGCCTTAAGTATGCCCCACCATAATAACCTTGTGTTGTGTTCCGGCATAAGTGACCTAGGTTCCTGTACCTTTATGGGACAGCAGCGTGTTCGCGACGCCACTGGCGTTACAAACACCCATAGGCGACGGTAACTACTAAATTCCAAGCGGGCCGTCAGCCGTCTGCTGTCCTACAGCAATAAGAAGAATATCAAAATCGGCAATGAAAAAAATAGTAAGTATAGTGGTGGTAATGGAAGGTATTATAGTAATGTGTTAAATGAATAAACACAACCGACCTGTGTGTGTATATGGTGTATGGGATGATGGGGCCACCGAGCCGCGTGGCGCACGTAGGGGCGGGCGGCCCGTGACGCTGATCCCACCACACCGACTCCCACGCCACCGCCTACTCCCACGCTCACACCACCACCGCTGCGACGCTGGTTAGAAACAATTTCATATTATTATTGAAATAAAACCTCTTTAGCACCGTTGCGATTTCAAATTCGATGAAAGGAGAAAGCTATATACATCAAAAGGAGACAAACATATTCATATATAGGATTTCGCCTGCGAGAGAACGAGATAGAATACAAGTATACAGTGTTACCTTTGTCTCCTCTTTGTTCGGGCTTTCGTAGCTTTTATACACTATGCTACCGGCACACCATCAGGCCGTTTTGACGTTTGTCCACTCCATGAAGTTTCGTATTAATTAATAATTACATTTGAAGGAGCAAATTGCTGTTCTTTATTGTCAATAACTGTACGTCGCTATTGACAATAAAGAACAGCAATTTGCTCCTTCAAATGTAATTATTAATTAATACGAAACTTCATGAGTGGACAAACGTCAAAACGGCCATCATAGCGTGCCGGTATAGTAATATATGAAATGAAATACTGATATACTTTTTTGGAGTTTCACTTCTGCCGTGCGTAAATTGCACGCACACACTTTTTTAAAGACAGTTCCCTGTTCCATGTAAATACCATAAAAATCTATTTTTGACCTGACTGATTTAGAGTTTGGAATGTTTTTTTTATTGCCGAAGAACAGCAGACAGCAGCAGCAGGCTGACGCGACGGCTCAATAAATAGTAAGTAGTTACCGTCACTAATGGATGTTCGCGACGCCAGAGTTATCGCGAATACATATGCTGCTGTCCGCGCATACGAGTACTAGAACCTGGATCACTTGTGCCGAAACACAACAAGGTTATTATGGCGGCATATACAGGGTGACTTTGACAAAACCGTCCAAATTTTTTTTACACATTAAACATCATTTAAGGAACTCATTTTTGCAAAAAAAAAATTGAATGTCAAATTTTCACCATAAAATATTTAATTCCAAGAAAATATGGTCACTATCAATCGTACAAAATAGTCATATGGTGCAAACTTCGTACGTTAACGTGTTATTACCTGTCTCTGTCACTCCCGCGTAAATTATATTAGTATTGCGTAGTATACGCTCGCACAGATGCAATGACCGCCGTCCTCGGCCTTGTATTAGGTCATTGCACCACTTTTTTGCGGTACCGATGGAGAGGTCATGGACACTTGCGCGCCGTATTATGTAAATTGCGAGTTCTTTGGATGACTTTATGAGGCTGATTAATTACTCAACATTTTTGTACTATGTGATACTAAACTAAAATACATGTTTCTCATAACTTTTACTAAAGATTCTTCTGTGTGAATTTGGACGGTTTTGTCAGTCACCCTGCATGTATCGAGGCCGTCTAGCTAGGGTTGTTTTGTCGTCTTTCACGATAGGCCTACTACAGCAGCAGGGGTCAGTCAGTATTCTTACACCATCCCTGCTCGAAGAAAATGGTAAAAAATATTTTTATGCATATAACGGTATTTTCATTCAAACACTGACATCAGTTTTAAACCAACTCACATGATGATGCGACAGGGCGTGTCTCGCGTGGTGGGAAGCCATTAGCTCCAACGGCGCTCCTCTCGCCTGTACAAAATAAAATGTATATTTACCAGTATGTATGTACCTAGTCAGGTCATAAATTCTGTCACATGTTTAATGTAAAATAATTGTAACAAGTTTATTTATTATGTAACCATTCATATACCAAAATGAACTTAACAAAACATAGATTCTTATGACATTAAAGTTTATTCAAAATGACCTCCGTGATTTTGAATACAAGCCTTCAATCTGCGCGGCCAGTCGTCTATCGCAGCACGAACGAGGTCCATGTCAATATCGGCGGCTGCCTTAATCAAGGATGTCTTGAGTGACTCCAAATTGGGATGAGGCTTTGAGCACGCCTTTTCCTCCAAGTGTTGCCATATCTTGTAATCTAACGGATTCAAATCTGGACTGGAGGAGGGCCAGTCTTCGTGCCGGATGAAGTCGATTTCACGCGCCGCCAGCCAGTCTTGTGTGCTCTTCGCTCTATGAGCTGGCGCCGAATCTTGTTGGAATACCCAGTGCCTGTTATTGAACATGGTATGAGAAACAGGTTCCACAAGGTTCGTCAGGACTGTATTTTGATACACAACAGCATTCGTTTTTACACCTTTCTCACAAAAATGTACCTCTGTTAAGCCCCAATAAGAAACTCCCAACCATACCATGAGCGAGGATGGAAAATGACCTCGTTGGACACGCGGAATACGGTTGCTCGCTTCTTCACTACTGTGTGCGTACACCTTATCATTTTGTTTGTTGTAGCTCTCTTCTACGGTAAACATTTTTTCATCCGAAAAAAGAAATTCCCGATATTTTTTTCCCGCGTACCGCTTCAACAAAGCGCGGCATCTCTTCAGTCTCAGGTCCATTAGACGAGCAATCAAACGATGTCCTGTTTTTCTTCGATATGCCCGAAGCCCAAGTCTTCATTTAACACCCTTTTCACCGTGGTTCTGCTTAACCCCATCTGAAGGGCCAACAGTTTCTGCTTACGTTTGGGATTTCTTTGAATTCGTGCCTTCACAGCTTTTATCACTGCTGGAGTCCTAACAGACCGAGGGCGACCACTTCTTGACCTGTCATCTACACTAGAGTCTTCATTGTATCGTTTGATGGTACGATAAACGAATCTTTTGGTTATATTCAAAGTTTTTCAGTATGTTAAAAATTTGAATTGGCGCGTAACTGCAACGATGCAACGCAATAACTGCAACACGGTCTTCTTTAAGCGTCCACTCCATATTTAAAAATGAGTAAAATTTCAAAAAGTATACATTTTTATTTTCATGAACAATTCTAAATTCAAATTCAATAAACTTTTTTGTTGCCAGCATTCTAAAAGAAAAGTTTTTACTGTGTGACAATACTTATGACCTGACTAGGTATTGTATGCGATTGGCCGGGCCTATGGTATGTGCCTATGTATGGTTGACAAGATGTCACTGTCACTGTCAAATGACAAGAACCGCGAGCTAGTGTGACTGGTTAATCTAATATTTCTCCTCACCCTATATCACTCTAATTCTATAAATATTTTATGTAAGTTCCTTGCTTTAAATACCAACTAATATTATAAATTCGAAAGTGTGTTTGTTTGTTACGCTTTCACACCTAAACTGCTGAACCAATTTTGATGAATTTCGGTATTGTCATAGATTTAACATTAGAGAAGGGCATAAGTAATTTTTTTTTAATTCTACTACTCTAAACTAAAAATATATATTTATAACCAATTTAACGTATGGCACCTTATCCTTAGAAAATATTTCCGGAGACTAAATTCGATTTACTAAAACTATTTTCACTATTCCATCATCCGACAATTCTTAATCTTGGCAAAATCAGTGCCAGAAGCATTGGAGCCATATATTAAAAACCAATACCAAGACATATAATTCTTATCCCATCTTACGGACACCGCGTGACCTATTTTTGATAATAATGTGCCCCCTCCCCTTGGTGACCATCCATTAGTATATGAGAACCCCCCCCCCCCCACTAGTTTTCACGTAGTAATTCATTAGTACGGTTACTATAATTATTTTGCATACAGATAATTAAAAAATATATTTGGCTCATATTTGTTTTCATTATTAATACAGAGCTCAACGCTGCGCGCTTTATTTGAATACAGCTAGAAAAGGTGACACACACACAGCTTTCTCGTCAATAATTTTATTCTTATGTTAAGAATTATTTTTTAATTTTTAGTTTGATTAACCATAAAATCGTGTTCTTTTTTAGTTTTTTTAAACTATATTTTTTTTTTAGTACAATTGCAACTAAAGCGTAAAAAGTCAAAATGAAATGTCAAACGCAAATGTCAATCTGCGACGTACAGGCGAGCTAGACAAGACGCGGCACGTGCGTCCGTCTCGCACGCTTTTCACCGACTACCCGCTGTTAATTTTGTTCCTCATCCAACGAAGCCCTCGAGGTAGGAATGCGGTTCCAACGCTATAGACACTGATTTGCCAGTGTCAAAGTATGTAACAATATGTTAAAGAGTTTAGAAAAGGCAAACGGTGAAATAGCGGCCATTTTTACTACCTTAGTTTTGTAAATAAAAATAAAATAAACCTACTGTGACAATTAACACAGCGCCATCTAGTCCCAAAGTAAGTAGCATTACACTTGCGTTATGGGTACTGGACAACTCATAAAATACATATTATATACTTTTCTTTTGTTCATAAACACCCAGACGCAAGACGGGAATCGAACCCATAACCTCCGCAAGCGTACCGAAGTGCGTTAGCCGCTACTCCACTGAGGTCGTCGAGGCTTTGAATACAATTTTTATGGTTAAATCACCACACACAAGTGTTAATGGTAAATTATAAAATGTCCAATCTCACCTCGGTAGCGAGCAGTAGTGGCGCGTGATGCAGTTCTGGGGCCTGCAACGGAGACATGGCGCCCTCCCCACTCCCTAACATGTCTAATCTTCCACCTTCCGCCCGCTACAAGGACAAATTCATAATTAATTCATCTTTTTTACTCCTCCAGAGGGGCGCGAGACGAATGACAGAGACAGAAAGTCGATTTATTACTATACACTCACGGCGAGCGGCGTGTGACATCATATCTTCTGTCTCGCTCACTCTTTCACCTCCTTATCATAGCATCTATTTATACATCTGATTTACAAATATGTATATATCATAGAATCCTGGATCTGAATTTTATTGCGACCTTCGATGAAGAAATCTGCCTTCAACTATAGATCTCTTGTAGACCACGTACCCCTCATACCTCAAAAACATAAATATGTGTAACAATTGACTGGACGCCATCTACCTACAATGTAAGCAGAGCGCTTGCATTATGGGTGTTAGACAACTCATTCACTTTTGAAAATAAACTATACATAAAACACCCACACTCGAAACTGTGATCCCACAGGCGTTCCGACGGACTAAACCCACTGTGCCTAGGAGCCTAATCATGTGTTTACAGCGAAAAACTCCAGTTTACTCATATCTTCTCTCTCTCTACCATTCTTATTATTATCTATTCTTCTGTATTAATTCCTCTCCTTTTTTATACATCATCATCTAAGCGTAGTATCCCGGTCGCTTTCCGACTTTTTCTACTCCACTTCGCACGGTCTTCAGCATCCCTGGTAGTGAGCCCATTGGCACGCATATCACCCTTTACGACGTCAAGCCAACACTTTTTGGGTCTACCTGGGCCCGGCGGAGGCGGCATCGCCAGGCATTTGTTGCCCACGTAAACATCCGGTTGCCGTAAAACGTGGCCGTACCAACGGAGCCGACACTCCTTCAATTTAGTTCCTGACGCGGTCCTCGCGCGTCTCCTTTTTTATTAACTTGGCGAAATCAAATACTTTGATTTAGATTCATACTACTACACTCACCTGTGAATTCGTAATATAATGCGTATGAGGGTGAGGCGGGGAGGCGAATGGTCCTCTCGGCGGGGGCGGGGGAGCGAAGCCCCCGTGATATTGGAGCCCAGCGTACACGCCCCCCATCTAGAGGTACCAGGCGTTCAAAATTAATAAGACCTTTGACAGAAAAAACTTGCCTGATCCGTGAAGGTTTTGAGAGGTTACATTGCGTTTATGCAAGCCTAACCAAGGGATGATTGAAAATGATACTACAGGGTATGAGGAAGCTAAACAGCTTACTTGAAAGCGCAAAATGGCCTTCGAGGCACACGCCCATTCTACATGGGATGAAGAAACCGGAGTTGTCAACAGCTTCCGGCCGGGAGATTTCTTATCTCGGATTGAAGAGATTAAACTATCATCTACGGTGGGACAAAGTTATTCGGTTTGGGAGTAGTCAGCAGAATATTTAGCGATGTTTTTTTTAGTTCATACGAGTTCCACATGCATCTTCTGCGGCTTCACAGCATTCGTAGCTAATCAGAATACGGGTGGCTGGATGGTCCTAACTGAAGCTATGTGGCCCACATGGATGGCCGAAGTAAATGTAAGAATGGACCAGTTCGGGTACCATTAAACCTAGACACAATACTAGGTATTATTTCGGTTTTTCATTCAAGGTTGATCCGATTCAGATCGAATACACCAGAATTGATTCTCGATTAAATCAAATCGAAATATCGATTTACAATTGATCGACTTATATCGACATGCTTTGTTCACACTTTGCAAATCTAAAATTCACAATCTTCTGGTAGTACTGTAATATTATTGTAAGTGGCAGAAGTAGTCTGAAGATATTATTATTGAAACACTTCACGGATCGGACAAAGTACAACCTGGTTTCCACAACAAATATGATATTTAATCAATTATGAATGAATTCAAGGTGAAATCAATCAAAATATTTTGACTTTAATCATTCCACCTTCTGTTTGATGTTTAATGCTAGTGCAAAACGGAAGTTCTGTTTAGCCCCTTTATTCTAAGGAATGTTTTAATTGAAACGGATTTACCATTTACCAGGGTCACAAACACAGCAGCGTTCAAATGTGCAAGCAATAAATCGGGTCTATTTACTCCTACATAAGGATTACCATTAAAAAAAAATACATATTTTAACCACTCATGAAAACATGAAAAGGAACAACAAGCGCCATTTTAATTTTTTAATACTTCCACCAAATAAAAATAATTATAAATCAAAATAAATAATTGTTAAACTCATTTTAAAAATTATTTATTTGAGCACATTATCTAGTATTTTATTTAGACGATGAAATCTCTGATGATCAAAATGGTCAGACTCGTTAGATAAAATGTATCGATACTTGAACATATCAAGTAAAAATAAACAAAAGTCTGTTCATTTAATATACAAAGGGCTACTTGAGTATGTACAAGTATATAACAAAATGGAAGAAGAAAAATGATAAAAATTATAAATAGTTCTGGTGTTCCACACTCAACACTTCACAATAAAATAATTATTATTATTACTGTTAAAAATAATAATAGACGTATGATTAACATTTTTTTTCACAAATAAATTAGCATTTATCCGGACGAAACAGGCAAAATCTAATACCAAAAGCGACCAGTCCAATGTATTTATAAAAAAATCACTTAAAACCTAAAAAAGCTAGAGTTAGTTGGTAGCAGTGTAAATTTTAAATAGCATTGTAACTCCGACGATGATCGTTTATTTCATATAAAGCATTCACCAAATCATAAAATACCCACATGTGTAGTAATCGATGCATGCTGTACAATATTCGAAATAATAGGATTCGATTAGTAACTGGACAGACACGAAACATTTGGCAGTAAACAATATTTATGTAACAAGTGTCTTATAAGAATTAGGTGAGCAAAATAAAAATTGAGACACAGTAGAACCTCTGTAAGTAGAGCTTGAAAACGCCAAAAAATTTGAGTTCCGAATTATGGAGAAATTCCACTTCAGCGAATTTTGTAAGAAGACGATTTATTCCAACGAATTTTGAGTTGAGAGTTGAAATAAATGAAAATCCTAGTTATAAAAAACTATGTTGTACATATTTTTAACCGTGCAGAGGCGGAGAAAGAATACTGATCTTTGCGGCCGGGGTCGGCCAGTCGTAAAAGGCGACAAAACAACCCACCCTAGCTACGTTTGGTCTTAAGTCATCATCATCATCCAAGCGTAGTATCCCGGTTGCAACTTAAACTTCCGTTTCGGTGCCCGGGGTCCGCTTTCAGACTCTTTCTACTCCACTTTGCACGGTCTTCAGCATCCCTGGTAGTGAGTCCATTGGAACGCATATCACCATTTACGACGTCAAGCCAGCACTTTTTAGGTCTACCCCTCCTGCCGGGGCCCGGCGGAGGCGTAGATGTGCCGTAAAACGTGGCCGTACCATCGGAGCCGACACTCCTGCAATTTATCCGCAATATCACGGACATGAAGGCTGCCGCGAATGCGGGAGTTCCTAACGCAGTCCTTCCGCGTCACTCCACACATCCACCGCAGCATATTCATCTCCGTGACACGCAGTTCTTGCTTGTGTCGCTCTAACACCGGCCACGCTTCACAGCCGTATAAAAGGACAGGCCTAATGATGGTCTTATAGACCTGTCCCTTCAACTTTACCGGCATCTTGGGGTCACAAATGACACCAGTTACCTCACGCCATTTGGCACACGCGGCAGCAATGCGTGCCTTGACGTCGCAATCGAAGTCACCAGACGCGTGAAATACAGATCCCAGATATTTCACCTGGTCCGTGCGCTCGACCGTGTCGCCGCCTATGCGTACGGGTGTAGGATCTGTGGAGTTACAGGCCAAGTACTCGGTCTTCGCCACGTTGAGTTTCAGACCGCCGTCCTCAAGCGACGTTTGGTCTTAAGTATGCCGCCATAATAACTTTGTGTTGTGTTACGGTATTGACCCAAGTTCCTGTACTCTCATAGGACAGCAGCGTGTTCGCAATGCCACTGGCGTTGCAAACACCCATAGACGACGGTAACTGCTAAATTCTAAGCGGGCCGTAAGCCTGTCTACTGTCCTACAGTAATATGAAAAAAAAAATATCGGTATATTCTGAAATTGCAATTTATTTTTTCAAGTTATATAAGGAAAATAAGTACTGGATTTGTTTATAGGGATACGCTAATATTTCGACTTATAGAGCGTTCTGATTTTGTACAACAGAGGTTTAGAGGTTTCAATAGAAGGGAACTCAAACATTTTTCGAGTTTAAGAGGTTTTCGACTTATAGAGGTTCAACTGTATATAAAATGTAATGAATACATATATTGAGTCCTAGACATAACATGACTAATAAAATGACGATAGGTATAAAGAATATGAGCTTGAGTGGTGCGTGCGTTGATTTAAAATATGCCACCATAACTAAGTATACAAATGAAGTTTTATAAATGTTATTCAATAACCTGATCATTATCTCTTTAACCTAGAAATCACACTAGACGTGTCACTACTGTGACGCCAATACAAGCACGATCATATAATTGTATTGTTTTAATAAGATCAGTGCCATGCATTGCCACGCCATTATCAGTTAACTCCCTAATACCTCTAAATGTAGGGGCTTACGGTGGATTATTGTTAACAATTATTTATTCCATCCTTAAATTAGCTTATTTCGTTTGAATATATAATATAAATGATTGCTTGGCTAAATTATTATTACAAAAATTATAAAACTTCATTCTTAATACTGTTCTACCAAAATTATCACAATAGCAGTTTTATTTGATGGCCTTGATCAGCAGATTTGTTCAAAAGTTCGTGTTGTTTTAAACGAAACAAAATTATATGAGAACAATTATGAAGGTGTGAAAATTAATCTAAAACATTAATAAATCCATAAGAATAATACAGAAACGTAGACGCAGGTAAAAGCCATTTCTGAAACAATTTTAAAATCAAACGTATCCTTATTGGTCAGTACCTAACCAATAAGGATGCCTTATTCAAAATCCAAACTATAATTGGCTCAAGGAGAAATAACCTCTATCCAATTCGTTAAGTACCTAATTGTAAGCGCTGTGCATGTCTATATATTATAAAGTATGTATACAATAAAATAGAATTTCGTGTAATACACACTGGAATCACAGCAAAACAATATTACTAACAGCAAAGGCCTAAATAAAGTTTTAAGGCAGATTTGTATCAAAGTCCAATAAATCGTAAGGTCAAAGGCATGTGCTGGTAGTAATATAGAGACTGTGCTTTAACTATTAAGCCTACCACCACCTCGCTATGTCACACTGCATTTACCAGCCGCTGTTAACACGATCCAAATGCTCGGCAGAATCGCCTCGTTTGAACTTTGCACAAATTATGATCACCCAGTCCCATTATTTTTAGAAAACTAGGGATCATTGTTGTTTGGCTGTAATTTTACCAATTTCCAAAACGAAATGTCAATTTTATTTACATGCAAGTTGCCAGCAACGGAGGCAAACAATTAATAAATAATAGTCCTTGAATCAATGTCATGTGATTAGTATCCATACAATTAAGTATGAATTGTTTGACTAAGTAGCTGATAACATCATAGATATAGAAGGGCTGTTTTCTAAAGTGAACATAAATCTGCGCAAAGTCCAATATACAAAAGGGGGGGGGGGGGAGGGCACAGTCACACGAGCCAAGCTTTATTAACTCACTAACATAACAGTGCTTAATATAATTGAAATAAGGGGGTGTGGCTCACAAATACATAAAGTAATCAGAGCTACTGTTAAACAGACTTGTAATGACTCGCTTGGTACTTCTGAATCTAAGAAATTGCACATTGATTTCGTTCTTACTATTACTAATTCAGTTAAAAGTTACTAGTTATATACATGCCCAAGTATATAAAATGTAGTAATCAGTTGTCTAGTATCCATAACACAAGTGCTATGCAACTTAGTTTGGGAATAGATCGCGTACGAAATGTTCCAAAAAATATTCTTAAACTATTCATAGAAGTACCTAGTGAAAGTCACAAAGTTGTCTATCATCCATAATTGTAAAGTGAAAACGTATAAATATTAGTAACCTCTCCCATATGCTAAACTCAAATTACTTGCTTTCGAACGCTGCTCCAATTGATTCGTGTTTACTTAAAACGGAAATGGCCGTTTTAAATAGGCAATTATAGTAGGTGGTTTAGTAAGTCGCCCTAAGGCATTCTTTGGGGGTAAAGATAAAAATTGTGACGAAGAGAGTAAATTAGCTAACAAATTTGACAGCGGCTAACGTATACCTCACATAATAATGATACCAAATGCCACATTTGGTTGCCTGAATATGTAAACACAGAAGATGTTAATATGGTCTGTGATATGTATAAAAAATAAAATGCATAACTATAAATAGTTTGACGATAAAAAAACGTCTGTTACAGTTAACAATATTGGAGCAGCGGACGGTACAGAACAATATAAGATTATCTCAAAAAAGAGAAACGAGCGTAGATGCTATTATAAACTGTGACCTGAGTACAGCCAGCAAAAGCGATCATCAGATATAATTTTCATTAATATTTTAATTGTCACATAACTTTAAACAACAGTTTTGTTTCATCGAAAATAGAAAATATTAATTTTAAATCAACATCGAGGTGGAATAGATTCAGATTAAAAACCTACGAATTGTCGTTTTCGTTTAACAAAACTGATAAATCTCAATGTTAAAAGCACATGTACCCAAAATACATTACAAACTAACGTCACAATATCTAAACCAATAGTTAGAAGAGCCCATTAGAAGTGATAATCATGACGCCATTGCTAGCTTTCCCTGGTAACACTAATGCACTCTGGTAGAGCGCAAGCTTACATTATACAAGCAAACACTTTACACGATGGCTATAGAGGCGATGAGTGCTGCTATAAATAAACAATAGAAACCCATTGATATGTATATAGATAGATAGATATATTATAAGACATAAGAATGTCATACGTTTAAACACCTAAGCTTCCTATCGTGACCGAGATTATTGTGGAAGCTATAATAGATTACATAGATTTGTTGCAAAAGACCAAAATCGTTCAGCAGATTTATAAATTTCATAACCAGACATTATAAATTATTAAAAATCTCGTTCCTCGATGCTGTTAAGAAGAAGTTAAACCTACATAAGCACCTCACATCGGTGGGTTTTGGGAAAGCCTTATATACAGTTACGGAATATACTATATCTATTTGTTAGTAATTTAGATAGATGCTTCATTGAATATTCGAACGATTGATTTGAATTTTGACCACGACAGTAAAGAAAAACGTAGTATATACAAACACTTATGGGAATAAGTCTAATTAGCAAAGCTACGAGTTATAATGTGTCTAAAATATAAATGTCTATACCCCACATGCCATCGCATAAAGCATTTGATGTAAAGCAACATACATTAATCAGAAAACGTATACTTAAAAGTACAGATCTATTTATTTCATAGCCTTAACCAATCAACAATAATCTGGGCATGCATATCTCATGTAATTTTAGTGCGCCACGTTAATAAATGGAAGATGCTGCTCCAGCGTTGGAGAAAATCGGTAAGCGTGAGATCTGTGTAAAGGAAGACAATTCCAATGGATTCTTGTATATGTAGGAGTATTGTGTTGGTTTAAGAAAGCGTGGGAAAGGGAGACTGGATCGTAAAGATTACACAGATTGAAAATTAAAAGGTTGAAACAAGAGTACGAAATGTATTCAGAAGAATATCAGAAAAACACCTAACAGTTCTTAAGAAACTAAATCCAATAAATCAAATAGTCAAATAAAATACGACTTAACTGTTGACAAGTGACGATTTATGGATTTATTAAAAACATATATTGATAATATCCATTGATATTACGAATAAAATTGAAACAGTGGGTAGGGCCAAGTAATAGATTCAATATTCAAGTTATTAGACCCAAAGACAAGCTAAATCTAGATTGATTAAATGCAGAATATCATTACAACCCTTCAAATCTTCCAACTATGAATAAAATAAACAAAAATAAGAAGAAAAAAAAGAGTAGATATGTGCTCGTTTGCGAGAAATTGAAAAAACAAAAACACGTATCCAGAAGCTCTTACGGACTGTCGACAACTGTGGTCTAAACATAGCAGAGTTTAATAGTACGAAACAAATTTGAGATGAGAAAAATCGTGCTATAGTTTCATATAAGGGATTCTGCATATATGCAGTACATTGCCAGTCACTAAACTATTTAAAAAGCTTAAGGTTGTGTACATATTTAACAGATTAGAGGCACATAGGACTTGGAATTCACGTACGCTAATAAAAACATCTCTACAAAGACTGAAAGCCAGCAAAAACTGTAAATTTGAGACGTGAAACGAATATTCGACACGTTCTATAAGCCTAGGGGGGGGGGGGGGGATTACGGACGGAAAGGGCGGTGAAATCAGCATGTTAGTCATCGGGCAACATTCATACTACGTAATAAGCTTAGGATAGGACTGATTTGTGTTTGGATGTACGCGTATATCCATCGAGTATACCTGGTAGCGAAGATGCGGCAGTGTCGGGAGAACTGCAGCGCCCCACACTTCGCCCGCGGCGGCACTCACGCTCACCTGTGCGGTGGCCTTACACCATTTACACTTCGACACTCGGTAGTATATACCAAATTATATTATACTAATATTATTGATACGAGCGATTCTTCACTATTCAGCTAAATTTTAAGCATTATAAATTATTTGAACAACGAATATATTACTCTCTTCAATACATACACGTATATCATCAGTATCAAAAGCTACTACCAATACCTTTGAATTTTTTTTTAAATTATCTTCTATATTAACAATCATATCGCCTGAACTCTTCAAAGTCCTGACTTTATCTGTTTGTCTGGCTTAATCGGAGCTAGGTGTAATGAAGAATCGTCCATCAGCGTGAGATATTATAATCAAATCAACATTATTAACATCTCACGATCACTTATTCTTAAGCGTTAAAATTATAATAAACCTTATTTTGGATTATTTATGCTATGCCCAGATTTAATCATTATCATCCGGTACGATTTAAACAATTTTTTGTTTCGATATAACGAAATAATACACAACAAAAAGTAAATAATCTAAAACTAAGATGATTTAGGAAAATATTTCAATTGATTGCAGATCTTTGCAAATATTGTTATAAAAGAATTTATTACAAATGATGACAGAAATTACAATAATGTAAAATTATAAATATAAGTCAGCAATATTGACAAATATCAGGAAAAAACTACAACAATATGAAAAATATCTCCGTGCAGAGGCGGAGTGAGAATATTAAAGTAAAAGGCGACAAAACAACCCTGACATGTCTAGATGGCAACCACGTTTTGTCTTAAGTATGCCCCCATAAAAATATTGTGTTGTGTTCCGGCCGGCATAAGTGACCTAGATTCCCGTATCCTTGTGGGACAGCAGTGTTCGCGGTGCCTCTGGCTTCGCAAATATTCATAGACGACAGTAACTGCTTACTAAGCGTGATGTTCCTCACCAATATATATATATATATATATATATATATATATATATATATATATATATATATATATATATATATATATATATATATATATATATATATTTAATATTAGGTATGTAGATAAATTTAATTGTAGAGATTTTAGTTCGTTTTGCATATTTTTTGTGGAGTTATTTTTGTTTATTATATAGTATAACCATTCGAGCATCATGTGTCATTTGTGTGTGTGTGTGTGTGTGTGTGTGTGTGTGTGTGTGTGTGTGTGTGTGTGTGTGTGTGTGTGTGTGTGTGTGTGACTTGAGGTACTATTAACTACGATTAAGACTGTGTGTGCTGACTTGTCAAAAATCTATGTTATTATTTATAGATTTTTCTCTAAATACATAGATTCTTAATTAATCCTTCAGCTTTATTAAGAATATTTCTCTCACTGTGTGAAAAATTAATGAAATACATAAATAAATATACATAGACAATCGTCACAGCGCCATCTAGACCCATATCAAGCGGATCACTTGTACTATGGATACTAGACAACTGGTATACTATAATACTTATATGCTTTTGTAAATAAATACATATTAAACACCCATATTCGGGATCCGAATCAAACCAATGACAGGCGTTCTGAAGGTCGTAAGCCGATGCGCCACGTTTCGTCGGAACCCTCGACTAGTGGATCAACTGTTGGATTAGATGCACTGTCAATAAACGATGGAGACTTCAAATATGACATTAAAGAATGTGAGCTCTAAAAGTGCTAGCATCTTTAAGTGTTTGTGAAGTGTGATCTGTGAATTCAGTATCCATTTCGTATCTTTTTTTCCAGTCTGTATATACTGGATATATGTATAAACTCTCTGTTATAATACGCGTTTCTCTTAGTCAGTCTTCTTTAATAGAAAAAAAAAACTAGTTCCATAGTTTCATATACACTCAAACTATGAAAAATTATATGAATGACACAAATATTTTTCCTTCGTACCAGTCAACTGTAATTGTCATTAATGACCTAGTCGTATTGTGTGTATGCAGAATTACGCTTTCTAAATAACCGCTGTGTATAAATAAATAAATATACAAAATACAATTTACACAGCACCATCTAGTCCCATAGTAAGTAGGAGAGCACTTGTGCTATGGATACTAGACAACTGATATTTATTTATTTCGAAAGGTGGCTGTGCTAGTTTATTCAACGTAGTATCACTGCGTCCAATTTAATGAACTATCGTGATCGCCACATTTACTATAGCTCGTTGGCGAAGCTAAAGTGTTTTGACAGGAGCTTCGCGTATCTCATCTGATTCCAGCATATTTTTCCCTAGTATGAGATTACGTTTATGCATCAGGGAACAGCAGTGGCACAGCAGGTTCAGAAACGTTTCATCTGCCTCTTTACAAAATCTGCAGGCTTTGCTATCCCTGATCCTTATGTTACTGAGGTGCTTGTTTAGACAGCAATGTCCGGTAAGCGCCCTCGTTAAGGTGCATAGCTGATTCCTGTTAAGTGCTAGTGCTTCGACCGCAAGTTTGCGGTTGTAGGCTTTTACTAGCATTTTGGAATGATTCAAGCCTGGAAATGTATTCCAGCGCTTGATAGATTCACTGGTACATTGATCCCAGAGGGTGAGACAACTGACATATACTTATTATATATATTTTTGGTAAATAAATACATATTATAACATCACCCGATTTGGGACGTGTATCGACGTGCGTTGACCGTTACGAAGGTAGTAAATTGTCAAATTAAAATGTTAACGAATTTTTTTTATTGCATATGTGTTGTGATTTTTTTTTTTGTATACATTAAATAGGTAGGTACAAGACTATATACTTAATATTTTTTTATTACATATAGATTTGTTTTTAATATCATTAAATGATAGTGACGTGAAAATTTTTTGGAGTAAAAAAAATCAATAAAATCATAAATATGTAATTTTTATATTGATACAATGTGATTTTTTCTGAAATATTTTCTTCATTTAATAATAATTGTTATTTAGTTACAAGTGGAGGGAGACGGTCAATAAATTGCAGCAACGTAGTCACTATCCTCAGCTCTGAGGAACCGACTGAAGAGTTATTAATAATTTTCTAAAAAAAAAAACTTGAGAGGCTTGTTGAGAATATTAGATATATTGATATTATTAGTTTAATATTTAAAAAAATACAGTAGATTCAAATAATTGTATTATTAACAAATTTGCACGAATTTATCGTACTAGCCGTAACCGCCAGCTTCGCTGGTCGAATAACAGATAAAAAAATCGAAAAAATATAAGGTTTTCGTACGCATGCGTGCTACACCGCTTGCCACACTTATTCGCGGCAAGACCACACACATTCTTAAAACTTTAATAACTTTATATTAAATGAAGGTATCGAGGGCCAAGTGTCTAAGAAATAAAACTTAGAAAATTTAATTGAAATCTATACAGTAGTTAGCGCGATGATCCGTGATACGCGCACAACTGCAGTACTCTATCATCTTATTTATATAGATAAGTGAGAAAAATATTCTAAAATAAGCAAAAAATATTATTCAACATTTTTTTCTCAACTACATTTTTCAGTAATGATAGAACACACAAAACTAAACTGTTTGCATACAAATACTTGACTCCGAATGGGACTAGGCGTGTCGTTGTCAATGGCACTGATATAAAATAAGAGCTTTAATAGTACTTTTAAACCAAAGTGCCATAATAGTATTCACTGTTGTCCACATGTGCTATAATATCAATGTTGTACATAAGTGGCATGACAGCACTATTGCACATAATAGTGGCATAATAGTCTTGTCGTGTATAAGTGCTATAATAGCACTGTTGTACATAAGTGGCATGACAGCACTATTGCACATAACAGTGGCATAATAGTCTTGTCGTGTATAAGTGCTATAATAGCACTGTTGTACTAAGTCTGCCGTCATTTGCTGTTGTATTTATATACATTTGTACCATAATAGTATTGTCGTGTATAAATATCATAACAGGACTGTTGTACATGAGTATCATAATAGCACTGTTACACATGTGTCATAATAATGCTCTATATACAAGTGCTATAATAGTATTGTTGTACATAAATGTATTATAGCACTGTTGAAATCAAGTGGCGTAATAGCATTGTTGTACAAAAGTGCTTAAACTAACAGAGTAATTGGACTGTAACATTCATCATAATCATAGCATCATCGTAACAAAATAATACAATAGAAAATAAATTTGTAATTGAATTATATATGTATATAATCAGATCATAAAATGCAATAAATTTAATCAATTCACTAACATTCATAACAAGTCTCCCTCGCCGCGATTTCGATGATCATGTGTGGGGCTTTACAGCATAGAACATACCTGGCTCCTGGTGGGATGGTCCCGGTGAGAATGCGCCGGATGCGGCCACGTCACCCCGCCACCGAGGCCGGAGAGACGAGCGCCGCGGAGCGACATCTGCAAAACGTTATCCATACTAATATTACAAATGTGAAATTAACTCTGTCTGTCTGTTACGTTTTCACGCCTAAACCGCTGGACTAATTTTGAGGAATTTCAATATAGAAATAGAAATTAGAATAAACATTTAGGAGAAAATAAAAAAAATGCTACCTGTAAAATAATTAGCCATATCTTTATCAACACAATTTTTTTTATTGCTGTAGGACAGCAGACAAGCTGACGGCCCACTTAGACTTTATCAGTTACGATTGACTATGGGTGTTTGCAACGCCAATGGCATCGCGAACACGCTGCTGTCCCATTAGGCTACAGGAACTTGGGTCACTAATTCCGGAACACAACACAAAGTCATTATGGAGGCATACTCAAGACCAAAGGGTTGTTTTGTCGCCTTTTACGACACGCCAGCCCCGGCCGTTGAGGCCAGTATTCTATCTCCGCCCTTGCACAGAGAAAATACACGGATAATATATATATAGTATTGTTGATAGAGATATAGTTGATTTGGGAGGTCGAAATAGGCTTAATAAAACTCCTCAAACGGCGATCAGGGTATTGCCTTCATTGCTTACCCTGGTCGCCATACTTAACCGTATGTGGGGGGTGGGGCACAGAATTGATTTTTACAATAATAATAACAAACCAAAATTTCCCACTGTTCGGAACGGACCTTAAGCGGCCTACACACGACCCTAAAATCAGTGTCGATATCGGGACAGCGGTGGTGGGGATGAAATCGGCTTCTACTCTACACACGTCCCTACCAGTTAGTACATAACCGACCGTGCAACAGACAGCTCGTTGATCCGAGATGCCACCGACACTCTCAAAACAGCAAAAAGTAGGCATTGCCTTGGCACTTACTATGGTGTCACCTAACCAGAGACGAAAAAGGAAGATCTGGGTTAAAAACTGGTCGATGAAACGTCATACTGCGTAGAAATCAGTCCCGATTTCGCTACACACATGCCGACAACGCTCCCTAGACGATAATCGTCCCTAAATCATGAGCTCGCCCGAATCGATTTTAGTGTTTAGGGTAAGCAATAAAATCGGGTTACGATTTGCCTATACACGAGGTGATTTAGGGTCCTCCCCACCACTGTCCCGATATCTCAACTGATTTTAGGGTCGTGTGTGTGAGGCCTCTTTACATATACCGGTAATCTCAATACCTATGCAGGTGTCCCAACAATGTTGGCCTTCATCGTCGGTACATGGCAATTATGACATCCATCCATCCACTCAAGCCTGAGTGAGACCTCTAGAATGGTCGTCGAGTGGAATACCACTGAGCTCCCAGGTACTTTTAGTCATTAGAAGTGCCGGGAGGAGTAGTTCTCTCCGCCATTGTCTTCGCCAGTTATTGCACCCTAGCTAAAGTACCTACATAAATACATAAATGTTCTCCAAGCCGCTTCAAGGTTGGAAACCTGGAATGTCCACGGTACCTGGTTAATATCGAGGAGAAGGGGCGTGTGGTGCGCGTGCTGCACGTGGGCGGCGTGCGCGTGCGGTGCGTGCTGGGCGTGCGCGTGCGCAGCGTGCGCGTCGTGCGTCCATACGCCGCCGCCCCCCGCCCCTGAACTCATATAGCGTACGCGGCGACTGAAAACAATACACCAGGACTTCTCAAATAGGAATGCATTGAAATAAAGTCGGACAGCGGAACCCGGGCACCGAAGTGAAAGTTTGGATTGCAACCGGGATTTAACGCTAAGACGATGATGAGTTTTTCACGGATATGTGCTTTAGAACATAATTTTCATTGCCTGCTAGGAACCAATATATTTTTTTTATATATTCCAACTATTGATAATAGTGCTCAAACATCTAGTGAGTCGTAAAAGACAATCAATAGCTTACATCTATTGGTAATAATAATAAAACCTCTTTGTTGAATATTTTACGCTTTCGACCTGGAGGTCGAAGTCCTTTCCTGGACTGGAATCTGGAGTCCTTTCCAGCTGCTTTTCCCCCTAGGACCTTTCTAAATAGTGGCCAGTGTCTTCCATCTCTTATCCTTGGTGCGTGCAAGGTGTTGCTAATACAGAACCAATAAAGAAATAAAGATAGGGAGATAGGGAGGTCCTCCGATCAGTAACTATTTTTTAAACTATGTCCATTGCTTCTATTTTCCCGTCCTCCTCTTTCAGGGCCTGGTGGCATATACAAGATGAAGAAGCTATCAGGGACATAAGTTTTTACCAGAATAAGGGAATAGTGAAAAATGTTTCACCATTATCAGGATTTTTCGTGTCTAAATTAATGAAAACAACTCACGGAGGCTGATAATGATGTCGCGGCAATCGTCTTTCGACGGCAGGCGTCGCTACTGATACGTTGCTTTCACCTGGAAAAAGAAAAGTATTATATCTCCTTATTATATGAACAGTACATAACATCCCACTGTTGGGCTGAGGGTCTAATCCACAGGGTGTATTGGAAGGTAATCTAATAGAATAAAAGATAATATATATTATGTGGTCATCATTTCTGTAAATGGCAACATTACACGACTATTTATTTATGGCATATGGTATAGTTAACAACATCCCCCGGTAGTAAGTCCGTTGGACACTTCTTGGGTCTACCCATCATAGCTGGGCCCATCATCTATATAAACTAACTGTGCTCGCGACTCCGTCCGCGTGGAATAGTGACTTTGGGCAGAATTTTTTGGATATATGAACCCTATTTCATATGATTGATGATATAAATCTGAGGTCAACTTAAATTGGAATATAAAATTTCCAAAAATTATAATTTTAGACAAAAACTATTTTTTTTTTTCTAAAATATAAATAGCCTAAATTACTCCTTGATACATAGGCTATCTGCCAGTGAAATTCCCGTTAAAATAGGTGCAGCCATTTCAGAGATTAGCCGGAACAAACAGACAGACAGTCAAAAATTGTAAAAAATGTTGTTTTGGTATATGTACCGTGTATACATCCATATGCACTTAGTAAAAAGCGGTTATTTTAATATTACAAACAGACCCTCCAATTTTATTTATTTGTATAAATAAGTGCCGAATTTTCTTATAGGGACTCACTAATTGTTTCGATTTAGAGGGCGGTTTAGTGGTTGAAGGGAAGGGAACACAACATTTAGTTTCGATTTAGGGAGGTTTTCGACTTATCGAGGTTCGGCTTAAAGAGGTTCTAATGTATATATAAAACGAAGCTGTCTAAGACCATCCTCTCCATTATGCTTATCCCCCACCAAGCTGATGATATTACCTGACGATATATGCCTTGAGATCCGTCTCCTTTTCCTGCTGGGGCTGTCGCCGGCCTTCGAGGAGAGCTCTCCATCCGACGACCCAGGTCCGCTGACCAATGAGTCCACCGCCGCTTCCAAAGGATTCGTGTCCTAAAAAAAGAAAACTTATATCACTTACGAGAATCGAAATAATGCCTTATGGTTAATTGCTAAAGAACAGCAGACAGGCTGACAGCCCACTTAATAGGTATTATGGCGGCTTAATTATAGATCAGGGGTGGTTACCATCCAGACGGGCTTGGGGCCCTACCATCTAGAAGATCTTCACCAAACCACCGATGGGCTAAGACCTTAGTGGGAACTAATAGTATCCCGTATGTACCCATCATGCCTGTTCAAGGCTGATTGACAACTGGTAAAAAAAGGTCTCAAGGTCGCGGGTATTATTATTAAAAAATGCATACCATGGCGATATTCGAACCTGTGACCATTAGGCGCGATATATAATCTGATGATAGTCACCATATGATGATGATGTGTTGGGTGCAACAGATGCGGGGACTCCCCTGACGTTCCGGCGCCAGCGCCCGGGCTCACTCGCATATCTGAAAAAAGAATTTAAACTATTAAATACTAGCTGACCCGGCAAACGTTGTTCTGCCATAAAATAAAATAAAATAAAATGTCAAAAAATTAAAAAAAATTTTTTGGGGGTGGGTCACCCCTAACATTTAGGGGGATGAAAAATAGATGTTGGCCGATTCTCATAGATACCGGATAAGCACAAAAAATCACTAACTCAATTTAGTTATCTGCCTACTGCCTACCCCCTAAGAACGATGGCGTGATTATTTATAGCCTATGACCATTTCTAGGTTATCATCTATCACCATACCAAATTTCATCAAAATCCGTTCAGCCGTTTAGGCGTGAAAGAGGAACAGACAGACAGACAAACAGAGTTACTTTCGCATTTATAATATTAGTATGGATATGTGAAATAAATAAAATATATAAACATATCGTGACAATTCACACAGCGCCATCTAGTCACAATTTTTTTTTTTTGTAAATAAATAAATATTATACACTCGGACGCGGGACGGGAATCGAAGTGCGTTAGTCATTACGCTGCGTATGTCATAAAATTTTGCAATATATTCCAACACACACACACACACACACCAGTTCTGATGAAATATTTGTGGTGCAGATATACTCAGTCGAAGGTAGCTATTAATATGATGCTGTACCCCCATAACGCTATACTATCACAGAAAGATGATTTGGCTTTTGCATGAGTGCACCAGAATGTATTTTTTATTATTATTCCACGTTCTGCTGCGACACACCTCTCGGCATTACATCGCGACAGGCGGGGAGAGAGGAATCCTCTTGCTGTCTCCTTGCCCTTTCATCTTGGTCCTTGGCCTTCGTTATTCTGGTTAGCATGCACTCTATGCCGTTCCAGTTTCTTTCGTTACGGAGCATGATCTCCGGCATATTTTCAGGGGAAAGAGATGCTTCGATTTCGAGACTAGTCTCCGTGTAGGTCCTGATTACTTCCCACCTTTTACACTCAAATATAGTGTGTGATATACTATCTTTTTCACCGCAGTATAAGCATGCGTCGGTGTCAACTTTTTTTTATTTTATGTAGGAAGTCTTGGAAGTTTCCGTGTCCGCTGAATACCTGGGTCGTATAATAATTAATTTCCCCAAATTTTCTCCAATACCATTTTCTTTCATTTCATTCATCTTCACTTTCATTTTCATTTCATTCTGCTCCAGAATGTCTGTGAATCGCGAGAAGTGGCGTAAAATCATACAGCGAACAATATCTGCCTCTAATAGAACGACTGAAACGACTAAGAAGAAGATCACAGAAAGATACATAAATATTTACCAGGTCTCCGTCTTTCGGAAGGTCCGGCGGCGCGGCGCTCGGAGCGCCTGGACCCGCCGGCACCTCCGCCTGCCCATCACAATAAACATTTTAACAATAGCGTATTTCAACCTGTTAACTGGTTACGACGACATTTGCCGTTATGGAAATTTGGAATTAAATACTATGTAATAATTATTTAAATTCGTTCAATTATTTTTTTCTGAAATAAATAAAATCACTAGGACCATTTCCTTTTGTTACTTGAGGTGTCCAATGTTGAAACGAGTTGAACGAAAGTTTATTCCCTGTTAACGAGTTAAAAATTATGGTAAGTGTTAGTGAGCCCAGCCCCAATCGTGTCTAGCATTCCTAATAGAGAATACAATCCCGGGATCCCGAATCCCGGGACCCCGGGATCCCAACCGTTTTCTGACCCCGAAAATCCCGGGACTGTACTTGGCTAATCTCGGGATTTTCGGGTTTGCCACAAACAGGTCTAGTTTACATTCCGTTGTCTGTTGCGAGTTGACAATGACCTTGCCTAGATTATATTAATTGCATTTATTAGATATCAACAAAAAACAAACCTTTGATATGCGTACGAGACGTACGTACTACACAGGTACAGCTCTAATAATATGTTTGTCGTAGAACTTAGAAGGGATTTCCCAGCAGGCTTGGAAGTCAAACCTTGGATGCATTGATATTTCTACAACTGTATTTTCGAAATTCTAAATAAGTTTTTTGTCTCGTTATTTCTTACTTACAAAATATAGTGTCTTTGTTTTGTCTTTTTTATTTTCTTACTATATTGTGATTTGTGTCGTGGACTCGTGGAATAAAATTAAAATAATTTTTCTAGAAATTACTCGTTTTTTTAAATTTGAGCCCAATTAGAAACCATAGTCTAATCCCGGGTTGGCTCCGGGATCCCGGGATTACGCATCAAGAATTCCGTAATCCCTGGATCGAAAAACATGCTCGGGATTGTATTCTCTAATTCCAAATCAAACCATCACTTTTTTACTGATTCACATATTATGGATATGGATGGATTGCATAAAAAATAATACGGTGAAAAAGTATGTCAATGTTGAGATGAATAACAGAGAAAGTGGGAGAACATGTCGTTCCCCTGCCACATAATGTAGGCTACGGGCAGGAATAAGGAGCATTTTCAAAGTTCGCGGTCAGATTAAAGTCACGTCTCGCGATCCCAGCGAATAAAGGAAACACTGAGTTAGGTTTTTTTGGGCTGCCTTTTTCCTATTGGCGTAGCTAGTAACTTTCGCCATTGCATTTTTAGGGACTTGATTTTTGCCCTTACGTGTTTATTCCCCTGGGGCTGTTAATCTATCAATTTTTGTATTTTCTGTGGGTAAAAGCATTTGTCCAGCGTCTTGTAACATTTGCATGTGGAATAAGTAGCCTGGGTACTTAGACCCCGATTATGGATGGTAGAAGTAAGGAGGTGGCTCTTAAGACGGAGAAGTTGAAAGTGAACTTTGTAAATTATAGTTTAAAAAGCTCGCCAGAGTGCGACGCTAACGTAACATAGCTACATTAAATGATATGAACGTAGCTGTTGTAGGCGAATTAAAGTATAGGCGGACGTTTCGAGACCAAATCAGGGACGTCTTGAAAAAAGGCCAGGTCAAGAGTACCCTAAACCGAAGAGCATGTATGAAGGGAATAATGAAAGTGGACGAAGCGAAACAAGTGTGTAAGGATCGTAGCAAGTGGAAAGAAGTGGTCACTGCCTACCCCTACGGGAAAGAGGCGTGATTATATGTATTTATGTATGTAATAATTTGAAGCACACATAAAAATACCTTTATAAATATTGTAAGCCTTAAAAAGGCAAACTGTTGATACAAAAATGTACTTACCAACATTTTAATGTACACAGTTCTAACAATAAACAAATAAAATAATTATACAGCGATATGTCTTTCAATACCATATCTAGGCAACAAAATAAAAACTCACTAACATCTCCCAAATAAAATTAATACATAGCATGACTACAACGGAGGATTCGAATATAACGACTGGAGGGACTAGACGCTAGAAATATTATCTATGCATTTTTATTTCAACAAGCGCCAATGTGGTTTTTTTATCGGCATCCGTCAAAAATTATCGTGTGCCACGATAAACGTAGAATTTTTTTTATTGCTGACTAACAGCTACAGGCTAACGGCCCATTTAATAGTCAATCGCTTACGTAGTATGCGATGCCAGGGGCACCGTTGACACATTGCCGTCCGAGTATGGGAACTGGTTCACTATTACCAGAATACGACACAGACATTGGCCCTGCCCTGTCATCTAGCTTGGGTTATTTTGTCGCCTCAGTATAGAAAAATAATTTCAACATACCATTTATTCGCGTTGGGATTATAGAAAACATCGTAACTGACTACTGCGTAAAGGAATGAACTCCGCTAGTCTTGCGTTCTCATTGTAAACTACCTCCTTTCAGTAATAAAAACGTAACTGTGTTGGTGGGTGATAGACTGGAGAGGACAGTGGAAGGATATATTGTGCCCCAAAAAGAAGATTTTTTATTGCTGTAGGACAGCAGACAGGCTGACAGCCCACTTAGAATTTAACAGTTACCGTCGCCTATGGGTGTTTACAACGCCAGTGGCATCGCGAACACGCTGCTGTCGCATAAGGGTACAGGAACTTGGATCACTAATGCCGGAACACAACACAAGGTTATTATGGCGGCATACTTAAGACCAAAGGTGGTCGCCATCCAGACGGGCTTGGGGCCCTACCACGTAGCTAGGCTGGATTATTTTGTCGCCTTTTACGACAGGCCGACTCCAGCCGCAGAGGTTAGTATTCTTTCTCCGCCTCTGCACAGATAAGTACAGTAAGAATTAAAGAAGCAGCAACATATTCTCGGGAATGATGATTTTATTTCTTGATGCTGGACACTAAATCAGAGGCATATTTATATATTTTACTCTGTGCCGGGATGGGGGAAGAAGACTAACCCCTGCGGCCGGGGTCGGTCTTTCGCAAAAGGCGACAAAACAATCCTAGCTACATACTAGGGTCCTAAGTCCGTCTGGATGGCAACCACCCTTGGTCTACAAGTATGCCGCCATAATAACCTACACCCTTATGCGGACAGCAGCGTGTGCACTGTGTTTCTAGCGTCGCAAACATCTATAGACGACGGTAGCTGCTTCATCTCATAGCCATAAAAAATTCACTCTTAGTTATATCCTTTCTTAGTTTTTAGTTTTCCCTTAGTTTTCCCCAAAAAAATCATCCATTCCCCAGCTCCTCACTATTAATATCGCTGTTTAGGAGTGCCGGGAGCGGGTAACCCCTTGGTGCCAACCGTGACCTCATACACTTCTACGTATACGGTCAATCGGTCTCATACACTGGAGTCTGTCTAGGGCACTTTTGGTCGTCAGCACTCGTGAATATTCGGCGCTGGCGCATCACCGAGTGCGAACACGCCCACAACGTCATCCATAGGATCCATGTATTGATGGTACTCACCGATGCTCATCCGCCTCTGGTCGTGGTGGTGATGATGAGGCGGGGGGTGTGCGGGATGCGGCGGGGGCGGGTGTCGGACCTCGCGTTTCACCGGGGCAGGCGCGGGCGGCGGTGACTGGGCCACGCACGCCTCCTTCGGGCTGCCGACGCTGCTGCCATCGCTGTAAGATAAAAAAAATATATAATCACCGAATTATATCATTGTTTATTTTCAATACTTGACTTCCTCTTAATTTGCCACATATCGACGGTGACGGATAAAATCACGTGCGTACTCTCAGGATCTGGTATGAGCTTCTCGCTGAGGTTTTCTCAACGCGGTACGATATGGGGCTCTTCAAAAAAAGGCTTTATAAAATTTCTTCGAGGCCGGCAGCGCGTTGGTAATGTCTCTGATGCTGCAAACGTCCATAGGCGACGGTGACCACCTGCCAGGGTGGGCCGTCTACCTGTCTGCTGAATTCTAGCTATAAAAAATCCTGCTGCTGAGTGTAGAATACTGATCCCTTTGGCTAGGGTCAGCCTGTCGTAGAAGGCGACAAAACAACCGTTGCTAGGTAGTAGGGCTTCGAGCTCATCTGAATGACAAACACCCCTGGTATCTAAATATCCTGCCGTAATAACCTTACACGGAGAGTAGTGTTAGCGATACCCCTAGCGTCCCCAACATCCATAGGCGACGGTAACTGCTTGCTGTTAAGTTGGCCGTTATCCAGTCTGCTGTTCCACAGCAATAAAAAAAAACATTAGCCTAATAAGGCTACAAAACAACCCACCCCAGCTACGTGGTAGGGCCCCAAGCCCGTCTGGATGGCAACCACCTTTGGTCTTAAGTATGCCGCCATAATAACCTTGTGTTGTTTTCCGACATTTGTGACCTAAGTTCCTGTACCCTTATGGGTCAGTAGCGTGTTCGCGATGCCACTGGCGTTGCAAACACCCATAGGCGACGGTAACTGCTAAATTCTAAGCGGGCCGTCAGCCTATCTGCTGTCCACAGCAATAAAAAAAACATTATCCGTTTCCCACTTTGATGATGGTTGGACGTTTTTGAGTCAATGGACTGCCATTGAAGAAATTGTTGGAAAACGGACCCCGGGTCCAAGCGGAAGTATTGATATGATGATCCGCATGAACCTGCCAAGGTCTACCGTCAGATCTACCACATTGCACAACATAGTAAATGGCCAGGTCCACCACACAAACAGGATAATGCAGAGTGTGTGACGCAACCGGTGACGTCACCGCTCCCCAAGATGGCCGCCGGCGAGTTCTTTGTCCGAGAGCTGACTGATAACGAGCGTGTCGCAACATGACGCGACGGCCGACAACGGTGTTTATATATAACTCGTAAGCGGTAATTGTACGTTGTTGCGATATTAGAATTGTTTATATAGAAAATGTATTTTTAGTTTTCCGCTATGTAGCGTTTAATCATGGTTGAACGTTACTCATAAGCGAGCCCCTCCCCTCGGCCCGCGCGTAATGTCGCGGTCGGATAACCGCAGTGGTTTTAGATTTTCAACAGACCAGTCACTGATCGACGATCGACGACCTCAGTGACATAATGGGTACCGCACTTCGTTACAGACGCAAGATGAGAATCGAACCCAAAGCTTCGCAAGCGTGTCGGTGCGGTCTTTCACCGTCAGTAGGCGAGAATAACATAAGGCCAACCCCAAATATAAAAAAACTAGGATATGATGTTGGAAATACCAGGACAATTTAGTTTAAAAACAGGACGCAGTAGTAGAATTATTGCAATATTTATTATTAATTCGTAGTGAAAGTAGGTTTAGTTAGACGTAGTTTTTTGTACTGCTGCGGAACAGCAGATGGCTCACTAGATGTATGTTTGCAACGCTAGGGGCACCGCGAACACGCTGCTGTCCCATAGACATACACAAGATTATTATGGCGGCATATTTATAAACCAAGGATAAGGAGCCACCCAGAGGGGCTTGTGACCCTACCACGTAGCCAGAGTGGTTATGTCGCCTTTTACGATAGGTCGACCCCAGCCACAGAGGTTATTCTTACTCCGCCTCTGCACGGAGAGTATACTTTCTCAAGTTATCCGAGTTTTATCCGTGCAGGGGCGGAGAAAGAATACTAACCTCTGTGGCCGGGGTCGGCCTGTCGTAAAAGGCGACAAAACAACCCACCCTAGCTACGTGGTAGGGCCTCAAGTCCGTCTGGATGGCGACCACCTTTGGTCTTAAGTATGCCGCCATAATAACCTTGTGTTGTGTTCCGGCATTAGTGACCCAAGTTCCTGTACCCTTATGGGACAGCAGCGTGTTCGCGATGCCACTGGCGTTGCATACACCTATAGGCGATGGTAACTGCTAAATCCTAAGCGGGCCGTCAGCCTGTCTGCTGTTCTATAGCAATAAAAAAAAAAAAAAAAGTTAGTTACAAATATTATTTAATAACAAGTATTTGAATATTAAAAAACAGGATGCTACTTAAAAACTATCCAGGACATCCCAGGACACCACAAAAACTAGGACATAAAACAGGACGGTTGTCAACCCTAGAATAACAGCTTTAAAAGATACAATGCCATAGTCGAGCATCGAACTTCCGAGTTGTGATTACATTACTGCGATCGACAGCGTCCCTCTGGCTAGGCCAGCGCCGTGGAAGCAGCGCCTGCGCAACCCAGTCGTATCGCACGAAACCGGTAGGTACAACTGGCATATAAAATGCCAACCTCATTAGAGTGTGAATGTGTTGTGAATTTGTACGGATATGAACTCAAAATCAAAACTTTTAAACAAATAACTTCTTTAACGAACACTAAAATTACCATCGCTTCGAAACGTGTGCTACTGGTTTTTTTTTTTTATTGCTGAGGAACAAACAGCAGACAGACACTTAATAGTAAGCAGTTACCGTAGCCTATGGATATTAATGATGCTGGGGGCACCGCTAACACGTTGCTGCTCCATAGAGGTACAGGGACCTAAGTCACTAATGCCTGAACACAACACAAGGGTATTATGGCGGCTACTACAGCCTATAGTAGGGCTTGGGGCCTTACCACGTAGCTAGGGAACCCGACTGCAGGGATTAGTATTCTTACTTCGCCCCTGCTCGGAGAATACTGTTAGAAAGAGAAGTAGCGACACCAAACAAATATGTCTATCTTTAACACGCTAAGAAGCCTAGAAATTTAAAAAATCTTTACTCTTGAAGTTTAGGTCATTTAAGATATGTATTATGTACCCAAAATTTCCATCGTGGGGCATAAGGATCTATCGTGGGGTTTAGTACCTAATGAATAATAAACAAAACCACTTGAGAGCACCGGTGATCCACCGTGACGGAATCAAGTAAAAATGGTGAGGTCACTGGTGACCTCCGTGGCGTTTAATGTGTTAAAATAAATAAATATTCTGTGATAATTGACACAGCGTCATTCATTCCCAAAGTAAACAGCACTGCTTTTGTTATTCACGGCAACTGGACAATTAGTATATTACTTATCTAATATATAAAACTCTCGTGTCACAGTTTTCGTTGCCATACTCCTCCGAAACGGCTTGACCGATTCTCATGAAATTTTGTGAGCATATTGAGTAGGTCTGAGAATCGGCCAACATCTATTTTTCATCCCCCTAAATGTTAGGGGTGACCCACCCCCAAAATTTGTTTTTTAATTTTTTGACATTTTATTATTTATATGGCAGAACAACGTTTGCCGGGTCAGCTAGTACAATATAACTATGTCTCACCATCAGTGGAGGATTTGCAGTCTTGGCCGCCCTGGGCCCCAGGCCACGTAGCAGCCACCCCTTTCTCAGCACCCATCATATTGTGTTTCAGGGATAATTTCACATTTAAATAAAGCATTTAAAATGGTTTTATTTATTTAATTACAGGTTTATTCTCATACAAGATAAAATTTAATAAGTGTATACGATGCGGTGTTTATTTCTTGTTATCATGTTATCATCAGTGAATTTTTTGTCACGATTGGCCGCCCCTAATATCTGGCCACCCTAGGCCCGGGCCTCCTGGGCGTTAGGGCAAATCCGCCACTGCTCACCATCATTTATTTAAGAGCTACCGCTGTTGTCGGTGTAGTATTTTCCACTCTCCTCTACAAAGTGCCTTTTCCTTGTCTTTTTGATACGACACGATATCCAGTATTTCCTTTACTTGCTCCATAAATGTCCTTAGTCTCCCTCTCTTCCGCTTTCCTTCAATTCTCCCTTCTATGATGGTTTTGATTAGATCGTCGCGTCGTATCAAGTGTCCCACCATATGTCCTCAATAATTCTCAAGATCTTCCTTTTCTCATTCGCCATGTTCAGCACTGCCTCGTTGATCTTTTTTTAAGTTCAGCTTATCTTCAGTACCTATTCTTCTCCAACACCACATCTCAAATGCTTCTAGCCTTTCCCTGTCCACGTGTCACATCTTTTTTGCGAACACGCTTTGATATTTTCGCGTTTATAGCAGATGTCTCTTGTTGTTAAAGTCTTCTTTCGCTATTGCTATTTTCGCTATAACATCAGGTGTAATTTGTAGACTTCCCAAATATTTAAATGGCTTTACTTGTTCTATTTTACGAGTATTATTATTGAAGGTTACGTGATTATATAGGCCTTTCTTTGAAACTATAGTGGATTTTTTTATTTTAATGTTGATTTTCAGATCAAACAGTGAAAATGTTATGTTAATGACCTCTGTTCGGTAATAAGTCTCTTCAGTTGTCTCTTCAGTAATGTGTGTATGTGTTAATGTATTAGTATATTATATATATATAATTATTATAATGAGTATGTATATGTGTATGTATATATTTATAGTTATTATTTTGTAGGAAGTTGTCTTGTACCCATAACACAACTGCTACTTAGTTTGGGACTAGATGGCGCTGTGTGAATTGTCACAAAATATTTATTTATTTATTTACCTATGGTCTCTAAATATTCCGCTATTAAAACCTGGTGTTCTGTTCCGGCATAAGCGTCCCAAGTTCCATATCTACGCTACGAATCAGCGTGTTAGCGGTGGTGCCCCTGGGGTCGAAAACATCCTTAGGTGACTGTAACTGTTTACTGTTAACCTGTAAACCGGGTATGACGAAATATTTCGTTATACACGAAGTACCACTGCAATGGGCATGACGACATTTTTCGTCACGGAAATTTGGAATATCAGATTACGATATAATTATTTATATTAGTTCAATTTTTTTGTATTGAATTTGTTTGATTTATATAATTTTATTATGTTACTTAATAAGTTAAAGACCATTTCTTTTTATTGCTTAAAGTGTGATAATATTACTTATAATTGATTATAAAGAAAAATATAAAAACGTTTGCTTCCCGGGACGCCCGACAGAAGTGATAACTTAAACTAATCTAAGTTGAAGTATTTAATATTGAAATTTTTTAACTTGAAAAACTTAGGTTATTACTTAAATTTTATGTATATTAATATGATAATGTAAGGAAAGGTTATTTATTAATAAAACAAAAAAAAATTCAAAAATAACTAAAATTACGAATTTCCAATTTTCCCAAAAACTGTTTCAAAATTATATTAAATTAATTTATTCCCTAATGTAGATTCTTTATAAAGAAAAAAATACTAAACTGTATTTCATTGTAATAAAGTCGCAATTCAAATAGATCTAGCGCTGCTGTATGCGTGAGAGAAAGGGAAGCCAGACAGGCTGGCGCCGTAACGCGTTACGTAACGAGGCGGTTTACCCTCCCATAAGAAGTTATCACTTCAAAAATTCTCGTTGTTTTTTTTAATGCTGTAGGACAGCCGACAGACTGACGGGCCGCTTAGAATTTAGCAGTTACCGTCGCCAATGTGTATTTGCAATGCCACTGTCATCGCGAACACGCTGCTGTCCCAGAAGCGTACAGAAACTTGGGGTCACAATACAATGCGGAACACAATACAATGTTATTATGGCGGCTAATTAAGACCAAAGGTGGTCGACATCCAGACGTGCTTGGGGCCCTACTACGTAGCTAGGGTGGGTTGTTTTGTCGCCTTGTACGACAGACCGACCCAGGCCGTATAGGTCAATATTCTTTCACCGCCCCTGCACGGATTAAAAAACGAAACGAGTTGAACAAACGTTTACTCCCCGGTTAACAGGTTGAGTGGGCCGTCAGCCTCTCTACTGTTTGTGTCAACACTGACTATATCAGCATTCAAAATGAATTATTTATATATGCATAAAAAATATAATACATATGATATATAATTACTTCCTTAGTTACAATTACAATTGATAAAACGCTAGAGTAAATGTGATGGTTGTGTATAATTCGATGTATACAATCACCGATAGACGTGTTATATATGTACACAAAAGACATGCACGTCCGTTTGTAATGATAAACGACACACGCGCAATTCTTAGTGGCACGTATCGACATGATAAGTGTATCAGTTTCGGATGTATAATACACACTCGCTATGTAATGTATGTTTTCCTCCGGCAAAATAAGAATACTAACCTCTGCGGCCGGGGTCGACTTGTCGTAAAAGGCGAGAAAACAATCCCTAGCTACCACATGGGCCGTCAACTTATCTGCTCTCCAACAGCAGCGGTACAAAAACCAATCAAAATTTTAAAAATCGATTCGTATATTCAAATAAAGAATTGCTGTCGCCTTCGTCGCGACATAAACAAAATAGAGTTTAAAATATTTAAGTTGTATAAATTTGTGTATAGATATTATAGATATTATTATTTGAATTAGTAGAAGCACTGTATATTAGTTCTAAATAGAGGGCGTTGGCGTAGCACCGTCGTCGGCTACAAAAAGATGACGGTCCGGCAGTGGACGAGGGTTCTAGGCCAGCGGCGGACTCATTTGAATTTGGAATCTTAAAGAAAAAGTTAAGAGTGTTCAAAATCTGAGTTCGTCTGAGTTACTCTGTTAATTGACCCGACTCAGAGAGAGGTTCTTATAAATCGGGAGACCATTTTTGATATTTCGAACACAATCATCGACTGACTGACTGCTGCGAGCATTCTGTTACATGTTTAGGCTTATCGAGCGGCGCTTTCACTGGGGCCGCGGCTTTCGTTGTTACGAAACAACGGCCCGTTCACCGTCGCGTCGACCGCTAAAGAAACTGAAAGGCGAACGAGCGAAACGTGAAACAACCGCCTCTATAGGGCAACTTTTATAATATATTAAATTATAGACGGGTCAAATGAGCAATTTTAAACTTTTGCACGAATTTCTTGTAAATAACATTACCACATCGACATCTACGGACGACGTCTGTGGCGTAACGGATAACGTACTTCGGTACGCTTGCGGAGTTCACGGGTTCGATTCCCGTCTCACGCCTGGGTGTTTAAATATATATACAAAAAAAAGTGTATAAGTAGTATATCAGTTGTCTAGTACCCATAACACAAGTGCTACGCTACTTATATAGTTTGGTTAGATGGCGCTGTGTGAATTATCACAAAATATTTATTTATTTGTCTACCTTCATTATTTTTATTAAAAAAATATATCAAGTGTGTTTTTTAATTCATATAAATACCAAACTGTACTACTTTTTTTATTATGGATGTTTGCGACGCCAGGAACACCGCGAACACGCAGCTGTCTCTTGCATATGGGTATTGGGACCTGGTTCACTAATTCCGGAGCACAACACAAGGTTATTATGGTGGCATACTTATAGACCAAAGGTGGTCGTCATCCAGACGGACTTGAGGCCCTACCACGTAGCTAGGGTGGGTTGTTTTGTCGGCTTTTACGACAGGCCGACCCCGGCCGCAGAGGTTAGTATTCTTTCTCCGCCCCTGCACGAAGAGATTATTTATATTGATTAAATTACTGGCGATGTAGGTGTTTAGTTATTGAATTCGAGTATTCATGCAATACATTATTTTTATTATAAACTAGCGGCCCGTCCCGGCTTCGCACGGGTATTTAACAAAAAATTAAAAATTAAACCCTTCTATTTTTTTTCGGTCTCGGGGAAAAACCCCTCTTGACGGGTTCCCCCGGCCCGGGGGGACCAAGGGATATATAAGGGACTCCGGAAAAGATGTTCGACCATCCGACTACCCACTAAAAAACCCCGCTGTTCTCCTATCCCCTACGCCCGGGCCCACGGATATATGGCCTGCCGATCTCGTGGCTGGGCCGGCGCCGGCCCACGCTTTGTCTTAAAGCGGGCCCCTTCTAAAGTGCTGGCGCCAGGGGGTCAGGGTTTCGTCCCCCCGGCGCTCTCTTGTAACAACTCTAGGAGTTGAGGGGGGCTGCGGAACAGCACGCGGCCTTCTCCCTCGCGGCAATAGCGCGGGCGGCGGATCCTCCCCCGAGGGGCCACCCGCGGCCGCTTTCTACGGCAGCCGGAGATCGTTGCCCGCCCTCCGGTGCCGACGACGCGGCCTACGTTGGCGGGAGGGGAGTGCGGTGGCGGACTCCCGCTCCCGTTCCGCCGCCTCCCTTGCAGACACTACTGCCTCGCAAAAGGAGGCGACGGCCGTCCATCGAGGATCGCCCCCGACCATGGACAGAACCAAGGCCGGGAGCGACAGATCCGCGGCCAATTCCGGACGGGACTCGCATCCCCGTCGCGTGCTAGTCAAGCGTGGGTACGACTACCAGACGACACTCCAGAAAAAGCAGAGTCGCCTGACGTCGTAGTCGGCCCAGCAAGACCAACCGACAGCGAGGATGCAATTCCCGCCCCGGGAACACTCTCTGTGCAGGCGCAGTCGAAATAGGCATGGTTTCGACTACCAAATCAGGTCCCAGGGTAGAACCCGGGACCCCAATCAGTATTCGCAACCATCCCACCGGGGACCACGCCACGAACAGAGAGCTAAGTTGGAAAGGATGTAAGAGGTAAGAGGAAAGAAAGGTAGGACTCTGTCGCCTTGAACGGAGAGGGGAGTGAAGCGACGGATGCTCGGGCACCTCGGGTACGCACACCCGTGCACTCCTCGGACAGAGGAGCGCCCCTGGGGCAAACCCTTCTATTTGCGTCAGGTTACTAAAAAAATAAAATTATAAAGAAAGTTTGAATATTATTATTTCTATGAGCTTTTATTTTAATGATTTTTTTTGTTATTACTTTTTATTTATTTTTTGGTTATTTTTTAATAAGTATTCTAATTTTTGTAAAAACCCCAGTGACGCACGCCTACATTGCATAAGGTGCTGCCTAGCTAGCCGAACAGGGTGAGCGGCTACCACGCAACATTTTTCTAATACTTACATTTTTACACTCGTGATATCTTTCGAATGGAATATCCGAATTGAATAATTCAAAAAGTTATATAAAGGTATTGAAACAGTTTTGAATATGAAGTAATTTATTTTGATAAGGATTAATACCAAGATCCTAATAAAGAGCATTTTCTAGGGGCGGCATTTCAATTAAATTTTTAAAATAAAAGAACACTTATTGTGGCATAACTATAATAGTTAGACATATGCTGTCGCGACACTTTTTGTAAATAATGATGTGTTCTGCAAAGTTGTAGTACATTATTTTATTCTATCATCAATAGTTTTCGCAACGTACGCGATTTAAATAATATTTTAGGTAATTTTTTTACACTTTGGCTTACATTATTGGAGTTTTAGTAAGGATCCCTAATTTTTTTGAAAATATAATATAGCCTATGTCACCCGGGGATAGTGTAGCTTCCTAACAATGAAAGAATTTTTTAAATCAGGTCAGTAGTTTCGGAGCCTATTCAAAGCAAACAAACAAACAAACAAACAAACAAACAAACAAACAAACAAACAAACAAACAATCAAATCTTTCCTCTTTATAATAGTAGTATAGATATAGATATAGATATTAAGTTAAGTTCGAAGATATGTGATCTTAAGGCTCCGCCTATAGCTCCAGGACTAAACAAAACCTTATATGCATACCCAAGATAAATTTACATCCGTGCAGGGGCGGAGAAAGAATACTAACCTCTGCGGCCGGGGTCGGCTTGTCGTAAAAGGCGACAAAACAACCCACCCTAGCTACGTGGTAGGGCCCCAAGCCTGTCTGGATGGCAACCACCTTATGTATGCCGCCATAATTTTGCGATGTGTCCCGGCATTAGTGATCCAAGTTCCTGTACCTACCCTTATGGGACAGCAGCGTGTTCGCGATGCCACTGGCGTTGCAAACACCCATAAGCGACAGTAACAACTAAATTCTAAGCGGGCCGTCAGCCTGTCTGCTGTCCTATAGCAATAAAAAAAAACAAATAAAATAAGGGAAGTGACTGAAATCTCTTGTTAATAATAAAGTTGATACATACATACATACATATAATCACGCCTTTTTCCCGTAGGGGTAGGCAGAGACCACTTCTTTCCACTTGCTACGATCCTTACATACTTGTTTCGCTTCGTCCACTTTCATTATTCCCTTCATGCATGCCCTTCGGTTTAGGGTACTCTTGACCTGGCCTTCAGAATTGATGAATTGAAATAATGTCCACGTCGCCCAGCAAGACAAGAAGACAACAGATGGAGTTGTAAAATATTAAATTGGACAAAGCTAGATGGTAAAAGATTTAGAGGAAGACCTAGAAAGAGATGGGACGACGTGTTTAATGTATATGGGACAAAATGGCGAAGTAATTTATGTTGCTAGGGACAGAGCGGATTGGTGGAAATTGGGGTCTTTTATTATATAAAAGATTACCTTACCTTAGATTCGCAGATGATATCATAATCATGGCTGAGACCATGGAAGACTTAAGCCATATGCTTGACGGCCTCAATACAGCTTCCCAAAGAGTAGGTCTCAAAATGAACATGGACAAGACGAAGATCATGTCTAATGTCCATGTCGCACCTACCCCCGTAACAGTTGGGAACTGTACTCTCGAAATTGTTGACGAATACGTCTACTTGGGTCAAACGATCCAGTTAGGCAGGTCCAATTTCGCGAAAGAGGTCACTCGTCGAATCCAACTCGGATGGGAAGCGTTCGGGAAGCTGCTCCGTAAAATCTTTTCGTCCCAAATACCGCAGTGTTTCAAGACGAAGGTTTTTAACCAATGTGTGTTGCCAGTGATGACATACGGAACGCAGACGTGGTCGCTAACTATGGGCCTTATGAGAAAGCTCATGGTCGCTCAGAGGGCAATGGAGAGGGCTATGCTCGGAGTTTCCCTGCGAGATCGAATCAGAAATGAGGAGATTCGTAGGAGAACCAAAGTCACCGACATAGCCCGGATGATTGCAAAACTGAAGAGGCAGTGGGCTGGGCACATAGCGCGAAGGACTGATGGCCGTTGGGGCAGAAAAGTCCTCGAATGGCGACCGCGTACCGGAAGACGCAATGTTGGTAGGCCCCCCACAAGATGGACCGATGATCTAGTCAAGATCGCCGGAATAGGTTGGATGAGGGCAGCGCAGGACCGATCATCGTGGAGATCTTTGGGGGAGGCCTTTCTCCAGCAGTGGGCGTCTTCCGGCTGAAATGTTGATGATGATTATATAAGAGTTTTAAAAATAAATATTAAGAAGAAGCACTGTAAAAGAATGGTAGAATAAGGACTTTTATTTTATGTTTTGTATTCAATATTTGTGACAGGAAGAATGCGTTAGGAATTCGCACGCGGCAGCCTTCACGTTCATGACATTGCGGATACATTGCAAGAGTGTCGTCTACGCTGGTATAGCCACGTTTTATGGCAACCGGCTACTTTAGTAGGTAAGAAGTGTCAGAAGCCATGCGGCCTCCAGGCCCTTGATGTATATAGGGTTATATGCGTGTGAATGGATTGACCACCAGATATGCCGATGCCGTTCAAATTTGGAAAGCAGATCCTGAGCACCGCAGCAAAAGTTTGGGTTGCAACCGGGATTTAACCGTCAAGGAATTAAATAAGCAAAAGGTAATTGCGGAAGGCTCGCGCATTACAGAGAGCTATTGTAACCCTGAGCTGATGGCCAGGGTCTCGGCGGCCTTGTGCCCGATCGAGGTGACGAAACGCGACAATCGGCCTTATTGCAAGCGGAACAGGTCACGTATTCGAAAACGCGGACACGGCCCGAGTCAGTGTGCCAATGGCCAGGAGCACTCAAATTGGAGTAGTCAATGAGATTAAGTAAACACCGGAAGTAAAGCGATATCTATTAAATTTTGTAAGAAAACTTTAAATTTCAAACTATACTTTTTGGCTAAATCAAAAGTATAAGAAAGCAGAGTTTCAAACTTCTTTACCATTTCATCATCATCATCATTTCAGCCGGAAGACGCCCACTGCTGGACAAAGGCCTCCCCCAAAGATCTCCACGATGATCGGTCCTGCGCTGCCCTCATCCAACCTATCCCGGCGATCTTGACCAGATCATCGGTCCATCTTGTGGGGGGCCTACCAACACTGCGTCTTCCGGTACGCGGTCGCCATTCGAGGACTTTTCTGCCCCAACGGCCATCAGTCCTTCGAGCTATGTGCCCAGCCCACTGCCACTTCAGTTTTGCAATCATCCGGGCTATGTCGGTTACTTTGGTTCTCCTGCGAATCTCCTCATTTCTGATTCGATCTCGCAGGGAAACTCCGAGCATAGCCCTCTCCATTGCTCTCTGAGCGACCATGAGCTTTCTCATAAGGCCCATAGTTAGCGACCACGTCTGCGTTCCGTATGTCATCACTGGCAACACACATTGGTTAAAAACCTTCGTCTTGAGACACTGCGGTATTTGGGACGAAAAGATTTTACGGAGCTTCCCGAACGCTGCCCATCCGAGTTGGATTCGACGAGTGACCTCTTTCGCGAAATTGGACCTGCCTAACTGGATCGTTTGACCCAAGTAGACGTATTCGTCAACAATTTCGAAAGTACAGTTCCCAACTGTTACGGGGGTAGGTGCGACATGGACATTAGACATGATCTTCGTCTTGTCCATGTTCATTTTGAGACCTACTCCTTGGGAAGCTGTATTGAGGCCATCAAGCATATGGCTTAAGTCTTCCATGGTTTCAGCCATGATTACGATATCATCTGCGAATCTAAGGTGAGTGATGTACTCACCGTTAATGTTGATGCCCAGTCCGTTCCAGTCCAGAAGCTTGAAGACATCTTCCAACGCAGCAGTGAACAGCATCGGCGATATGACATCGCCTTGTCTGACTCCCCGCTGCAGTCGGATAGGCTTCGAGTTCTGATCCTGGAGACGGACTGACATGGTGGCGTTTTCATACAAACACTTCAACGCTTTGATGTATCGATAATCAATGTGGCACCTCTGGAGAGACTGAAGCACCGCCCAGGTCTCGATCGAATCAAAGGCTTTCTCATAGTCCACGAACGCCAAGCATAGTGGCTGGTTATACTCCTCCGTCTTCTGTATAACCTGCCGCAGCGTATGTATGTGGTCTATGGTGCTAAAACCTTTTCGGAATCCGGCTTGTTCGGGAGGCTGGAAGTCGTCAAATCTGCGCGCGAGACGATTCGTGATGACCCTTGAAAACAGCTTGTAAACATGGCTCAGAAGTGATATCGGTCTAAAGTTCTTCAAAAGGGTTTTGTCGCCCTTTTTGAAGAACAGCACCACTATACTTCCGTGCCAGGCCTGCGGCGTTTTGCCATCGAGGATGACGGAATTAAATAGCTTCTGGAGGATTTTAAGCACAGGAGTACCACCAGCTCTCAGAAGCTCGGCTGTAATTCCATCATCACCCGGCGCCTTGTTGTTTTTAAGCTGTTTAAGGGCCACACTAATCTCGTACAGACTGACGTCTGGGATATCTACGGTGTAGTGTCGGGTTAATTTGGCTCTTGGGTCTTTAGCCTTGTTGTTAACAGGTGCCCGTGTGGTCGTGTATAGCTGTCCGTAGAACTTCTCGACTTCCCTCAAAAGTTCGGGTTTAGACGAAACGACCCTGCCGTCGTCGGTCTTCAGCTTCGTCAGTTGGCTCTGCCCAATAGACAAGTCTCGTGCGAATACTTTAGAGCCCTTGTTACGCTCTATAGCCGCCTTTACACAGTCTGTGTTATGGCGGCGGATATCGCGAGTCAAGGACTTGGAGATCTGTCTATTTAGCTGCCTATACTGGGAAGCATCGTCCGGGGACTGAAGGGTCATTTGACGTCTTTACCATTTATTTAGCTTAAAACTATTATGTAGCTCATAATCCAATGCATTTATTCAGAAACATTAATTAAACATATCTTTAAAACGTCCTTTCTTTTTCTTCCTACCCTTATCCCAAATATGTGGGTTGGAACAACATGTTCTCTCTTTCCACTCTCCTCTATTAGTCACACCTTTTTGCCATATCATCTTTTACACAATTTATCCATCTTTGGTCTACCCCTCCTTTTGTATACCATCCACTCTCATTACTAGCATTTTTCTTGTTACATAACATTCTTGTCCTCGTATTATATGACCATATCAGACTAATTTATTACTTTTCAGCTTCTCAATCACCGGCGCTACTCAAACTTCCCCAGATATATTCATCTTCATTTACTAGAATAAAAATTCCCTATAAGCTAAACTAAGTCATAAATTATATACACTGGCGACCAATCACCTTTCCCCGGATCGGATTTTTATCAAACTTGCTTACGATTGCTGTTCGTTTCTCTAAGCATCGGTGTGCAAAAAGCTATAAGAACCAAAATTTAGTTATGTCTGTTGATACTTTTTCACGTGAAACTTACTGTACTCGACGATATCTTTGGCGTAACGTCTAACGCACTTTGGTATGGTTAGGAAGATGACAGGTTCGATTCGCATCTAGCGCCTGGGTGTTTCCGTATAATATGTATTTATTTACAAAAGAAAAGTATATAATGTAGTATACCAGTTATGTTGTGCCCATAATACGAGTGCTATGCTACTTACTTTAAATTTATTTATTGTATATATTATGTACTGTCAATTTAAAAAAAATTGTATAATGTTTGATTTATAAATCGCATCATCAATAACCACTAAATTTGTTAATAAGATTCGAACCGTGATTTAAAATTTACAAGTCCAAATTGGCCAGTGAAATAGGCCGAGGACAAGCCGCCCTCATCGTCGCCTCCACGCAGTATGCTCTATGGAAATTTTGCTATTGTGACGCAACGCGATTGTTTCGCTGTATAGTAATAGACGCGTGGTCGGAAGGTTTCTGCGGTGCTGTGAGGGCGATATTAGCACATAGCGTTACTTCTTTGTGTACACTGTACGGGTGTACGAAGCCCATCAAGACAACGGGGACGCACTCAAACTTATTACCTAACTGGCAGACATCTAGTATTATACGGGGCCCAATGAATTTACAGTTAAAGTAAAAATTAATGTTAAAATTAAAAGTAATGAATTTAAAGTTAAATTCAGTACTTATTTTCCTTCTACAACTCGAAAAAATAACTAGGGCCTCTGTATCTCGACCATACAAGTAGCAATGTTTGATTTTACAACCTTAACAACTCGATTATTTGATAACCAACTTTAAGAATATAGCGATAATGTACAGAATTGTTTCTTAAATCTATGATTTTCATTTATTTCACCTCTCTAACTCAAAATTAGTTGGAATAAATTTTAACTTCTACAACTCGAATTTTTTGGAGTCTCCCTTCAAATTCGACTTACAGTGGTTCAATTGTATAAATAAATATGGCGGGACAAACTTGTGTTGGATACTAGATGACTATACTATAACATGACTATAACATATTAGGGTGATTCGTTTTGAACAATTTTATTTTTCGCTTTCACAACATCCGTGCAGGTGCGGAGAAAGAATACTAACCTCTGCGGCCGGGGTCGGCCTTTCGTGAAAGGCGACAAATCAACCCACTCTAGCTACGTGGTAGAGCCTCAAACCCGTCTGAATGGCCGACCTTTGGTCTTAAGTCCGCCGCCATAATAACCTTATGTTGTGTTCCGGCATTAGTGACCAAAGTTCCTGTACCCTTATGGGACAGCAGCGTGTTCGCGATGCTACTGGTGTTGCAAACGCGCATAGGCGACGGTAACTGCTAAATTCTAAGCGGGCCGTCAGTCTGTTTGCTGTCCTACAGCAATACGCTGAAAAAAAGATCCTGTACTGTTCTTAATACACCTAAGTTAAGGGGCACACCTAGTGTGAAATGAACGGTTTTTTGCCTATTTCGATATTCTATACCTTTAAAAATAACATACTAAAATTTTAAATGAATATTCCAAATAGTATTTGAGTTACAGCCTTCTAAAGTGTAGCCGCTCAGGTATTAGAAAGTTACCTTTGCTACGGAGCCAACCAGAGTTATTGTTAGGGCCCTGTGGCCATCGCAACCCATTATAATATTTTTACGAACAAGAGCTTCAACAGCCCAGCAAGCACAATATGATGAAGGTGAATTATATGGGCCGAGAATAGCAGATTACCTAGCTGTATGATTTTGATCTATTGAAAACAATAAATCGATCATTTTTTAACTTTAAACGCGTATTTGTCAAAACTTTTTTTTTTGTCTCGGTGTCAAAACTAAATTTTTCAAATTAACTGCAGTTGTAACTCGAAGACATATCATCGGATAGCTTTGTTTTTTCTGCTCATTTTGTATATATTTCTCTGTACAACGACCCTCCAATTTTTCGACTGTATGAATACCGATATCACTTCTGAGCCATGTTTACAAGCTGTTTTCAAGGGTCATCACGAATCGTCTCGCGCGCAGATTTGACGACTTCCAGCCTCCCGAACAAGCCGGATTCCGAAAAGGTTTTAGCACCATAGACCACATACATACGCTGCGGCAGGTTATACAGAAGACGGAGGAGTATAACCAGCCACTATGCTTGGCGTTCGTGGACTATGAGAAAGCCTTTGATTCGATCGAGACCTGGGCGGTGCTTCAGTCTCTCCAGAGGTGCCACATTGATTATCGATACATCAAAGCGTTGAAGTGTTTGTATGAAAACGCCACCATGTCAGTCCGTCTCCAGGATCAGAACTCGAAGCCTATCCGACTGCAGCGGGGAGTCAGACAAGGCGATGTCATATCGCCGATGCTGTTCACTGCTGCGTTGGAAGATGTCTTCAAGCTTCTGGACTGGAACGGACTGGGCATCAACATTAACGGTGAGTACATCACTCACCTTAGATTCGCAGATGATATCGTAATCATGGCTGAAACCATGGAAGACTTAAGCCATATGCTTGATGGCCTCAATACAGCTTCCCAAGGAGTAGGTCTCAAAATGAACATGGACAAGACGAAAATCATGTCTAATGTCCATGTCGCACCTACCCCCGTAACAGTTGGGAAGTGTACTTTCGAAATTGTTGACGAATACGTCTACTTGGGTCAAACGATCCAGTTAGGCAGGTCCAATTTCGCGAAAGAGGTCACTCGTCGAATCCAACTCGGATGGGCAGCGTTCGGGAAGCTCCGTAAAATCTTTTCGTCCCAAATACCGCAGTGTCTCAAGACGAAGGTTTTTAACCAATGTGTGTTGCCAGTGATGACATACGGAACGCAGACGTGGTCGCTAACTATGGGCCTTATGAGAAAGCTCATGGTCGCTCAGAGAGCAATGGAGAGGGCTATGCTCGGAGTTTCCCTGCGAGATCGAATCAGAAATGAGGAGATTCGCAGGAGAACCAAAGTAACCGACATAGCCCGGATGATTGCAAAACTGAAGTGGCAGTGGGCTGGGCACATAGCTCGAAGGACTGATGGCCGTTGGGGCAGAAAAGTCCTCGAATGGCGACCGCGTACCGGAAGACGCAGTGTTGGTAGGCCCCCCACAAGATGGACCGATGATCTGGTCAAGATCGCCGGGATAGGTTGGATGAGGGCAGCGCAGGACCGATCATCGTGGAGATCTTTGGGGGAGGCCTTTGTCCAGCAGTGGGCGTCTTCCGGCTGAAATGATGATGATGATGATGAAAAATGTAATTTTGGCCAAAAATCATCTAATTTTTGAGCAACATTCGTAATTTTTTTTCAAAGTCTGCCATTTAGTTAAATTTCAATTATTTTTAACAATCGTGGGTCATTTTATAGGAAATACCTTTCAGATTAATAATCTTTTTTATTTTTTTGTATCCAGTCACGGTGAATGAAGGCTGCAATCACTGCAGCAGTGGAGGACTTTTTTGTAACTTGGGAAATAGCGAATGACTCGCTAAAAATTATTTATTTATTTTTTAAATTTTTTGTGTATTTTCATTAATTATGAATAAATATATTTATCCTCAAAATTTTAAAACATTTCATGCAGTAGTTTTCTTTAAAAAAATTCCCAAAAATCATTTTTTAGGCGGTCACACTCTTACGAATTTTTGTTTTTAATTTTTATAGCACAGCGGTATTTCATGGTATCTATCATGTTGTCCAAACATAGGTTTCTTTCAGAATTAAGTACTTTACAAAAGTCAGTATGCCTGTGCCTTTTTTTGTCTCGGGAACACTTACAAGCGTTGTACTGCATACTGTGGGACTATAAGGCGAATCAATTGTCAAACTATATATATATATATATATATATATATATATATATATATATATATATATATATATATATATATATATATATATATATATATATATATATATATATACCTAGTCAGGTCATAAATTCTGTCACATGTTTAATGTAAAATAATTGTAACAAGTTTATTCATAATGTAACCATTCATATACCAAAATGAACTTAACAAAACATAGATTCTTATGACATTAAAGTTTATTCAAAATGACCTCCGTGATTTTGAATACAGGCCTTCAATCTGCGCGGCCAGTCGTCTATCGCAGCACGAACGAGGTCCATGTCAATATCGGCGGCTGCCTTAATCAAGGATGTCTTGAGTGACTCCAAATTGGGATGAGGCTTTGAGCACGCCTTTTCCTCCAAGTGTTGCCATATCTTGTAATCTAACGGATTCAAATCTGGACTGGAGGAGGGCCAGTCTTCGTGCCGGATGAAGTCGATTTCACGCGCCGCCAGGCAGTCTTGTGTGCTCTTCGCTCTATGAGCTGGCGCCGAATCTTGTTGGAATACCCAGTGCCTGTTATTGAACATGGTATGAGAAACAGGTTCCACAAGGTTCGTCAGGACTGTATTTTGATACACAACAGCATTCGTTTTTACACCTTTCTCACAAAAATGTACCTCTGTTAAGCCCCAATAAGAAACTCCCAACCATACCATGAGCGAGGATGGAAAATGACCTCGTTGGACACGCGGAATACGGTTGCTCGCTTCTTCACTACTGTGTGCGTACACCTTATCATTTTGTTTGTTGTAGCTCTCTTCTACGGTAAACATTTTTTCATCCGAAAAAAGAATTTCCCGATATTTTTTTCCCGCGTACCGCTTCAACAAAGCGCGGCATCTCTTCAGTCTCAGGTCCATTAGACGAGCATTCAAACGATGTCCTGTTTTTCTTCGATATGCCCGAAGCCCTAAGTCTTCATTTAACACCCTTTTCACCGTGGTTCTGCTTAACCCCATCTGAAGGGCCAACAGTTTCTGCTTACGTTTGGGATTTCTTTGAATTCGTGCCTTCACAGCTTTTATCACTGCTGGAGTCCTAACAGACCGAGGGCGACCACTTCTTGACCTGTCATCTACACTAGAGTCTTCATTGTATCGTTTGATGGTACGATAAACGAATCTTTTGGTAATATTCAAATTTTTCAGTATGTTAAAAATTTGAATTGGCGCGTAACCGCAACGATGTAACGCAATAACTGCAACACGGTCTTCTTTAAGCGTCCACTCCATATTTAAAAATGAGTAAAATTATAAAAGTTATACATTTTTATTTTCATGAACAATTCGAAATTCTAATTCAATAAACTTTTTTGTGGCCAGCATTCTAAAAGAAAAGTTTTTACTGTGTGACAATACTTATGACCACACAGTAGTGAAGAAGCGAGCAACCGTATTCAGCGTGTCCAACGAGGTCATTTTCCATCCTCGCTCATGGTATGGTTGGGAGTTTCTTATTGGGGCTTAACAGAGGTACATTTTTGTGAGAAAGGTGTAAAAACGAATGCTGTTGTGTATCAAAATACAGTCCTGACGAACCTTGTGGAACCTGTTTCTCATACCATGTTCAATAACAGGCACTGGGTATTCCAACAAGATTCGGCGCCAGCTCATAGAGCGAAGAGCACACAAGACTGCCTGGCGGCGCGTGAAATCGACTTCATCCGGCACGAAGACTGGCCCTCCTCCAGTCCAGATTTGAATCCGTTAGATTACAAGATATGGCAACACTTGGAGGAAAAGGCGTGCTCAAAGCCTCATCTCAATTTGGAGTCACTCAAGACATCCTTGATTAAGGCAGCCGCCGATATTGACATGGACCTCGTTCGTGCTGCGATAGACGACTGGCCGCGCAGATTGAAGGCCTGTATTCAAAATCACGGAGGTCATTTTGAATAAACTTTAATGTCATAAGAATCTATGTTTTGTTAAGTTCATTTTGGTATATGAATGGTTACATTATGAATAAACTTGTTACAATTATTTTACATTAAACATGTGACAGAATTTATGACCTGACTAGGTATATATATATATATACCTAGTCAGGTCATAAGTATTGTCACACAGTAAAAACTTTTCTTTTAGAATGCTGGCCACAAAAAAGTTTATTGAATTCGAATCTCGAATTGTTCATGAAAATAAAAATGTATACTTTTAGAATTTTACTCATTTTTTAAATATGGAGTGGACGTTTAAAGAAGACCGTGTTGCAGTTATTGCGTTGCATCGTTGCGGTTACGCGCCAATTCAAATTTTTAACATACTGAAAAATTTGAATATAACCAAAAGATTCATTTATCGTACCATCAAACGATACAATGAAGACTCTAGTGTAGATGACAGATCAAGAAGTGGTCGCCCTCGGTCTGTTAGGACTCCAGCAGTGATAAAAGCTGTGAAGGCACGAATTCAAAGAAATCCCAAACGTAAGCAGAAACTGTTGGCCCTTCAGATGGGGTTAAGCAGAACCACGGTGAAAAGGGTATTAAATGAAGACTTAGGGCTTCGGGCATATCGAAGAAAAACAGGACATCGTTTGAATGCTCGTCTAATGGACCTGAGACTGGAGAGATGCCGCGCTTTGTTGAAGCGGTACGCGGGAAAAAAATATCGGGAAATTCTTTTTTCGGATGAAAAAATGTTTACCGTAGAAGAGAGCTACAACAAACAAAATGATAAGGTGTACGCACACAGTAGTGAAGAAGCGAGCAACCGTATTCCGCGTGTCCAACGAGGTCATTTTCCATCCTCGCTCATGGTATGGTTGGGAGTTTTTTATTGGGGCTTAACAGAGGTACATTTTTGTGAGAAAGGTGTAAAAACGAATGCTGTTGTGTATCAAAATACAGTCCTGACGAACCTTGTGGAACCTGTTTCTCATACCATGTTCAATAACAGGCACTGGGTATTCCAACAAGATTCGGCGCCAGCTCATAGAGCGAAGAGCACACAAGACTGGCTGGCGGCGCGTGAAATCGACTTCATCCGGCACGAAGACTGGCCCTCCTCCAGTCCAGATTTGAATCCATTAGATTACAAGATATGGCAACACTTGGAGGAAAAGGCGTGTTCAAAGCCTCATCCCAATTTGGAGTCACTCAAGATATCCTTGATTAAGGCAGCCGCCGATATTGACATGGACCTCGTTCGTGCTGCGATAGAGGACTGGCCGCGCAGATTGAAGGCTTGTATTCAAAATCACGGAGGTCATTTTGAATAAACTTTAATGTCATAAGAATCTATGTTTTGTTAAGTTCATTTTGGTATATAAATGGTTACATAATGAATAAACTTGTTACAATTATTTTACATTAAACATGTGACAGAATTTATGACCTGACTAGGTATATATATATATATATATATATATATATATATATATATATATTTAAACCAAACTTTTCTTACACGTATCGAATCCTGTGGAACAACGTATAACGTATTTGGGTATATGCTTGCGGAGATTATGGGTTCAATCCTCGTCTCGCGTCAGGGTAATTATGTATAATATGTATTTATTTACAAAATAAAAAGTATATATGTAGTATATCAGTTATCTAGTACCCATACACAAGTGCTATGCAACTTAGTTTGGGACTAGATGGCGCTGTGTGATGTGTTAGTATATTTATTTATTACTAACCCAAGATTGTGAGCAAGAAAAAATATTAAAAAAAAACAACAATACATTCCCGGGTCGAAACGCTAATAATTCTCCAAACGCACCCAACTGCCTACCCCATACGAACGCAGGCAATGCCGAGATTACGGCCCTTAGAAAACTGGCTGGGGGCGAGGTCGGTGAACCCGGTGCCTTTTCGGGACTAGCATCCAACACCCGAAAGAAAAGCAACTTTAACTCATCCACAAAAGGTCTGAAATTCAGTGACGTGACGATACCCAAGACTTGGTAGGATGCTTTCAAAATACTTTTGAGTTAGTTTTTGTTGGTCCTTGGGAGAGCGTTACAAAGGACAAGGTTTGAATTCCGAACATGAAGAAAAAAATTGGGAGCATCTAGAATGCTTATGAGTTTCGGCTGCTCTTTTGTAATTTTTTTTTATAGTTTTGCAACAGACTAACTAGCTACCCACTTAATAACCCACCCCAGCAACGTGATAGGGCCTTAAGCCCATCCGGATGAGCAACTTTGGTCTTAAGTATGCCGCCATAACTTTGCGATGTGTCCCGGCATTAGTGACCCAAGTTCCTGTACCCTTATGGGGCAGCAGCGTGTTCGCGATGCCAATGGTGTTACACACATCTATAGGCGTCTGCTGTACTGTAGTAATTTTTTTTTATTGCTGTAACAATAAAAAAGAGCAATTTAAACCAAACATTCCAGCTGTATGTTCTAACTGCAGTTCAAAAATCTCTTTCCCTCCGTGCAGGGGCGGAATACGAATACTAACCCCTACGGCCGGGATCGGCCAGTCCTAGCTACGTGGTAGGGCCCTAAGCCACCCTAGGTCTTAAGTATGCCGCCATAATAACCTCGTATTGTATTCCGGCATTAGTGACCCTGATTTCTGTGTTCGTGGTGCCCTTAGCGTCGCAGGCATCCATAGGGGACGGTAACTGCTTACTGTTAAGTGGGCCGTCAGACTGTTTGCTGTTCTTCAGCAAAAAAAAAACCTTGCAGCTACAGTGTATGATATGATTGTAGAGCCGAAGATAACGAATTGATGTATGCCAGGTTAAAAATTCTCCATGCCACACTAATTGAAGGGTTGTAGTTCTAAAGGGTCTAAGTGCCAAAAAAATAAAATCGATATTATTACAAAAATGCGATCTATGTAACAAGCCTAATAATATTCAAATGGATCTAAGTGTCTATCTCTTTTAATTTTTCACTTAGACCGTTTAGAATTACAACCCTTCAATTACTTTTGGCGCATTCCTCTAAAATTTACACTGACGCTATTGTGGCGCCTTAATTTACCCTCCATACTAAAGACCCTAAATTACTTCTACAAAGTTTATCAGAGTCAAACTTCAAACACGACGATGACACATACAGTGACTCTACGTAAGCTACTTTGTATGACCGAGACTGCGAATTCGACCACCACAAAGGGCAAAAAGAAAAAATTACGAACCGTGCTTCTTGCTTGTAAAAGGGGTTTTAGAAAAAAAAAATAACCTTCAAATCTTAGCGCCTACGTATTTTTCCTTGAGACGCAAGTATCAACTTCTTCCAACATAAGTAATGTGAACAGTGCAGTTGTTCCGCGTTAAAATAATCTTATAAGAATCCACGCACGCGTGGGTATGATTAGCACGTGTGCACTTAGAACTACAGGGCTATGCGCGGCTAAGAGCATACGAGCGAGCGGAGTGGCCATTTCACTGTTTTGTTTTAGTGCGAATGACTCGTTACGTCACCATGGTAAATAGAGAATTAATAATATTTGTTAAACAAAATGTCATATTAAATACAATTATATTGATCATATTAAATGTAATAACTAAAAATTGTGTGTGTGTGTGTGTTTGTGTGCACAGTGCTTTTAGAACAGTCTCTTCAGTGATTTCGTTCTTATGTTAAGAATTATTTCTAACATTTTAGTTTGATTAAGTGCAGCGTGTTTTTTAGTTTTTTTAAAACTATAATTTATTTGTTGTCAATTCCCAATCGGTAAATGTTTTTATTAATTTAACACCATTTTCCAGCAGAAGGAAAAAAGAACCTTAATCCTGATAAAGACAATGGGACAAAATTATTAATTTGTGTATTTTCATAAGATCCTGTGACAAGTGTGCAAAATTTTGAATTATTTGAATTCCGTTACATAGATACGTACAGATCAAGTGAATAAAAGCGTGGTCAAAACATCAACTCTCCACATGAGTATGCTCTGTGACAACGGGGGAGCGGTCACGGGAGGAGTGTACGGTCAGTGCGCACGCGCGACGCCATCTTGCCTCGTGACGTCACTCTTTGTTTGTAAACTAAGGTATATACTATATAGCCAGCTGTTTAGTATATTATTATATGTATATGTCGAGACGGGTACAGCGACCGGTTTTTGTCATATGTTAGAAATAGACCTGTCATTACGAACCGCGTGGTAGTGTAGTGTAACACTCGACTTAGAGGTCATGGGTTCGAATACCACTCGCCTAATGTGCATAATTATGTTAAACCACCGTGGCTCAAAGGTTAACGCACGTCTGACGACTGCGGAGCTCACTAGTTCGATTCCCGCCCAGAGTTTAAGTGTTTATGTATGATCATCTGATGGCGTAACGGCTTACGCGCGTCAGCACGCTTGCGAAGGTCATGGTTTCGATTCCCCACCCGCGTCTGGGTGTTTATGTATAATATAATATGTATTTGAAGAAGTAAAAGAGACTTACGGTTGAATCGCATTTTATCTTTACATGTACACTTATTATTTTACTATCATAAGGCGATCATAATGCACAACTCTTAATGCTTTTCACAATTTGTACAAGTCAACAACAGTAGTTAGCTTGCCAAGAGAATGATTGCTGTGAGCCACCAAAATATATGTATGAAGATGGACGCATTGTGCGCAAGCTGCCTGTGTCTCTGCATTGAAGCGCAACGGAATGTAGGCCCAAGAGCACTCGAAGAGGCTCGGCACTAAGCCTTCGTGACGTAGTTGTTGAATGTGAATTGTGGCGTGACGGACCCCGTAAAAGTCGGCGACCCGGCAAAAGTGTCACCCTGCACACCCAAACCGACATTCGGATGTTGTTTACTCAAGAAGAAACCAATATAAGTGTCGCTTGAGGATATACTAGATGATTGACAACGAAATTTCGTATGAGAAACGAGAAAAATAATTTAAATAAAAAGAATGACAGATTTTTCCCTACAAAGGGGTTAACGTCAGGTAGGCGGCCGGTTGTAAAAACTAAGCCACAACTATTACAACATGTAACATGTTGTGCCGACCCCATATAATGTGTGATAAGGGCAGAAGGAAGAAGACGAGAACACAGTAGTTAGCTACTTATTCGCGGGAGCGCACTGTGCGAATACTAATAAACGCAAAACTACCTAGGGCTTTTCAAATTAAAATATTGCTATTCAAATGTACACCCGGCGAGACAAGTTTCGATTTCTCGAACTATGTTTGTCCGCCGGGTGCACTCGTGTGGAATTGTGAAATAATGATAATTACATAAAAGTATATACAAATAAATGATAAACATATAAACGATACATTTTTAAGAAATAAATTAATATGCAATGGCTCTCTAAATTAATAAGTAGTAATATCAGTTGTCTAGTACCCATAACACAAGGGCCCAGCTACTTAATATGAGACCAGATGGCGCTGTGTGTATAGTCACAAAATAGTTATTTATTTAAGTGATATTTTTTTTAATTCTACGCATATGACACGCGGGTGTTACTTCTCTGCCATGTTCCTTTACACGTGTTGAAATTAACAGTAAAACCCCGCTGTCAGTGCGCGTGAGAGCGACCTAAATAGTCGCCGGCGGTTCGCGTAGGGCTGCCCACTATAAATATATATAAAGGCGTACCTTTATCCTTGTTGCTCTCGTTGTCTGCCATTTTACCTCTTAATCGGTATTCTTGCAAGAAACGTACCGCGCACTACTTTTTATATCTGTAATTCACGATACTTGCACACGAACACACACACCATTCGCCGGTTCTTACTCAACATGGCCGCTATCCTTTTTGTAAACGTCAAAACGTCGCCATCCGGTGAGAACCCCTTTCCTGTATCTCTGCCGAAGTATTACAGTATCAATCCTGTAGATGGCGCTAGTATTTCACCACAGTGTTAATCCTATAGATGGCGCTAGCTATTCCGCCGTCATATACATATACTGCCACCATACAGCGCCATCTAGTCCTAAAGTAAGTAGTAGAGCCCTTGTGTTATGGATACTAACCAACTCATATACTACACACATACTTTTTGTATATAAATACATATTATACATAAACATCCAATCGAACTGGAATTGAATGCGTGACCTCCGGAGGAGTATCGACGTGAGTTTAATATAGTTATTTTTCAAGCAGTTTTCAGTAATTTGCTTTTTTTTTGGAGCGACCCCTTCACGTCACACTTTTCTCTTCTTGTTTAGATCTCTTTTGAAAATTTTGATTAAGTAGTGAAATTCTAAATTTTTAAGGTTTAACTTCTGTACATACTTTCTGCAACTTTTTTTTATCGCTGTAGGACAGCAAACAGGCTGACGGCTCACTTAGAATTCAGCAGTTACCGTCGCCTATGGCAGTTTGCAATGCCAATAGCATCGCGAGCACGCTGCTGTCGCATAAGGGTACAGGAACTTGGGTCACTAATGCCGGAACATAACCCAAAGTTATTATGGCGGCATACTTAAGACCAAAGGTGGTCGTCATCCAGTCGGAATTGAGGCCCTACCACGTAGCTACGGTGGGTTGTTTTGTCGCCTATTACGACAGGCCTACCTCGGCCGCAGAGGTTAGTAATCTTTCTCCGTCCCTGCACGGATAAGCAACTGATACGCGAGTGCCAACCCTAGCGGAAGGGACATATTTATGCAGCGAGAATAGTCGCATAACGAACTGCGCATTACAACTATTTATTAATTCACCCGACACATGTGTGAATAGCGTAGCGGAGACGAGCGACTGACCAATGCTGGTTGGAGATGTACCAGCTTCTCCATCATTGTGTTCAGTTCTTCACAGTACACATCTGCAGTAATGCTCACCCCGTTTGGTAAGAAGCTGTGATGAATCACACCGGCGCTAGACCACCAAATAGCGACCATCACTTTTCTAGGGGTAAGTTTTCGTTTAGGGCATTGTTTAGGTGCTGAACCAGGATGCAACCAACTTGTTGAGCGCTTGCGGTTATCAAACAGAATCCATTTTTCATCGCAGGTAACAATGCGGTTCAAAATTCCTTCATTTGTGTGTCTATTGAGCAGTGCAAGGCACGTCTCGACGCGTTCTTCGCGCTGGCGATCATTGAGCTCAAGGGGCACCCATTCGTCAAGCTTTTTTACCTTGCCAATTTGACCAATATTGTTTTGACGCTCACGTCGAAAGCTGCTGCTAATTCAGCCGTAGATTGTGTATCATCAGCTTCCACAATCGCCTTTAATTCGTCATTGTCGACCAGTCTTCGGACGACCACGAGGTTCATTTTTCAGGTCGAAATTCCCAGAACAGAAGCGAGCAAACCAATAACAGGTGGTGCGTTGGTCTGTAGTATTAGCTCCGTAAACGTGGTTGATGTTGCGTGCCGCTTGTTCCGCGTTGCTGCCACGACGGTACTCATATTCCATAATTACTCGAATTTTTAACGCATCCATGATGACGATGAAGATTGAAATGCGATGAAAATGTAACACTAATCAATAAACAAATGACTACTTTTGGAAAAAGAATTCCATGTTTTTAAAATAAAATTAATTTGAAATTAGAATTATATATATACCTAGTCAGGTCATAAGTATTGTCACACAGTAAAAACTTTTCTTTTAGAATGCTGGCCACAAAGAAGTTTATTGAATTCGAATCTCGAATTGTTCATGAAAATAAAAATGTATACTTTTAGAATTTTACTCATTTTTTAAATATGGAGTGGACGCTTAAAGAAGACCGTGTTGCAGTTATTGCGTTGCATCGTTGCGGTTACGCGCTAATTCAAATTTTTAACATACTGAAAAATTTGAATATAACCAAAAGATTCATTTATCGTACCATCAAACGATACAATGAAGACTCTAGTGTAGATGACAGGTCAAGAAGTGGTCGCCCTCGGTCTGTTAGGACTCCAGCAGTAATAAAAGCTGTGAAGGCACGAATTCAAAGAAATCCCAAACGTAAGCAGAAACTGTTGGCCCTTCAGATGGGGTTAAGCAGAACCACGGTGAAAAGGGTGTTAAATGAAGACTTAGGGCTTCGGGCATATCGAAGAAAAACAGGACATCGTTTGAATGCTCGTCTAATGGACCTGAGACTGAAGAGATGCCGCGCTTTGTTGAAGCGGTACGCGGGAAAAAAATATCGGGAAATTCTTTTTTCGGATGAAAAAATGTTTACCGTAGAAGAGAGCTACAACAAACAAAATGATAAGGTGTACGCACACAGTAGTGAAGAAGCGAGCAACCGTATTCCGCGTGTCCAACGAGGTCATTTTCCATCCTCGCTCATGGTATGGTTGGGAGTTTCTTATTGGGGCTTGACAGAGGTACATTTTTGTGAGAAAGGTGTAAAAACGAATGCTGTTGTGTATCAAAATACAGTCCTGACGAACCTTGTGGAACCTGTTTCTCATACCATGTTCAATAACAGGCACTGGGTATTCCAACAAGATTCGGCGCCAGCTCATAGAGCGAAGAGCACACAAGACTGGCTGGCGGCGCGTGAAATCGACTTCATCCGGCACGAAGACTGGCCCTCCTCCAGTCCAGATTTGA